>JACEEZ010001329.1:141178-152716 GCA_016584305.1 Chionoecetes opilio
AATCGTTAATCAGTGTATTCTTGTTTTCAATGGTTGACACGACATAACGCACCACCGCTACCCCCAATAGTTGTATGAAAGTTATTATGTATTATGCAATTTTTAACAAATGATAAAAAGTAAAGAAAGTAAGAGAGAGAGAGAGAGAATAATTCAGGCAGATTTAAAACGACCACATAGCAAAGTATGTACCGCTTATACCGTGCGGTTTTCCCTCGCCGTAGCTCTCACGTGCGTTACCTCGTTCCATGTGTGACCTGCCTACCTGCCTACCTTCAAGAAGCCTTACCCTACCCTACCTTACCCTATCTTACCTACCCTACCCTTATAGAAGCAAAAAGACCATTCCTTCAAATTCAGCTGCCCTTCTCACTTCTTCGGATATAACGGAGTATCGCATATATCGGATCACCCCTCCCCCCAAATTGTCCGTTATAGCGAGGGTTTACTGTTTGTGGCATGGAAACGAGACCCTAGTAGTAACATTACCTAACAAAAGTAAATACATAGAATACAGACACACAACTATATGTCACTGGTTGATATTCCCAGCCAGAAAAACAATGAAGTGCTTCCCATAAAAGTGTAGGAGTGGTAAAGTAACATTTTGTGATGTGATAGCCTCATCCGCAAAAAACAAAAATTGCATCAATATTGCATCAGCATCAGCATCAGCATCCAACATCCAAGATTTTACCTTCTACCTTGCCAAGATTGTAAAAAGTTTATGTCCGCATCCGCACATCTGCATTTTTAGACATCCGATAGGCTACATCTCTTATAGTGTGGTGGCTTATGGCAATGATCGTTACCTGCTGGCCCAAAGCACCAAATTTGGCACACATATACTTTGGGCCAAAGCAAAACTTTTTGGAGGGGGGTACCCAGTTTTAAAGGTCAAACTTCGCTAATTGCCGTCTTCAGCCATTTCCAAAATAATTTTCAACATAAAAACGTGCTGTCATTGCCTAAATTACCGTTAATGGACTTGAGGGAGTCATATCAAAGGTCAAGGTCAGGTCAAGGTTAAAGGTCAAACTTTCTAATTGCCGTCTTTAGCCATTTCCAAAATAATTTTCAACATAAAAACGTGCTGTCATTGCCTAAATTACCGTTAATGGACTTGAGGGAATCATATCAAAGGTCAAGGTCAGGTCAAGGTTAAAGGTCAAACTTCGCTAATTGCCGTCTTTAGCCATTTCCAAAATTATTTTCAACATAAAAACGTGCTGTCATTGCCTAAATTACCGTTAATGGACTTGAGGGAGTCATATATCTAGCATTAAAGAGTTGTCTACATGGACTACCTCTATAAAGCACTACATGCATAACTGCACTCACCTAGATGAGGAAGGCACGTCATGCTTCACAGTCACCACGGCATTGACATAGTGCTGTACACGCCAGAACCAGCATTTCGCATTACAATTCCTAGCACACATGGGAACCGCCTTGCAGACACACTTTATGGTTCTTACAAGCCACAGCAGCAGCTGGAACCGTGGTCCAGATGGGATGCCACCCAGTGTCTGACTTGGACCAACCGAAACCATCTGGGCTAGGGGCAGCAATGACTGGTTTCAGACGCTCTGTCCAGATACTGGCCTGGTTCACACATCGGTTGACATGTTGGAGCAGTGCATTCTGTGTTGGTGGTAGCCTTTCCATCAGTTTCACCCTGTTAGGAAAGAGCTCTTGCCGAAGGTCGTTAACCTTGCTGTGTTGAGTCGTGCTGTCGTACATGGCACAGGTGAACTGCTCAATTACACTGAATACCGGAGATGATGTGTCTTGAGGAACGAATGTTGAGGATGATGCTGCGGTAAACCCTTCTGTCACAGTTGGGAGTGATTTCCAGGTCATCCAGGCTGATTTCTTCCCCTTACCATTAAACTGGGATGTCACATCACATCCAGTAAAGGTATGGAAGAAGGGCAGCGCTTTACATTGTCTTCACCAAGTTCCAGGCAGACAGAGTTAATGTGGTAGTACCGAAAGTCCCTGCACCTCCCTGCACCAAATCCAACCCACAGATCCAAGTCAGGATACCGATTGACAAGACAGTAGAAAACTCCTACAAGGATCACAACCACGTCCGTATCAACAGTTCTGACAAGAATGGATGTTGCACCTTTCCTCAGGGTATCGTACACATGCAGAGAAATCCTGCTGTCTGCCTCCTCATGGTCCACTATGTCCATAGTACATCCAGGTTGATTGGACAGAACTCTCTCTCCGGATGTAATGTATACCCATTTTTCAGGTGGGTAGACATGGTTGGCTACTTCTTCTGAGAGCAGAGCAAAAAGTTCCTCTTTGTTTGTGTCGTCCTGCAAGAATCCAACAAAGGACGCGGGAAGGTTGGCATTGCGAGACACCCTTCCTCCGTACCCCCTTCCCTCGTTTCTTACGGGTTGTTGACTCAAGCTGTCTGGATAGTATCTGTCCCATACAATGTCAATTCGAGGCTGCTTTGCAGTTGTCTCTCTGTCCAAGGAATGAAGATTGTGTCACTGTAATTGCCAAAACGTACACTTGTTTCCATGTGGCAGGATATGCACCATGGCAGCCCCATCGAAAATCTTCGCATCAAAGTTGATGGTGGTTCTGGCTGGATGCTTGGGGTCGATGCAAGCTGTAGAAATTTATGCTACAAACATGTATTTAATATGAGGTCTTACTAATCAATCAAACCCATGTCTATCTCATCCGACTCAATACCCTAGCTAATCAACTAACTAGGATACTTATCGGTGGATAGTGGGTTGAAATGGCTGTAGGCTTGTATTAACACTGCCTGTCCTTGTGATCCGAAGTGGTAGCGCGTGATCAGGCCGCCCGTGAAGTACAGAAGCGGAGGGCTGGAGACTAGTGTTTCGATATGGGCGTCAGAAGGGTTTTCATAACCCAGTTTATCCATGACCGCGGGCGGATTGTTATCTGAGTCGCTAAGACAAGTCCTATTGTTTAATCACTTATATGTACAATTAACGTATGTACAAATCTCTTCTTTATAATCAGAGAAGAGATATTAACTCGATGGGAGCTGGTAGTGTACATGTACTTGTACTTATAGACAAGCACGTATATTTAATAGATGTTATTCCCTCGGATGTCTAGAGTGTACTGACCGTAAGTGTGCGGCTGGTGGCGGCCACCACAAATTACACGTGTCACCTTTAGGTAGGCGGCAGGTGGACCACCTTAATTGGTGCAAATTTAAATTACGGCGACCAATGGCCAGTCGCTCCAATCAAGGTGCAAATGCTTAATATTACTGGGCATGTTAATTTATATTATCCCCAGTACTTATCATTTACTTAAATTACCTTAAATTATACCCATTACCATTATGAATATATATACATCCTATCGCACTCCCCTATGATGAACGGACAATAACTCCCTCACTAGGGGGGGGGGGGGGGGAACAAACCACCACTCTACCAATTATGAGAGGGTGTTTGGTGGATAATTTCCACACTGGGGGCCGGCGAAAACTGAAGTTCCGCTTCATGTGACATCACCCCAGGCCACATAGCGCCGGAACATTTCAATAGTGGTTTCGACACTCTGGTCTTTGGCTATTTTAAAATTAATAGCCCTGATAGAGGTACTAGTGAATATGCTGACATATACTTGATCGGGGGGAGAGGTATCTCCTGATGTTATAGTATCCCCAGTATAGTCATCACCATTGACCTCAAATGGTTTTAGGAGCTCATTATCAGCGGGAAGTTCAGGGGGACCTAGATAGGAGACTAGTCTACACTCAGATCTATTAAATTTAATGAGAGATTTGAGGTAATATTTGACTGCCTGTCTACCATGATTTATCCAAAATTGCCATCTGATATCGGCTAATATTGTAGCCATTCCGCCATGTAATGAGTTCCTATGATATATATTCTTCCACCAACAATTTAGTAAGATGATGGCGTTTGGGAATTAGTATGGGATGGCAGGTGGTATTTGGAAGATCAGCTTTCAAATTTCGACCTCGACACCTAATTATGCCCTCATGATCAAGGTACAGACCTAATAATTTGGTCAATTTGTTCCTATGGGGGCTGGCTGAGGCCAAGAGCTGATATTCCTCAGGAAATACCTGCTTTTGTATTGTTCTGACCCAAAACTTCAAAGGATCAGAGCTATCCCTTTTAATGGATTGGAAGACTAAATTAGTAGTCTTAATTAGCTTGCTCAATAAGGAAAACCTTTCTATGTCTATCACAGGATCTGGGATCAATTCAGGTTCCCTTATTATATCTTCAGATATGTCTGACTGAGTGGAAACCTGTATAGGATCAATATTACACTCTTTCAGCCAGGTAGGGCCTTTAAACCATAATCCTGTGTTCAATTTGAGGTTATTATTTCCTCGCGACACATTATTATTATTATTAGGATTTTCAATAGTGGCAATATATTCATTATGAACTGGAATACCACTTTCCTCTAAAACCTCACTTATTGGTGTGGGCAAGAAAGTGGTTCCAATTTTTGTAATTAATAGGGGTTGTGCATGACTAGGAATACTCTCCTCTTGTTCGGCATGGTGAGTATGTGGGATGGGTCCCATTATTACCTTACCACCAGCACTAGTGAACATAGAGACGTTATGTATTTTGATGACCTTCCTTAGGTAACGCCCGAAATAATCAGCTCCTATTATTAATTGGAAGGGACCATCAACGTCTTCGAAGGTATTACTAACTAGTTTAACACCATTATCCCTCAGCATTTCAGCTGTGTCTTTTAGTCCATTAACAGTTAAACTAATACCAATATTATTTACTACTACAGCAGCTACCCTACATTTATATCTTCCTAATTGGACTAGTGGGTTGAAACATGTCAAAGGTTTGAGCCTCATTATTGGCAAGAAAACCTGATATGGCTAAGTTCACTTTATTAATTATGGGTAGTTGTAATAATTCAACTATCTCCCTGCTTATGAAGGATCTTTGTGCACCACTGTCAAACATCGTCTTTACATTGACTGAATTACCATTATGGCTCACATTCAAATCGGCAGTAGGAACAGCTGCTGAACTACTCTTATTAGTGACTGCCATATTAACTACTGTAGAGTCTGAGTTATTATCACTGTTAGGACAAAGAGCGATGTTATGAACAGGTTGTTTACATTTCCTACAAGTTCTTAAGCTTATAGGGCATGCATTTGAAGCATGTTTACCACGGAGACAGGTTAGGCAATTACCAAGGCACATTAACCTTTCAACTCTCGTGTAACAATCTGAATAGATATTACATGTGGAGGGTGGATGTTCCCCCTCACATAAGACACAATTTATTATTCGTACTTCACTAGATTACTTCACTAGACTACTTCACTAGTAGCCCTGGATGTAGGGATTGTATCTATTATTTGAGTAGGTCTAAGTGGTTTACTGGTAGGCTGAGAAGTTTGAATCTTAATTACAGGCTGTTTGATTTGCGTAACAGGCGCAGGATAAATACCCACTAACGAGGGATCTTTAAACTCTGAGGGTGGCTGATATAGCTGATTACTCTCAGGCGTAATAATCGTGATCTCCCTGTGGGGGGGTTCTTGCTTAATACCTTGCAAACTTTGGGTTAAAGATGATTGATGAAATATGAGCACACTCCAGTAATCCCTCATATTCAATTACTTTATCGAGATATCTTTGACATTCGTGTTCATGATTGATAACACATAGCTGAATCCTTTCTTTATCCCCAGCTTGTCTTAATTGAACTTCATAATGGCAGTAAGCCGTCTCATATTTATTCCATTGCTCATTTAACAATGGTAGACCTGTCTTTAAATTAATATAATCAATAGGAATTGCCTTAATTGCGTCCTCACACATATTATAAATTCGTGTGAGCATTGCTAACTTAGCTGATAATAAATGCTTAGCTAATTTCGCAATGATTTAGTTAATTAACTCAAATAAAATATTAAATGCAAGATTACGTTACTATATATAATTGTTAGTTGATAATTAATGATATTATAAGTGCGGGAAGCGCTGTTGGCTGGCCTAACAAGGCGCATAACCAGGCCTATGACCAACCACCACTTACTATTACAACTAACTAGTCTACGTAACCTCTAATGCTATCTACTACCTGGCAGGTGGTAGTTGAACAGCTGAGTCGTTCCTGACGCTTCGAAAAACCCCGCCTCCACTCTCATAGCCAGCAATTGTGGTAGGCTCATAATTATACCTCACAATTAACGACCACTTCGAGTCACATGAACATCAATATTCCTCACTCGGGGCACCAGCTGTAGAAATTTATGCTACAAACATGTATTTAATATGAGGTCTTACCTAATCAATCAAACCCATGTCTATCTCATCCCGACTCAATACCCTAGCTAATCAACTAACTAGGATACTTATCGGTGGATAGTGGGTTGAAATGGCTGTAGGCTTGTATTAACACTGCCTGTCCTTGTGATCCGAAGTGGTAGCGCGTGATCAGGCCGCCCGTGAAGTACAGAAGCGGAGGGCTGGAGACTAGTGTTTCGATATGGGCGTCAGAAGGGTTTTCATAACCCAGTTATCCATGACGCGGCGGATTGTTATCTGAGTCGCTAAGACAAGTCCTATTGTTTAATCACTTATATGTACAATTAACGTATGTACAAATCTCTTCTTTATAATCAGAGAAGAGATATTAACTCGATGGGAGCTGGTAGTGTACATGTACTTGTACTTATAGACAAGCACGTATATTTAATAGATGTTATTCCCTCGGATGTCTAGAGTGTACTGACCGTAAGTGTGCGGCTGGTGGCGGCCACCACAAATTACACGTGTCACCTTTAGGTAGGCGGCAGGTGGACCACCTTAATTGGTGCAAATTTAAATTACGGCGACCAATGGCCAGTCGCTCCAATCAAGGTGCTAATTTTAAGGTGCAAATGCTTAATATTATTAGGCATGTTAATTTATATTATCCCCAGTACTTATCATTTACTTAAATTACCTTAATTATACCCATTACCATTATAATTATATATACATCCCTATACGCACTCCCCCTATGATGAACGGACAATAACTCCCTCACTAGGGGGGGGGGGGAACAAACCACCACTCTACCAATTATGAGTGGGTGTTTGGTGGATAATTTCCACACAAGCCAACAATTCTGATTTGTTTCCTGGTAGACGAAGTCTCCCATGCAGTGACAATGCTGGTGGCCAAGTGTGATTTTCATGTGAGAAAAAATCCTCCAGGTTTGTGTCGCAGACCTGTGCAGCAATGAAGAGTTGGCTGAATAGGTTACAGTCACTCTTCATTTCCTAGACCTGGGTTGCCTTTCTGCTGGGAGTACTGGCGTGTGGTCGCTTGAAAAGTGGAAGTTTGTTTCTTTTAATTGTGCTGTGGATTGATTTCTCTCGTCTCACCAGCACATCACTGACATACCTTGAGTACTGCTCTTTGCCCAGTTGCTCCATTCTGTAGAGTGCTTCCACAACCTGCTCATCCATACAGTCATGGCTGTCAAGAACAACGAGTTCCTTTGTTGTGTTCAAGAATGGGTTGCCCATTGATTCAATAGCATCACACATATTGTTGACTTGTTTGTGGAATGTTTCCTGAGTGGCATGTCCTTGCTCGTGACTCTGGAAAGAAGGCTCTTCAGACAGGTTGCTCATCTCCTCAAACTCATCGAGAATCCTTGCCTGCTCAGGACCTGCAATCATCCATCGTTTCAAGGCAGCCGGGTTCGCGGTCAGGCCAACTGCACCACCGGAACCTTTCACTTTTTCATTGTTCTGCTCGTGTGCTTGGTCTAGTGACATGGCTGAGAATGGTCGCTTACCCTTCAGGAACACCCAGTTTTTCTTGAACTGATCTCTGATTGCTGGTGGAAGAGTCTCATGTCTTGATGTTGTACTGGTAGCCAACGAGAGTAATTCGTGCGATCAAGCGCGAAGAACCATGGTGCCAATGCTTCCAGTACTTCTACATAGAGAGCGAAATTCTTCTCTCTGTGCGACCTCACAAAGATAAGCACCAACAGCTCCAGCTGAAGAATCCTGTCCCAGAATGCAAAGGTTGGACTGTTGTGTGTCATGTCAGTTCTCCAGTCTTCGAAAAGTATGCTGCATCTGGACACATTTCATGAAAGGAATCACGCTCCCAATTTTGCATGATTTCCAGGGCAGTCACCTGTTTTGAAATCCCGTTTTCGGGGGTTTAAGGGGCAGCCTTCGGGAAAGGGAAAGTCACCCGGGTTCCAGCTTTTTAAAACACTACTCTCAAAAGGGCAGAAAACCCCAACCAGATCCTTTCCCAAAGAAAACCCCCCAAAACCCATTTTTCCACCATGTAACCCTTTTCCCCCCAAATTAAATGTTTAGAGTAAGCCTCCCGGACAACAAAATATTCAGCCCTCCCCTAGGTTTTCGGGCCCCTTTCCACTTTTCCCATATTTGGCCAAAAGCAAAGAGAGGTGGTCCACCCCCAAAAAAGGGGTTTTTATTTTGCCCAGGGTTTCGTACTGTGTTATTTTTTTTCGTATTCCATGCCTTTTTGCCCAAGCCCCCCGTTCCCGGGCCTTTTCATAAAGATGGAAAGGGGGGGGGAACACTTTTCCCCGGGAAATAAAATGACTTCCTTTTGGCGTGCCGTGAGGGCGGGGCCCAACCCAAAGTTTATCACCTTTTTCAAAATTTTTCCTTTAGTACGGGTATCCTTTCCTCCCCACTGATTTTCCTCGGTAGGGCCTTCACGTAGCCCCGGTTCAGGTTTCCCGCGTTTCATAGCTGCTGCCTCTTTGCTTGACAGGGACTGTTTTGCAAGGGGCCCAGCTGGAACTATTCGAAAAATTTATCTAGAAGGGAGGATTTCTATTTTGGGGCCGTGGTGGCATTTTTGATGGGCCTCTACTCTTTCCCTTTGGTTTATTCTCTGCAGGAAACGGGAACACACTGATACTCGTGCCGTGGAATATCCTTAAAACTGTGTGGTTGATGTTGGATTGGGGAACCCCGATTATCTGGGCGCCCCGGGCGGGAAACCCAATCGTCAAGGACTTGCACAGGGCCTCCCAAAACCCTCCTCTTGGTATCTTTCACATTTCATTTGTCAGCCAGTCCCCCCACCTCTAACACTTTTTATGGGAACGCTGTTTCCCGGGTTTTTCATGGAATGATAAACCCTTTTCTTGCCCCGGGGTTTTTGAGTGTGGACACTCAAAGCCCCATTACAACAAGCGGTGGTTTTGGTCTTTTGGTGACGGGGGTTTTTCTGCTACTTTGGGCTTTTTTTTTGGAATTGAAATCTAAACAGCTGGCCTAATTTTCAGACATTCGTGGGAATTTTTTTGCTGTTTTGCTCCCTTTATGTTTGAAAACCCAAAAAAACCTGGAGATCAAGACCTTTTAGAAATTTGGGAAATGAAAACATCCCTTTGGGAATCTTTGGGGGGTGAAAAATTCCATCAATGTACGAAAATTTTTTCTTGGGATTTTTTTGTCGTATTACCTTTTTCCACGTTTTCCCTTGAAAGCGTCTTTCTCAAAATCACAAGAGTTCAACTCCTCTTTAAAGAGCTTTTGAAGGCCCTTCAAAAAAAACAAGGACTGTTTGCTTGCCAAAACTGTTTTCCTGACACTGATCCGGGAAATGACCCAAATTTTTTTTTTTCGTCTGTGTCTTTTTCCCCGTTTCTCATACCCCCAAAGGGCTGAAAAAGCGGTCCACATTTTTTTGGGCAGATCTGCAAAGGGAAAATATGTCTCCCCCTCCTCCATTATTTTCAATGAAAGATATTTTTCTGCGAATACCCTCGGTCTGTCATTATTGATCATTGAACCCGATAAATGACCCTGGATCGTTTTTAACTTCTGTATCGAACGGGGAATGCATCCATGCTTGTTTGTGATACTTTGTTTCCGGGGGGTTTTTTTCTAATAAGCTCATAAACCCTTTTTTTCTCGCGCTTTTACATCCACTGCCCTTTGACGTGAATGATCTATCATTTACCGTAAATTCCCTGTACTTTTTCGGGACTATCAAATTACCCTTCAATACAAAAACGAAACATTTTCCTAAAAAAAGATGTATTTTCATTTTATTTTTGAGCACTTGGGAAAAAATTTGGGAAAACAAATTTAATATTTGAAAAATCAAATTTTAAAAATCGTTTTTTCATGAATAAAAACCCAAATTCAAACGAAAAAAAAAGAGGCTTCGGGAAAAATTACCTGTATTTAAACATTCACTGAGTACTCCTCCCCCTAAAACGCGAAAAAACAGGCCCCGGGTCCTCTTCCATTCCTTTTTGATTTTTCAATAAATTATCGTTCTATTCTCAAAATCTGTACAAACTTCCTTCCTTCCCCCGGATGTTTTTATCCCAAAGGGGGCCATTCTCCGCCCTCGCCCTCTCCCTCTCTTTTCTCTCTCTCTCTCTCTCTCTCTCGCCTCTCGCTCTCTGTCCGTCTCTTTTTTTTCCCTCCCATTCCTCTTAAATTTTAGTAACCCTTTCTCCCCCTTTTTCTCTTTCTCTCTCTCTCCTTTTTGTCCGTCACCCCTTTTTCTTCCCTCCCCATTCCTCTTAAATTTTATAACCCTTTCCCTTTCTCCTTCCTCTACCTTTTTTCTCCCTCCCTTCTTCCCCCCCTCTCTCTCCTTTTTCCCCTTTCCTGTTTTTACAACACCCTTTCCTCCTACCGGTGGTCCTTCTGTCTCCCCCCTCCCTTCCCTCCCTTTTTTTCCTTTCTGTTCCCCCCCCTCCCTCCATCCTTCCCTCCTTCCCTCCCACCCTTAAAAGTCTTTAGTGGTTGGTTTGTGGGAGGATTTTAAAAACCCATAATTACCAGTTTAGCCTCTCTCCTCTCTCTTTCCCCTCTCTCTTCCCCCTCTCCTTCTGTCTCTTCCCCGTCTCCTCTCTCTTCCCCTCTCTCTCTCCCTCTCTCTTTCTCTCCCTTTCCCCCCTCTCTTTCCTCTCTCCTCTTCTCCTCTTTTTCCCCCTTCTCTCCCCTCTCTTCTCTCGCCTTCCCTTTCCTTTTTTTTTCTTTTTTTTTTTCCCTTTTCTCTTTTCCCTCTCGCCCAACAAGAAAAACACAAACCCAAAATGTAAAAAATTTAAAAAAATTTTTTATAGAATTTTTTCCAAACAATATATTGGTACTTCAACCTCTAGGGGGGACCCAAACCCCCCAAAAAAAAAAAAACCCCCGTCCATGTTAGAATAATTTTTCTTTCCCATTTTTTTAAAACAAAAAATTTATTTTTAAAAACTTAGTTTTGGGGAAGGGTTTAAAAGGGCTAAAAAAAGGGGGGGGGGGGGGGAGGGAAAGAGGGAAGGGGGAAAACGAAAAGTTTAGTTTTTTGGGGGGTTTCTTTCCCCATCGGATTAAAACGGGAGTTTGGGTTGGCTCTTTGGATGGGGCTTTCCAAGAAGTAAAAATTTTAAAAAAAAGTTGGTTTGGGGGCCCCCTCGGGGCCCATTTTGGGGGGTTTCTTCCCTTTTAACCGGGGGTGGTCCCCTTTTGGCCCTTGCGGGGTAAAAATTTAAACC
>JACEEZ010001331.1:2500-17500 GCA_016584305.1 Chionoecetes opilio
TCTCTCTCTATCTCTCTCTCTCTCTCTCTCTCTCTCAAGTATTGAGCATCCTTCCCTCCTCTTGCAAATCCTGACTCACGGTGATTGTGTCCTTTCATTATAACTTACGACTCAATCACCAACCTGTACATACTTGCTCAATCTGTACATGCCTCCTCCATAGCGATCCTTCCCTCCCCAGCCAGCCTTTGTCCCCCCACCCCAACCCTCGCCACCACCAACTTGACCACCGGCTAAACACACCTGTACACGTGACCCCTAAATCACATAGATTATTGTCAAATAATATGACACCATAATATATAACCATGTGTGTATACCTTATCACATACATGTATTTCGTTATTCAAAACACTAACATAGAAATGAAACAATATTTTTTTAAGGTGACAAGGCGCGGAACAAAACAGCATATCAACAAAATAAGCAAAACAAAATATTGAATAGACCATGTATATCAAAGAAAAAATCTAGCACTGAGTGGCACACAATTCAAGATAGCTAGCAACTGAACAACTAAACAACACAAGTTAATGGCTATCATTGTGATCACAATTACCAGCGCAGTTGTAGAGTGACGTGCACTTCAGATCAGCTTTTGACACATTTGCAGAGTCCCCTGCATCCCTTCTTACAGCCACACCGTATGCAACTCTGAACAGGACACTGCTGCTTCTGGCAAAAATGTCCACTATGGCTCCCATCCTCCTGAGTATTATTTTTTCCATCCCTATGACTCTGGCGAAGGAACATCTGTCGCTCGTATGTGTGCCTGCCCCCAAACATGTCCGCCCTGGTAAATGGCACGCTTGCTGCTGCAAAGCGCTGCCTAGTTGGTGGGGGCATCGATGATCTTGCTTTGGTATGAAATAGATGTTCTCCTGGCTGAGTCAGCGTAGCTTAAAAACTCGTTCTGTCATATAGCAACATTTACGTACGACTCTAGTACTGACATACAATTATCTTGAAGCTTGCGGGACTTTGCAACAAGTTTTCGAAATACGCAGTAACAGCATTGAATTGGCAGTTGTCTTGCCCTAACCAGCAACAGAAGAGACCGTGTCACAACCGGTGAATGCGTGAACATGAAGAGCTCGTCCCTTTTTCTGCACCCAAAAGATGTGGCGTTTTGGGATGAGCTGGGAGGGTTATCGGGTGTTTGCCAGTCCCAAAACGCTATCCAAAGTTGCGTGTTCTCGAATTGCACAACATCGAGACAAGCCCAGATGACGACTCCGGTCCACTTACGCAGCACAGTCTGGCGATAAACCTTTCTCTGCTGCATCCATGACGTGCAGAAACATCTGTGTCGGCCTCTTTCTGAGTTAAAGGTGCCACATAACTCCTGAAAACACGAAACAAACCAAAATTTCTCGCCGCATTTTTAGTCACTTCTTTGGGTTGAAAGATTTTCCCCCCTTTTATGTGCCAAAAATTAAGAGCTCATTTTGTTGTCATCTATTTCTCAGAAACTCTTCCCAGTTTCCTGGGATTGATTTTGACTGTTGTGACACGCCTTCTGACGCTCTGTAATGCCGGAAAATTCCAAGAGTAATGATGGAAATTTCCATCACACACGATTTCCGAGTTACATGTCAAATGAAAGGAAAGAGAAGGTTTTCAATAACCATAGGCCTATCCTAGACTAAGTGTTGCCTAATCCAGTATATAGGGGGAACAGTTATTTATTAGGATAACGCCATTCAAATTATTTCATTTCTATTTATTATCTATCGTTCGCGCGTATACTTCTCTCTCTCTTCCATTCCCCTTCTCCCCCCCCTCCATCCTCCTTCTTCCCCCCCCCCCCCCCAAAACGCCAGACCCAAACGAGGTGTAATCTGTGAGACTTTAAACTTCGCGTTACCAATAACTTGTAGACTTAAACTCCTTATTTCCCCCTTTTCCCCCCCCCTGGCAAATGGGAATAACCCTCTTAGATTCCTTAGCATCCTTAAAAAAGGGGAAAAATAGAGGTTTGTTTCACATATTGATGGCAAAAAATTAGTAGTCTATTCGCTTAATTAAAGAGTCTGCCAAGACTCTTTCCACGCTTCACCATACCCTACCACTGTAAAAAAACGGGGCCGGACAAGGACCCCAGACTGGGCGTAATAAACCCACATTGTTTATTCTTATAAATTTTTTTTTTCTACATCAAATTAAGAAAATTTGGGATTATAGTTTATTCCATTAGTTTGTATAGTTGCCCCCCCCCCTAGCTAATAAGAGTCAGTCGAAGCGCTGTGCCCGTAAATGAAAGCCTCTAGTGGGTATTTAATTCTTTTATTTCCCGCGTTTAGTCGTTCGCAAGGAAACATGGCCGCCTTGTATCTATGACTCTGGGGTTTTCCTTGTCTCCAAAACCCGCGGGAGATCATTCCCGTCTTCTGACTCCCTACAGGTAAGCCCTCGGGCCGTGTGTTTTTTGTGTTTCCCCCATTCCCCCCTTGTGGTAGGAATATTTATTTCTATATATTTACCTGGGTGATATTTGAGAAATCGTGAAGTAAAAATAGGAAACCAAAAATGATTGTTATAAGTGTTAGCTATAAGAATTCGTCTTCTGACTCCCATACAGGCACGGGGGTGGACTTGTCAGCGGACACGGGGACCACATGGTCGCGACTCGCAACATCTCATTATTTTCACATTTCCCTTCCCCATGTTCTCCATGTATATCTTAGGTGTTTATCTTTTATGTGATTAGATGGTACCCTGGGAAATATAGTCCGTTAGACAGGTTATGCTCTTCAGAAGCTTTCCCCCACAAAATTTTAACCATAAATACCATAAGTTTTTCAACCATGAATAACCTCTTGTTAAAAAAACCAAATAATTTTTAGTGGGATTCTTTTTTTCTTGAAAAACCCCAGGTGACTATTCTCTGCTGTGGAAATACTTACCCAAAGTTTTCCGTAAGGGGTTCAACTTACTCGTATACTAATAGTATCCCCACGCCTACCGTAATCTTTATATTTAAAATCGTGTTCAAGGGGTAACCATGGGAATACCCGCTTGGACTGGTGGCAGCTTTCCTCCAAAATAAAAATAATTTCATCGTTATAAGTTATAACTAACAAATACTTCTTTCAGTAGAGAATTAATCTTAATTAATTTCATTCCAACTCCATTGTAACGACCGAAGAACACTGGCATCACACTGGTGGCAGCGTGGATGTTATTTTCCCTACAATAACAGCACCAGAATCTCACCTTGGGAAAGTAGCAAAAAAGAGAAAAACTTCAGGAAATATGTAAAAGTCTCATTGGTAGGACACAGTCACTTCCCCAATCATTCGATGTCCCAGGAACTGAAATTAGGATTTTCAGAGCTTCGGGAGGAAGGGAAAATTTCCCCTTTTTCTCAGATGAGAGACTAATAGGGGCCTGGAATGGCCACATGATCTGTGCATTTTGTGGTTAGGTAGCAACGATATTGCCGATGGCATAGATCCCGGTTCTCTTGCTGACACATCAAGGAAATTACGCGCACAATAGAGAGGAATTGTGAGGCGGAAGTGTGCATCTGCTTAATAAACCACGCATTTATTCAGAAAAAGACCCATTAGCACGGATGATTATAAAAAGGTACAAAATTAAATAAATAAGAGAATAAAGAACTCAAGGAACAACCAAATTATACATTTTAATACCTCACTATACGTAAACCCTTTGGCATCCAACGTGTTCATTGATAAATGAGGAAAAAATTTAAGTAATAACAAGCTGATAACAGAAATCAGGGCCATCTAGAGATGAATGAACCAAAAACGGGGGAGAACCACCCTTTTAGTCCGGGAAACCCGAGTGTCCTTGTTTTGACCGAGGGAACATGAGAATCAGTTTTCTACCCGCGTCTATAAGGTGGGTAAGGGCTAACTTGGTGGGCCTTCGGCCCACCAAGTTTTTCTCCAACGTAATCATGAGTTGGGAACAAGACATGTTTTCCAGGTAAAAACGGAGGGGAGGAAGAAATGGAAACAGAGTGGCACAGTTAGAAATTTTTTTGGAGGAATTAAGGGCACAGTTTGAATTTAACAAACCCTTTCATACCCCTCCCAAATTTTCCCTGGATAACGTAAAAAAGGGACTCACAAGACCTCGAGATATTCCCCTATTAGAGTTTACATCATTACAAAAGGGCCTTTACCCCTACGGCCCCCCTCCAAAAGTTCTTTGAAATTTAAAAGAACCCTGTAGCTCGGACGACACGACGCGCATCCAAAATTTCAAAAGGAGAGTGAGCTCAGAACTCTCAATCTTAATTCACAATTATTATTATCAACGAACCCTAAAGTAGAAACATGGGCGGCACTTAAAGTCTTTTCGAGACCGAATTTGCCGTCGAAGTGAGTGTTGATAGAGCCTGGCAGGAATTGGAGGCAATGTATTATGACTGGGGGGAAACTCCTCAAACTTTCACCCATCGTTTTATCTGTCAAAATGCGGTAATTGCGACGAAATTTTCCAACGAGAAATTCCCCCAAACCGTGATAAGACCATAAAAAGGAACTATGGTACGGTCTACCAGTCACTCACGAGAGAAATTAAAGGATTCCTGGATGAGGATATCCCCTTAAAAATTCTTAGACCGTCTCGAAAACGAACGCCAACTACTCGAAGAAAAACCCATTCCAAGGATTAACATTTTCCAACACCGAAGAGAAGGAAAGGGGTTAGACGGGAAAGGAAACGATAGTTCCACACGTTCCCCCAAACCCTGAGACCACCAAAGACGAAGTGGGGGGAGCTAAACAAAAAGTCCGAGAACTTAAGGCCCCTTTTGGCCAAGAGAAAACAGAAAAACCCACACCCACACGGGTCCTTCACAAATTTGAAACACCCACTCGCAAATACTGCGCTTACTGTCGACACAAACACATAAACCTTCCGGAATGTTGGAGAAACACCTCCATTAGGTCATTGTTTTTGACTGTCGCAAACTCGGTTGCCGGGGGGGAATCGTAATTGTCCAGGACGTGCCCAGGCAAATAACACTCAAAATCCGAGTCTAACCAAAACTCAAGACAATTATCTGACTAGTACGGTGACGATATTTCACCCACGATCCATGTAAATATTAACGGGAAAATATAGAAGCTATGTAGACACGGGAGTGTTTATACTTTAATCAAAAAATGTACCACCAAACGAATCGAGGGGAATGAATTTACGACGGAACCTTCCTCAACTTGTGGGAATCACAGACACCCGTTGAAATTCTCGGTATGATATGGGCAGAAATTTGAATCGGTGAGACGGGCAAAAGTTTAAAAATGGTTCCCCGTTATTCCAGACTCTTATCTCAACGGCGATGTGCTTCTTGGGTGTGACATACTCACAAAGGCCACCCTCCCCTGGGGTGGAAAGTAGAGCGATGCGCTGGGGAGACACCCCCCATCGTTAATCTCTTCGCCCAAAAGAAACAAAAACAAAAGGATACACCCAAATCCTGTGGAAATAGCGAGGGCCCCCCACAGAGATCTTTCACAAAAACCTTCTCAATCCGGTGAAAGTAAACCCTTACCACTCCATGTTTATGCCGTAAAAGTAAACGAGATCCCAGGTTTCTGACCTACTCGTCCTATCCTCAGGAAAGGTTATAAAACTAGTCACCCCCTACTTTGTACAAGTGACCTCAGAAGTTTTTATCTATGTCCCCTTCACGAATAAAATCAAAAGGAAAAGTTTTTTCGCAAAGGTACTATACTCGGGTCATACTACAAAGCAAGTAGAAATTCCTCCATCGAAAACAATCAAATTCCCTTCATGAATACCAACGACTTGATACCGGGAACGATAAAGTACAGGGCCCAAAAGAACCCGAACCCAAAAGGGTGAGAATTAATCAAGGGACAAATGGCAACCTGACGGTTTTTAGAACAACAAGAGTTACAAGAAGTAATTCTAGAGAATGATCCGCTTTTTATCTTAGACCAAAAGAATTAGGCCCCATAAGTGGTCCCCCGGTTCATATAAAGGTGGATGACCCTCACCCAGTCGAGGACCTACGTACCGTTATCCCGAGAAAGCCAAGGAGCTAATTTCACATATGCTTCAAGACATGGAAGACAAATATCATAGAACGGTCCACGCCGCATGGTTATCACCGATCGTCTTGTAAATAAACCGATGGTAGTAAAAGAATGTGTTTAGACTATCGACACATAAACAAACATCTCGCCACAGATATCTATCCTCTTCCAGATTAGAAGAATTGGTAAACAAACCGGCGGTCAAAATATTATGGTTACCCTAGACATGCGCGAGGCTACTTCCAGATATTACTCGATGACGAAAGCCGTGATCTCACCATCTTCAGCGATGGTGTCCACCCTATATCGTTTTTCGACGCCTACCGTTCGGGGAAAAAACTGCTCACCCGCTATATTTTTCCCGGCGGATGGCTTCAGTATTAACTCCCCTCCTTCGAAAGGGGTGGGGAAAAACTACCTAGAAAGACTTAATTCTATGGGCTCGTACGTTCCCTCTTTTTTTGGAGCGCCTTAATCAAATCTTTGAACTCCTCACCACGAATGGGGGAAACTTAACCTCAGTAAATGTACTTTCGGACTAAAAGAAGTCACTTTCTAGGCCATCGAATCTCAGCAGAGGGAAGTAAGCCGGATTTGAAAAATGTGGAAGCAGTATCAAAAATGAAAGCTCTCAAAACGGTCAAGGAAGTCCGACGTTTCTTAGGGATTGTGGTTTCTATAGGAAACATGTTCCCTCATTTGCGAAAGTAGCTCTCCACTTACTAACTTAACTAAGCTCACGTCCATTTTTGCCTGGACGAATGAGTGCCAACACGCGTTTCGAACATCTCAAGCGTGTCTGATTAACGCGCCGGTCCTGGTTAGGGGCGCAAATACATGACCTTTCATCCTTACGACCGGGCGCGAGTAACACCCACGTCGGAGGCGTCCTAAGTCAAATTCAATCAAATGGTTCAAACTGCCCCATAGGGTATTTTTCCAAGAAATTAAATTCTTGCGAGACCCGTTACTCCGCTACCGATAAAGAAGCGTTGGCTATAGTTCTCACCTGTAGGAATTTCCATCATTATCTCTGGGGTTCGAAATTCTCGATCGTCACGGATCACCAACCTCTCACCAGTATATTTAAAAGAAAAACTAAATCTCCCCGGATGACCAGATGGATCCTAGAAATGCGCGAATATAACTATGTGGTTAAATACCATAGTAGTGGATGCCGATCCTCCCATTGACGAAACCGCACCCTCTCTTGACGAAGTCAGAGAGGCTGTAGCAAAGTTGAAGGGTGGAAAGGCAGCTGGTGTTTGTAATATCAGTGCGGAGCTCCTCAAAGCTGGGGGTGAGGCCATGATCCGCGGGTTGCATGCTGTCCTGACTGCCGTGTGGCAATCAGGTACCATTCCTCCTGACTGGAAAAGGGGGCTGGTCGTCCCTATCTGGAAAGGGAAAGGGGACCGTCAGGACTGCAACAATTACCGCGGTATTACACTGCTCAGCGTACCAGGCAAGGTGCTTGCCCATCTATTGCTGACACGAATTCGCAGTCATCTGGTGAAGCATCAGAGACCTCAGCAGTCTGGGTTCACGCCTGGTAAGTCAACAACGGACCGTATCCTAGCGCTTCGTGTCCTGGTGGAACGCCGACGTGAGTTTCGACAGGGGATGTTTGCAGCCTATGTTGATCTCAAGAAGGCGTTTGACTCAGTGCATCGTGAGTCACTCTGGGATCTTCTGCGACTTCGAGGGATTCCTGCAAGGACTATTGGTTTGATAACTGGTCTGTATTCTGGGACTGAGAGTGCTGTGAAGTGTGGGGCAGGTGTATCCAGCTTCTTTCCTGTGAATACAGGAGTGAGGCAAGGGTGCGCCCTTGCCCCATCCCTTTTCAACGCTTGTATGGACTGGGTATTGGACAAGGTTGTAGATCAAAGTGATTGTGGAGCATCCGTCGGCAACACCAAGATCACTGATCTTGTTTTTGCCGATGATGCAGTAATCTTTGCTGAGTCGCTGGAGGTCCTGGTGATGGCTCTCGAGGCGCTGCACGAGGAGGCAAAGCCTTTGGGACTTGCGGTCTCCTGGCTCAAGACCTGTCCAGGTGTTTGGAGACTTACTAGATGAAGCAGTACATTATGTTCATGCGTGTGGCGAGGACATTGAGATCTTGGAAAGTTTTACATACCTTGGTAGCGCAGTCCATAATGACGGCGGGTCACGTCAAGAAGCCTTACGGTGGATTGGCATAGCCCACGGTGTTATGGACTCGCTCAGCGGGAGTATTTGGCGTTGTCGGTACCTGTGCAGGAGGACAAAGATCCGGATCTTCAAGTCGCTTGTGATCCTTGTCTTACTCTATGGTTGTGAGACATGGACACTAAATAGTGACTTGAAGAGACGAATCAATGCCTTTGGTAATAAGTGTCTTCGCAGAATCATGGGGTATCGCTGGGATGATTACGTGTCAAATCAGCGATTGCACCGTGAGACTGAATCGAGGCCTATTACCTGCATAGTCCGTCAGCGCCAACTTCGGCTATATGGGCATGTGGCACGCTACCCTGAAACCGATCCTTCCCATCGGGTTGTATCTGTAAGAGACAATCCGGCGTGGAGGAGGCCAAGGGGGCGCCCACAAGGCTCGTGGCTGGGCAAGTTGATGTTCTTGTCGAGAGCTGCTTGGTATGGGAAAGGAGCCTGCATGGGAACTCGCGCGTGGTGACCCCCGGGAGTGGCATCGTAGGGTGGGCGAGGCGACGCGCCCCCCGGCGTATGCCCCCAATGATTGATTGATTGTTAAATACCTGAAAGGTAAAGATAATTTCGTCGCCAATCATCTGTCACGCCCCGTTGGGGTGATAACCCGTCGGCCCGAGACTACTTGGCTAGGACTAAATCAACAACAATTCAAACTACGACAACGAGAAGAACCCGCGTGGCAAGAATTAGTGGAATATCTGGAGGGAGGTCGAGTTCCTACGAAACGCAGACCGAAAGCCACTTTAGATCAATTTACAGTAATAAATGACATACTGTACTATGTCCGAGAGAAAACAGATGGAAGCCTACAATATGTCCTCATAATTCCTCGTAGTATGACTATCCCCGCTCTCCAACATGCGCATGAATTATCAGGTCACTTAGGACAAAAGAAAACCATTAAGAAGGCCGAGGAACTATACTATTGGACAAATCTGAAAGTAGATGTGTGTGAGTATGTCAAGAATTGTGTAACTTGTCAAAGATTTAAAGGGAATAACGGGTTACAACAACCCTGAAAGGAACTACCCCCAGTGGCAAAACCATTAGAGAGGATAGGGATAGATCTCACTGATATGGTAGCCGGAGCACAAGGTTACCGCTATGTTATGACGGTAGTCGACCATTACAGTAGGTTTGTTAGGTTTTTCCCCCTTAAGACCAAACACACTACACACATAATAAAGACCATGTGGCAGTACCTGGCCGACTATGGGGCACCCCGCAACATCGTCCTGGACAACGGAGGAGAATTCACCAGCAAGGAGTTCCAGCAGTTCTGCACACGACATCAGATCACTCTCTGTTATACGACCCCCTACCACCCTCAAGGAAATTCAGTGACCGAGAGGATGCACAGGACTCTTCAGTCAGTCCTCTCGACCCTGTGCCAAGGTCACCCTCTTCGCTGGCTCACGTTGTTGCAGCCGTGCCAGATCACCATGAATCAAGCGGTACACACCTCAACTGGACAACAACCCTATTTCGCTTTCTTCTCTCGCCATGCCCCCAGGCTAGTTGGGACATCCTTACCCGGCGTTGATGGAGAACAAGACGACATGAACATGGCCCACGCCCTAATTCGGGAGACGCATCAGAAAATGTCGCGTCGGTACAGAAACGTCACCAACAGAAAGCGGAAAAATCAAGTGGTGGAGGTGGGAGCACTGGTATGGGTCAGGAAAGAGACCACCATACCAGGCACATGCCGTAAACTAAATGTGAAATGGGATGGGATCTATAGGGTGATGGAGGTACGTTTGAGTGGCAGTGTATATGTGTTGAAAAATGTTTTCACGGGAAAGGAAGCGCAACGGGCCGCCGAGCAAGTGAAGCCTTATCACGGCAGTGAAGAGTGGTTGGTAGAACCGATAGAAAGTGTCTTACAACCCAATCCGGTGGATGAGCAATTAGCCCCTCGTATAAGGAGACCTCCTAGAAGGCTCATCGAGGAAGACTGAGTGAAATTTTAGGTTAAGATGTGTTAGGAGTAGATACTGAGTCACGGAGGTGAGTGTGTGTCGGACTAGATAAAACAACTTGGTCTAGGAGATTTCTCATTTCTAGAATTCGGAGTATCTATTTTCACGGACTCAGCCTGGTTCAGTGAGAGGAGTATTTTAATTCGAGATAGTAGTACTGCTACTCAACTACAGTCAACCAGCTTGCGGTGTAGCGGATATTTCAGGATTTGCTAGGTGCTTGTTACATAACCATGAGTATAGCCGGCGTGCGTCTCTGGGACATCCCTAGAAACGAGAATACAGGTACTGAGTCAGGGTTTGACGACCACGTTACTACCCAGGTAAGAGGTTGATTGGGATACTTTCCTCTCAGTGAATTTTTTCATGTAGTTTATGCACATTCCGGTATCCCCATGAGGTATATACCGACAGATACCCGTTCAAGAATAGTAGAATATCCAGTATATTAACCATAAATACGTCCCATTCACACACATTCTCTTGACAAAGATTTCGAAAGGAAACTGAGTAGTTAAGTAAGTAAGTAAGTTAAGTAAGTAGTTAATTTGATGTTAAAAATTTAATTCTCCCGGAGGATAAACGTGTGTAATGCCGGAAAATTCCAAGAGTAATGATGGAAATTTCCATCACACGATTTCCGAGTTACATGTCTATGAAAGGAAAGAGAAGGTTTCAATAACCATAGGTTTAGTCTAGACTAAGTGTTGCCTAAATCCAGCATATAGGTGAACAGGTTATTTATTAGGATAACGCCATTCAAATTATTTCTTTTCTATTATTATCTATCGTTCGCACGTATACTTCTTTCTCTCTTGCATTCCTATCTTCAGGTAATAGGCCTCAATTCAGTCTCACGGTGCAATTGCTCTTCTCTTCTTGCTATGCAGAAATGGACTTTTATATTTATATGCAAAACATAGCTTAGCCCCGCTAAAGTAACGGCTTCATGTTTGCTTCTGTTTGACATAACGGCTTCTGTTTGACATATCGGCCTGCCCTCACACGATCTTCCTCTGTAAGGACCAGGAATCCCACTGCTCCAACCCCCAGCTGTGCCACGCGAGAGCACACGTGCAGTGTGACTGCCCCCTGGCCAACAAAGTCCCTACTTTAGACCTGGAGTGGCTGTACTACCAGAGGATCAAAGTTGGGGAGGAGAGTGCAATGATGATGACAGGGGTAGACAAGAATGAGACGCATAGACAAGTGAAAGCAGCAAAGAGAAAGCATTTGGAAAAGGAGGCTAAGCTGAAGAAGCAGAAGCAGAAAGATGAAAAGGTCAGACGTCTTGAGCTGCAGGAGCAGATGTTCCTGGGCCAGGTTGAAAATCACCAGGATTCTGAGGATGGGACGGAAGAGTCGTTCACCCTGCCACTCAAGAGGAAAGAGGCAGGAGCAACAGGAGGCTGCCATACTGGTAGACCGACTGCTCAGGGAGAGGCTGGGGTCCCTGGCACCCCTTGTGATGCAGTACTTGGACAGGCCAGCTGCAAGAAGAAACACAATGTCAGTCCGGAACCTGGCGCTGGCAAGCATCCGGTTCGACGTTCCGCCAACTGCTGCTGCTGCCTTGGCTCTGGATTCCTCCAGGACCTTATCGCTGACGGCCACCTTTCTCCAGACATGTCGTACCTGGTCTGCGATCCTAACAAGCTGAGGAGGGCCAGGCAGGATGCCATGGCATCGGCCAGGGACCTTGACCAGGGGAAGCACCAGGGTACCAAAATAGTTGGATTGGGTTACGATGGGAGGAAGGACAAGACCAGGGCGATGGTGCCCGACAGCTATGGGAAACTGCACCCAAGGTTGATCAGGGAGGAGCATGTGTCAGTGACAGAGGAGCCATCTGGAAGGTACCTTTGGCACTTTGTACCAGAGGACCCGGTGCCACCTGAGAAGCCTGCGTTCAAGGTGGCTCAAGCTCTTTATGATCTGCTGGTGACATATGACTCCACCGACTCACTGATCGTACTGCAAGGTGACTCAACTAGGGCCAACACGGGGTGGAAGGGTGGTATTCACGCCCATTTGGAGAAGATGCTGGGACGGAAGCTCTTCTGGAGTATATTCGTGTTGCACACAAACGAGTTGCCCCTGCGCCACCTTATCACCAGCATCGACGGGCCTACCTCATCTGACACTGGCCTGGTGTTTCCACGGGTTTCCAGGCTTCACGGGTCCAGTGTGCAGTCTGCTGTCCAGCGTGAATGAGATGCAGTACAACGCAGAGTTCAGAGGAGTGCCAGGCGGTGAAGATCTCACGGAGATACCGGAGTATATCCTGGTCAACATGTCCACTGACCAGCAGGTCTCCTACCAGCTGGTCCAGGCTGTGAAGCGGGGCATTCTCCCGCCGACTGCAGGAGATCAAGCGGGGGCAAGGTGCCCCACTCCAGAGGCTCACCCAGCCCGTCGCCGTGTACATGGGCCCAAAAAAACAGGACTGACGGCAAAAAATGAACACCCTGGAAACCCAGTAAAGTACGCCGCAGGTTACTTCAAACTTACAGACATAAAGGGTTTCACCACAGACTAGAGGGGGCACAAGCCATCCTCACGCAGCTCAGAGTGATAGGTCGCAGCCCAAAAAGGGTGCTGTGAAGAACGCTGGACCTTTACGTGCGGAAGGAGCATGGTTGGGCAATCAGAATGTTCCCCCTCTGCTGAGGCGAGTCAAGTGGGACGACCGCGGTTCGCCGTGACCCAATTTAAAGCTGGGGGCTGGCGAGGAGTAGGGGGAAACCAGTGTAAGACCTGCATGACCCCCAAGCTGAACTTGTCAGCCCCCCAGCTTAAGCATGATCAGTGGCAGCCGGCCAGGTGCCGAGCCGGCATTCCCCTTTTCACTGCCCGGGGATCGATCCAGGGACCCGTAAGCCGTACGGGGTTTCCCCGGATTCTCTATCCACACTCAGAGCACCAAAAGATCTTGAAGCAGGTGATAGAGGCTGGGGCAGGGCCAGAGAGGGGTTCACCCGGGGCTGGGGCCCCCCACGGGAGACCATCCCCTGTTCGGTCTAATGGGACGATGGCACGTTCTAGCCAACTTTAGGGCTGTGACAGGATGTATGCCGGGAAAAACCCAAAACTGTCAGAAAGAGCTTACCACGTAGTCATTTGGAATAAATTTGGGCATGAGCAATCACAGCCCAACCCGGACATGCCTATCATTTAAGCATTTTTCGAAAAGGGGCAATAAAAAAAGTGCGATTTTGCATAGTAAAAATTTGCTAAAAATGCAAAAATGGAGTGAGAAAAAAATCGTCTTAGAATTTCATTTACATGGAATTGGCACCCCAAATTTAGAAAAAAAAATTTTTGTTATAGGGCTACCCTAATGGGGTACCCCGTACCCCAATGAAAAGTAAAATATGTTTTCGAATTTGGCAGGTGTTTTCTTATGAAAATTGAATTTTAAGGGGGGTTTGCCCACTTAAACTTTTTTTTTTGAGCATTCTTGCTATGAAAAAATGGACTTTTATATTTATTGAAAAAACATGTTAAAGTGGTTTTTGCATGTAAGAATTTTGCTAAAATGAAAAAAATGGAAAAAGGTAAAATCGTTTTAAAATTTCCTTTTTAAAGGAAATTGGCATGCCAAAATTGAGAAACGAATTTTTGTTATAGGCCCCCCTAACCGGGTCCAAAATATTGGTTTGGGTTACGATGGGGGAAGGGAAAGACCAGGGCGATGGTGCCGACACTATGGAAAGAGAGTGCAGTGACAGGGGAGCCTCTGGAAGGAAATTTGGCACTTTGTCCCAGAGGACCCGGTCCACCTGAAACCTGCTTTAAAAGGTGGTCGGCTCTTATGTCTGCTGGTGACTAGACCCCCCGACTCATGATCGTACTGAAAGGTGACTCAATAGGGCCAACACGGGGGGGAAAGGGTGGTCCCCGCCCATTTGGAAAAGATGCTGGGACGCAAGCTCTTTTTGGGTATATGGGGTTTCCCCAAAGATTTTCCCCTGCGACCTTTTTACCATATCAAAAAGGCCCACCTCATTGACACTGGCTTCACGGGTCCAGTGTGCAGTTGCTCTCCAGCGTGAATGAGATGCTGTACAACGCGAGTTAGAGGAGTGCCCGGCGGGGAAAAACTCACGGAGATACTGGGTATATCCCGGTAACTGTTACGACCACAGGGCTCCTACCATGGTCAAGGGTGTGAAAGGGGGCGTTCCCGTCCGAGCGCAGGAGATCAAGGTGGGAAGGTGTCCCCCTCCAGATGGTCACAACAGCCCCCGCTCGTGTACATGTGGACAGAAAGCTGGCTACTGGGAAAGAACTGAACACCCCGGAAAACCCAGTCAAGTAGCCCGCAGGTGTCTTCAAACTCTATTTGACATAAAAGGTTTACCACGATAAGGACGGCCCCCAAACACACCTCACGCAGTCAGAGTGGAGGCGCAGCCCAAAAGGTCAAAAGCTTGACCTTCACGTGCGGGAGGGGCATGATTTGACACTAAATGGTCCCCCTCCGTGAGGCGACAGATGAGGACGACCGCAGGTTCGCCCTGACCCGATTTTAAAACTGAGGGTGGCGAGGAGTATGGGGGGCCCCGGTAAGACCTCGCATCACCCGGAACTTGTCACCCCCAGCTTGCAGACATGATCGCTGGCAGCCCGGCCCGGTGCACGAGCGGGTTCACCCGTTCCGTCCGGGGGTCAGATCAGGAGACCTGGGAACCGTACCGGGGTTCCCGGGTTCTCATCCACCTCGAGCACCGAAAGGTCTGAAGCAGGTGATAGAGGGTGCG
>JACEEZ010001331.1:22500-24790 GCA_016584305.1 Chionoecetes opilio
TGAGTAAAGGGCGAAAAACCTCCACTGAAAGTAGCAACTAAAGGCGGCGTCACACTAGCATTTTTCCGTCTATTTTTTCCAGCAACTTTCTAAAAACTAAAAAATTTTTTTACTGCAAGCCGTTCACACAATCGTTTGCCTGCACTCCCCAGTCAGCTGTTCCTGCGACTGTAAATAAAACATGGCTCCGACGCCAGCTAGGCAGGCTAGAGTAGCCTACCTTAGGGCAGGCTATCGCTGGTATCACTTAATTATGTGTATTATAAATCGTAGACGCGCCAAACAAGTTAAAATACATACACAATATCCCTAAAAACAGTAATAGATGAGCGGGCATCAGCCCACCCCTGGAGCCCCAGCAACAGTCAGGTCATAGGGGGCGGGGCGTGAGGTCACTCCCGCTCCTTTTTATGAGAAATTCTTCTGAACTACGTGTCCACAGATTTTTGTCTATACTTACAAGATGAAGTCTGAAGAGTGTTGAAACGATTTTTTAGTGTATCTTGAAAAATATACACAACAAACGAGTCATGCGAGAGACTGTTGGCTGTTTTATAAAACTGACTTTAAATGTATCTACATGTGCAATAGTCACTTGAATATTTTTTATACTTTCAAATGTATTGAATTATATTTTGCAAAAAAATCCTGATTTATATCGAATATCTTTAAAGTAATCACTATGGATTTGATTTGACTATGAAAGTTGTCTTCAACTTTCCATATGAAGACGACACGATCGTCGACTCAGAAATGACTGATTCAGACGGACTAACTAGTCAGAGCGAGAAAAAAACCAACGGAGATCGTCTAACTAGACGGAAAAAGTGCTAGTGTGACGCCGCCTTAACATAGAGCGTCGTCTACAATTATCGACAGTCCACAGTTATCGACACCCTTTTTTAGGAAAAATTACTCGCAGCGAACTCCCTTTAAACTTTGGAGCTCTTTTGGTCATTTTCGGACAAACATGTACTCACCCGGAACGTTTCAAACCTATCATGCAACTCTACTGCTAACCGATTGTGTAGACTGTAGACTGTAGACGATCTTGAAATGTTTTATGCTCCTACTGCACAAATCACCGAATCGTGCATATAATATAAACAGGTAAGTTAACGCAATATGCATGGATGTGTTTGTTTATTTCAAGTCGGAGTGAAAAATCTACTGTTTTAGCTGATAATCTACAAAAAATAGGTCTCATACGAATGACATGGGTTTCAGTTTGTTTTTCTGTGATGATCTATATGTGTAGGTACTCTACAGAGTGTCGATAGTTGTGTACATAAATATGAACATTCCAAAAGTTATCGACAGCATTAACTTTAAAGGCATATTATAAATATTGACCTTGTATCTGCTCCCGTTTTTTCCCCGTTTTAAGCTGTTCAAATAAAAACCCCGTCATTATACACTCGTCCGTATCAGACCACATCTGTATAAAACACGTGTATAATGTTTCATTATTTGGGTACAGTACTTTTGTCGGCTTACTTCATTCTGTAAATGCTTGGACACACAATTACCTTGCTGTCAGTTATGTTTTTGTTTACTTTCTAGGATTTTGCTTGTAATAAAAAAAAATTGATAGACTGTCCTACCTCCGGGCAGGGAGAGGCAAGCGGACCCCTCGGTTTACTGGCAGGCGGGCTGCATATTCCCCACCCATTAAAGGGGATGTGGTTTTCATGTGAAGACGCATGGCTCTAGCTCCCCAAAAAAAACCATAGGGTTTTCTCGAAAATAACCTGATTTTGATTCCCACACAGTTTCATTATTAAACTAGGAAACAGAGCTGGGCACTTCCGTACCTCTGTCCGTACCTCCGTACCTCCGTACCACGGGCTTCCAAACTAGGTCCCGGGAAATCCGGAAAGGGACGGAAAGTTTTCAAAAGGGACGGAAGTAACAGGTACGGGCCTGCGAAATTTTGGGTCCGTACTTCCGTACCTGATATTTTCTATGATGAAAAAAAAAAAAAAAGAAGACGAAAAAAAAAAGTCCACAGAATAACTTTCACGCGTTTTTGGGGGGCAATTTGCCACTAGCTGTCAGCTGATCATTTCCTAAGGCGAGATCCGTGCATCTGTGGTGCCTGGTAAAACCAAACGTGCGGCATCAAGCTCAAGATCAACAACGGTTTATGTTTACCCGTCACATCACCCGGCAACGCGTTTCAAGTTTCACTGCTATTGCTTACTGTTTAGTGTTTACAATAAACATGGACAAATCGAAAAGAAGTGAGCGACAGGAGGGACTGTGTCAAACTTTTGGGGGAGTAAAGAGG
>JACEEZ010001332.1:15952-18452 GCA_016584305.1 Chionoecetes opilio
GAGAGAAGAGAGAAAAAGAGGGGGGGGGAGAGGAGAAGAGAGAGAGGAGAGAAGAGAGGGGGAGAGAGAGAGGAGAGAGAGAGAGAGAGAAAGAGAGAGAGAAGAGAGAGAAAGAGAAAAAAGGAAAAGAAAAAAAAAAAAAAATGTTGTTTCCAGGAAAAAATTGAGGAAAAAAACAAAACGGAACGGTGACGCTGTGTAAATAATTTTCACACATTTATTATTCACTGTCGGCGACATAGCACTATTTTATTTTTTCGGGATTTGCTATTTTTATTTTCGCAAAATTCACTTCAAACCTCAAGTGTTTTTGGTGTGTGTGTGTGGTATGTGTGTATGTGTATGAATATGTGTGTGTGTGTGTGTGTGTGTATGTGTGTGTGTATATGTGAGTGTGTGTGTGGTGCTTGCGCTGAGGGGGATAATTAGGGAGGATAATTTGGGTGACACGATGAAAAGGGGGGAAAGAGGGAAGGAAGGAAGAAATGAAGGAAAGATATAAATAAAGTAGGTAGGAAGATAGGCCAGAGAAAAAATAGAGTTGAGGACACAAAGGGAGGAAATAACAGAAATGTGAATGATAGAAAATGACAGAAAAAAATACAAGGGAAAATAGACAAAACAAATATCTGAAGAAGGAATGTACCAGGTCCAGGAGGCTGAGCCCCGAGCACAAGGCCTTTGGTGTGTGGTTCGTGGCGGGCGTGAGTGGTGGTGGGCGGGTGGGGGTGCGGCGCCCTGGTGGCGGGCTGCGTCTGGCACGGCACCACCACCACCAGGAACACGGTTTCGAGGCCCCTGGTGGTGCAGGAGACAAACGGTCAGCTGTCTCGAGGAGACGCCCAACGCTGCGTAAAAACCCCGCCCTGTCCCCCCTGGAGCGACGCGTCCTCGTCGCGGTGTTCCAGGTCAAAGAACGGCGACGGGCTGTGACAAGGACACCGCCCCTGCCCTCACCAGGCACACGCAGGGCACCGTCCCTGCCAGCACCAGGCACACGCGGGGCACCGTCCCTGCCCTCACCATGCACACGCAGGGCACTGGGCCCTGTCCGCACCAGGCACACGCAGGGCACTGTCCCTGTCCGCACCAGGCCACACGCAGGGCACTGTCCCTGCCCGCACCAGGCCCCACGCAGGGCACTGCCCCCGCCTCACCAGGCACACGCAGGGCACTGTCCCTGCCCGCACCAGGGACACGAAGGGCCCCTGTCCCTACCCGCCACCAGGCACACGCAGGGGACTGTCCCTGCTTTCACCAGGCACACGCAGGGCACTGCCCCTGCCCTCACCAGGCACACGCAGGGCACTGCCCCTGCCCGCACCAGGCACACGCAGGGCACTGTCCCTGCCCCACCAGGCCACGCAGGGCACTGCCCCTGCCCTCACCAGGCACACGCAGGGCACTGTCCCTGCCCCACCAGGACCGAAGGCACGCCCTACCGCACCAGGCACACGCAGGGCACTGTCCCTGCTTTCACCGGGCACACCCCAGGGCACTGCCCCTGCCCCCCCGGGCCCACACGCAGGGCACTGCCCCGCCCACAGGCACACGAGGTCACGTCCTGCCTTCCACCAGGCACACGCAGAGCACTGCCCCTGCCCGCACCAGGACACGCAGGGCACTGCCCCTGCCCTCAGCAGGCAACGCAGGGCACTGCCCTGCCCTCACCAGGCACACACGGGGCCTGTCCCTCCCCCTCAACAGGCAACGCAGGGCACGCCCCGCCCCACCGGCACACGCGGGGCTTGTCCCTCCCTCACCAAGCACACGCATGGCATGCCCCTGCCCCCCCCAGGACACGCAGGGCATTGTCCCTGCCCTCACCAGGCACACGCAGGGCCCCACCCCTACCCGCCCGGGCCTGGGCCCTACGATATAAAAGGCCTGTTCAGGGGGTAATACGTCAAAGCAGTAGTGCGTCAGTTCAGGTTGCAGGGGGATTTAACTCTCTCCTCTTTTTTAAAATGCTGTGTGTTTCACGTTTTAAGAATCGTATTTTTTTAAAATTGTTTTTGACAAATAATAACAAAAAGGGGCTACAAGGGGCCCCCCGAGACCTACACGAGGTAGTTTCCGTTACTTAACTTACCTATATACACCTCTCTTCCCTATCCATGAATTTATCCAGACACCTTTTAAAGACCCAAAGAGATGAATAAAATAAAATTTTACAATTTACATTTTCCATTTTTTAACATTTTTATATGTATTTTCCATCGAAACAAAATTTTCTAATCCTAAGACCTCATTAAAAGGGGTTATTTCCTTTTAAGGTACATAATTTTGTTTAAAAATAGTTACAATCTGTTAGTTAAGCAGGTAATATAAAAAATAATATACAATTATACATAATTTAATACTTTTATTACATATAATATATATTTTAATAAAACAAATTTTTAAATAATAAAAAAGCATAATTAAAAAATATAAATAAAAGAAGTAAGGTAATAAATTATTTTAAAACAAATGTAATATTAATTCGTTTGTAGTAAGG
>JACEEZ010001332.1:20952-30130 GCA_016584305.1 Chionoecetes opilio
CTCTCTCTCTTTTCTTTTCCCCTTTTCTCTCCCCTCTCTTCTCTCCCCCTCTCCCTTTTCTCTTTTCTCCTCTCTCTCCTCCCCTCCTCAGAAAAGCAAACCACTCCCAAAACAACAAAAAATATTAATAGTGCTATTTTTTTTAAAATTTTTTAAAAGTTGCCCAAAAATTAGCTAAATTCAAAAGGTGAAGAAAAATATTTTTTATTTTTTTTTTTTTAAAATAATACCAAAATTTTATGTTGTTTTTTAAACATTTTTTAAAAAGCCAAACTATGTTATTTTGGGAACAAAACCCCAATTAGAAACCAAAAATAACCCAAAACCTTTATTTTTAAAGGGGAAATGCCCAAAATTCAGTGGTATCCCCCCCTTCCCCTTTGCACATCAAGAACTTTCAAAATTTTTTACAATTGTACCCATTTGAAACCCAGTGACTTATGGTCATTTCCCCCGTGCCTTGTAAAAACGACATACTTTCCCACCCAAACTTGCAGCCGAAAGATACCATTTTCAGTACCTTCTCGGGAGCAACAGGCCTATCGGTATAGATTGGAAAAGTATCCCCTCTCTGTACTCCCCCCCCACTCTTTGGTGATGGGCTCTTTTCTCTGCCATTGCGAACAGCATGGTATTTCTATAGCTAGGGGAAAACTTGGCACCCTTGCTTAAATTTTTGGAGGGAAATTGATTCCAACTTGAAACAGATGAGGAAAAGGGGGACGCTTTTAACGTGTAAAATGGAAGAAACAGAACAAAAGCGATCCCTTGTCCGTAAATTTTTGCCCGGGGGGGGGACAGCTCCATACAGCTTTAGTAGAAAAAAACTCCCCTATGGTGCATCTCTCCTGAGGCTGTCAGACTGAGGGGAAAAAAAACTCAAACAGTCCCAATTGTCTTTCAATATCGAACAGTAAAGGGGCCCTTTTTTCCCCTTGTTTGTAAGGGAAAGGACACGTACACATCCAGTGATTGATGTACAAACATCGGGTGTTTTTTGGGATGCTAGAACAAGTTCCGGGATTTCACGTAGGGCAGTACACATGAAAAGGGGGTTCCGTCCACAGGGGCATATAAAAGATTCATTTTTGGGGTGGTTTGGGTGCACCACTTTCCCCGGGAAGTCGGGAAACCCTTTCCCCAGGGGAAAACCGGACGGGGCAAAATTTTATTTGGGGGGGCCCCCATCTATGGCAGTTGGGTAATAAAGGGGCACTTGATGCAATCAGCCAGTCGCTTTCTGCAACACCTTTTTTGAAAATTCACCCACACCCTCATATTTTCCTTAAATTTTTTTGGAAATTAATGGGTCCTTTTTCCCTCCCCATTCCCCAAGAATCCCTTTTTTTTATTTTTTTGGGGTTTTTCCTTTTTCAACTCAAAGACAATGTAAGGAGAAGTGTTCTTTTTGGCTCTTCGCTGCTTTTTCCGCAGTTTTAGTTGGGGAAAGCACTGCCATACCCGTAAAAACACAAATTACTCCTTTGGGCCCATAGTGAACAAAAAACAGGGGGTCCATACTGGTCACACCCCTGTTGTATGTGGGATCAGCAGGCCATGGCAAGTTTTGAAGAAGATTCCTCCATAAAGGACAAAAAACGGGGCATTATCTGGAAAGTTCTAATGGACATTCACTTTCGCTTGAAAACCTAGCAAGGCCCACTCTTAGTGTTTTCCTCATGATCCCTTTTATCAATAGGGAGGGTGGCTTTTTGGCAAACTCGTGAAGCAGATATTCCTCCATCTCAAAAACTCTCCCGGTTCACACACGTAAACCCTCATGAAAAATACTTTTTTCTATTCACCTCCCCCCTAAAACACCTCGCACAGTGACCTGATTTTTGTCACCACTGATGTTTGGTACCCGGCCCTTTTTCTTTTTAAATTTTTAAACCCCGCATGGGTTTTCGCCACCCCATTACAGAAGCACCCTTGACACCAATATCAAAGGCTTGACTGAATTTACACACTTGCCAGCAACAACCCGCTTTCCCCAGACCAGAGCATCAGGGTTTCCCCCAAATAGGGAAAATGGAGAGGTATTTTGACCTTTGAGGAAGGTCTATAGTTTTTACATCCTGGCGAAACGGCTAGCCCAGATCAAACGTGCTGGTAAGATGTGTGATTTTTGGATTTGCAGTGAAACATTCCAGGGGCACCAAAATTAGGATGCATCGGGGAAAGCATGAAAACCCTTTTAATTGAGGGGTGCTGTTTTTAAATTTCCCTTTCAAACCACGACCCCATACCCCCGGAAGTTTTCCCAGCAACCGCATCAATTTTTTGGTTCAATAGTCTGGTGCTGAATTTTTTTAAACCCCAAAATTTGTCTGTTCTTGGGATGGTGAAATCCCCATCCCGGGTGAAGTCGCAGTACTGGTCTGGAGACATGATATCACTTAAAACCTTTCATCTGGTCAAGGTAGAGGCGGGCAACTTTGCATTGCAAGGGGGCCACAGTTTTGGAACAGGGGATCATTTCAAGACGGAAAGGGAAAGTTTGTAAATCCCAACCCCCCCTGTGCGTTCTGCTGGGAGGGAAACATCTAAAAAGGGACACTTGTTTCAAATATTCAGCCCAAGGTTTCCATTTCCCGACTTTGGGGGGCAAAAACTCTTTCATCCCGACATCCATGATCTTTGTGAGCTGTTGGGACACCTATATCAAATTTTTCCCCAAAAAGGGAGTGGCGCATTTTCCAATCAGCAATCTGGTGTACCGCCTGGAAGAGGGAGATTAACATTATGGGACAAACCAGGTTTTCCAGTAAATTGGGGCAGAAAGGCTACCGACGCAGAAGATGAGCACAAGTTTCGCGAGCAATGCATGCCCGGGCATCTAGGAAATTTCAGTATTTGGAGAAAAAAACATCCCTTCCCTAATTTCCCAAACCACTACCCCCCATCACATATCCAAAGATTTCCCCTGTATTACAGAGTGGTGGAAAAACCCCCAAGTCTAATGACAATGTTTTTGCGTGCATGGGGTGAAATTTAAAAAATTTTTAGTTTTTTTTATATAGAGGGTTGGGTTTGAAAAGTAACAGAAAAAACACCAAGCCCATGCCTTCAACCCCAGTTTTCGTGCAAAACACAAAACAGAGTTATGGGGTCCGGCTGAGAGGGGGCCTGGTTAAAGAAAGGGGAGGGGTTGAATCTTTCTTCTCTCATGATTTTCCCCCCCTCACAGTAATTGCAAAAACCCCCTCCATTATGGACAGTTGACACATAATGCCTGGAGAGAAAAATTGTATCCCCGACACTATCCCAAACATTTGGAAAAATTTTTTAAAAGGGGGGGGGGATCCTTTTGGGGGGTTCAAGGGGCCCCCACAATGATCGACTTTTAATCCAAGTGTGCAAGTTTCTTGTACAAATTTGATTGGGACTTTGCCAAAAGGGCCCCGTTTTTTTGGAAAAAACCCGGGCCCCTCTTGTAGAACGGGGAATGGGCAGAAGGATTGGGCTGCTCCCCTAGAGGGGTAACAAATGCAATACCACCCATAACAAAGCCCGGTTTCCCAAAACCCCGTGAGGGGTTTTAACATTGATGTCGCATTATCAAAAATAAAATTAACAAAATTTACCTTCGAGATCATACAATTTTTCATCTGTAAGCAGTGCATCATATAAACGTTGAACCTCCCCCATAATCACAGAAAAAGACATACTACTCAATTATCTACTAGTTCTGAAAATCATACTTTTCGATTGATATAAAAAAGAATGCCCAGCCCTATTGGGAACAAATGACCCCAGGGCGACACGCAGAAATTATTTCCGTGTGCAAGTGCTGTACGGCGGCGTTCACAGCCGACACCTTGGGCAAAATTTTTTATTTGATTTTACCCCAGTAAATCGTTTCAAAGAGGCAGGCAAACCTTTTATCATTGTCTTGCAACTGTGTCATTGTCGGGGGATTCAGAGTTAACATAAAACTACAGACTTACATCATCTTTTATGATTGGGAGGTGCCATATTAAATTATTTAATTTTTTTTATCATGTTACTGGACTCATAATTACTTCTAAGGATGTGGTTTCTTTTATTTAAAAAAATATATATGGGCGTTTTTTCCCAAAATCACAAATCCAACAATGTCCTGCCCGAAACATTCCCCCAAATTTCTGTCCTAGCCTTTTGGGGTTTTTAGCCCTCTTCTCCATCTAAATAGTGTCCATAAAAGTCATAAGGGTTTTGAAGTGAATATTGCTTCATCTTGTCGCGTATAAATTGGGACAACTTCTGGAATGCCGCGGGTTTTGGGCATTGACAGGTCCCGGCCCCCCTTTATATCCCTAAACACGGGGATTTTCGCTTGGGGAAAAAGTTTCCAGCATAGAAAAGAAAACCCGAAGTCATGGGGGTACTTGAAATTCAAACAGCAATAAAATCTAACTCTTGGAAAACGCGAAGTCTAACAGCCTCTCCCCACTCATCATGGCGATCACCAGCTTTCTCAATTACCCCTTTGAAAAGGGGGGCTTTTGTCATAGCTCATGTTCCCGTACCCACCCGGGTTTCGGGGGATCTTTGTTTTTTACATTTATCTATTCGTCTTTTTCACAATAGAGGGCAATTTCTTTTTTATTTAAAACCAGTTTTTGAACGTAATTTTTAAGGGTTATGTGCCCCAATTTAAAAAAGGCCAAGGCTCTTTTTCCCTTTTCCTTTTTTAAAAAGTAATCTGCTGGTCGAATGTAAATTTGCGACAAAAATTTACCATGGACTGGGAATGGCAATTGGGGGACCTTTTTCCTTCAAATACCGGGCTTGGAAACCACTTCTTTTCAATGCTGGTTCAGGAGTCCCTCAAAGGCCCCTTTTCATGGAAACCTTTTGCCCGATTGATGTGATCCCGTTTCCGCAGTGGGAATACGAAAAAATCGGCCATCATGACAGCCCCCTGAAAAAAGAGGGAAAAATTTTTAGAAATTTTTATTATTATTTAAAAAATTTTTAAATTTTTAAATTTATGCTAAATTTTCCCCTCACTATTTTATTTGTATACTAGTAAATTTAAATTTTTGCTAAATTTTTTTTAACCCCAAATGAAATTGGCATGGGGGCCCCGTAATAAGTTGCCATTAGCCAAATTTTTGGTATTTTAAAACCCTTTTTCGCAAATTTTTAAAAGCGGCCAACTTCAAATTTTGAAAATGCCACCCGGGTTTAAAATTTTCGAACTTTTCACCCAAAGGGCATGTTATGGTTTTTTTGGGGCTTCCCCCCGAAAAAATCACTTTCTACTATTTTTTCTTTGGTTTTCGTTAAATTTTTTCTAATGTCCTGTATAAAAAGGTGGAAAGCGGCTTTGGGCCATGTCGATTGGGAAACAGTTTTGGAAAGGGGGAGTTTTGGGCTAAAAACACTTTCGGAGTATTAGATTACAGGAAAAACTTTGCCATAACGTCTTGCCGCATTCCAAACTCAGTAGACTCAGGGACGTTGTGTGCGTGTGTGAGTGTGTGTGTGTTGGAATCACACGGAACACAAAGGGTTGGAATCACACGGAACGTGGTCTACCCCGGGGCCCACTTTGACCAGTGACCAACGACAGCAACAACACGATTGGAGTTTGCACTCACATTGTTGTTTAAAATATATTATAACTACAAACATCAATACATGGGTCCGAAGGTCCCACAAGCACTTGTGCAGTCTAAAACTAAAAATATACATGGAGAAATTAAACATACCTTCGGAATTCCACAGCAAATGCATTTTCTTATGAAACTAAAGTAAAATTGCACCTAATATGCGTTAAATTTGGTAATCCAGAAAACAAAGCCTTTTCTTCAAAAAACAAAAATCAGTGGCTTGGCTGCTGTTGCAATTTGTCCTGCTATCAGCTTAAATCGAGGCATCAGACAATTTTCAAGTGCAACCTGCATAAGCGGATGGAAATTCAGAATGGCATTCCTTTTCTTTGCCTTGCTTAAAACTAAGCTTGAGAAACTTTGCTGACACAGACATAAGAACATAAGAACATAAGAAAATAAGGAAGCTACAAGAGGCCGCGAGGCCTACACGTGGTAGTTCCTGTCACCTAACACTACCTACATCCACCTTTCATCCCCATCCATGAACCTATCCAGCTCCCCTTTAAAGCTCCCAATGACTCTGCACTAACTACCTGTCTACTGAGACCATTCCATTCATTCACCACCCTATTTGTGAACCAGTTTTTCCCTATTTCCTTTCTAAATCTACGCTTTTCCAGCTTGAATCCGTTACTTCTTGTTCTACCCTGGTTAAAGCCGTAAGAACTTTTCCTACCTCTCCTTTATTAAATCCCTTTATCCACTTAAAAACTTCTATCAGATCGCCCCTTACTCTGCGTCTCTCGAGTGAGTGTAATTTTAATAACTTCAATCTCCTCTCATAACTAAAGTTACACATCCCTTGTATCATTTTTGGGCATCCTTCTCTGCACTTTTCTAACACTATATCCTTCCTGTAATATGGAGACCAAAACTGAACTGCATAGTCTATGTGAGGCCTGACTAGAGCCAGATAAAGCTTTAGAATAACTTCCGCACTTCTACTTTTAACACTTCTGGTAATGAATCCTAATACTCTATTAGCTCTATTTCTGGCCTCAATACATTGTTTCCTAGGTCGGAGGTCTGGGCTCACCCTCACTCCAAGATCTTTTTCACCTTCTGATCTTTTCAGCGATACATTGCTTATGGTGTATCTATTACCAGGGTTTTTTCTACCAACATCCATAACGCTACATTTATCAATATTAAATTCCATCTGCCATCTGACTGCCCACTCGTTAAGTTTATCTAAGTCTCCCTGCAATATGTTTACGTCAGACTGTGATCCAATAATCCTACCTAACTTAGTATCATCAGCAAACTTGCTGATATAACTGCTAATCCCACTATCCAAGTCAACATGATGTTGGCATCTGCACAAACATGGCTGTTGCCTCCTCAGCAAACTCCTTGTAGTCCTGACTATCAAGCAGGGCAACCCAGCAATGCAATGCATAGGATGGCCAAATGCTTTGCAAGCTTCTTTTTAAGAATAATCCACTGGAAGCTCCAATAGGGCATCAAAATGATCAGTTCCATCATCTGAGAATGGATGAAGCTTCCACATGTTGGAGGTCTGAGGTGTCTTGGAAATAGAAGTCAAGGTTTTCCTGCATCAAAGTCAGGTGTCTGGTAATCCAGGGGGACATTCGTACCTCCAGTGTCTGTTCTGCTGTATGCATACCATGTTCTCAGCAACTGCCAGCCAGCCATATAGGTATCAAGGACTTCAAAATCTGAACAAAATCTCTTTTCTACATTGCTTTAAATTATTTTCACCTATAGTTTGAATCCATTTATTTTCCCTATACATGTAAAAATATCCCCACCTTGGCCTAGTTTTATACCATAGATTTATTTTCTCTTATCTATACCGACACTGGGCATGATCTCGTCCACCCACCTGTCCACCCCAAGACTGCCGTCCACCCCTCACTCAGTGTCGTCCACCTTTAGGTGGACCGTCCACCCAGGTTGAATAGCACTGATGTCACCCCCAAATAGCTGAATAGCACTGATGTAGGGTGATGGGTGAGTGAATGGGTGGGTGTGGGGTGATGGGTGAGTGAGTGAGTGGGGGTGATAGGTGAGGGAATAGGTGGGGGGTGATGGGTAATGGGTGAGTGAATGGGTGTGTAGTGATGGGTAATGGATGAGTGAATGGGTGGGGGGTGATGGGTAATGGGTGAGTGAATGGGTGGGGGGTGATGGGTATATGGGTAAGTGAAGGGGTTTGGGGGTGACGTGAATGGGTTGGCGTTAATACATACATTTCTACATCCATGATTTCGGGAAAAGTTAGAAGGGGCTATATGGAAAGTCTGTGTTTGGTGAGCCGAAGGCCCACAAACACAGGTGGTAAGCCGAAGGCCCACCAATAGCCCTCCGCAGGAGCTAGCCAAAAAGTCCGCCCGGAGGGCGGCTTTGCGGCTAGTAATAATATAAGCGAAAGTGTGTGTGTCTGTCTGTGTGTCCGCGATAGGTGCCGCCCCCTGTGGCGGAACCCCCTCATATGGCACATTTTTGGAACCGGGTTGACCAGGGGAAGGGTTTAAGCCCACTTGTAGGATGATCCGATCACTTTTTGTTTTGTTTTTAGCAGCCTATAGCGAGAATTGTGAAAAAAAAAGTGGTTGCGAGAATTGAGGAAACCTTGATGTAGGGTGATGGTAATGGGTGAGTGAATGGGTGGGGTGATGGGTAATGGGTGTGGGGTGATGGGTGAGTGAATGGGGGGGGGGGTGATGGATTGGGGGGGATGGGTGATGGGTGAGGGAAAAAGGTGGGGGGTGATGGGTAATGGGTGAGTGAATGGGTGTGTGGTGATGGGTAATGGGTGAGTGAATGGGTGGGGGGTGAGTGAATGGGTGTGGGGTGATGGGTAAGCGTTAATACATACATTTCTACATCCATGATTTCAGGAAAGTTAGAAGGGGCTATCTGGAGAGTCTGTGTTTAGGGGGGCTGAAGGCCCACCAAACACAGGTGGTGAGCCGAAGGCCCACCAATAGCCCTCCGCAGGAGCTAGCCAAAATGTCCGCCCGGAGGGTGGCTTTGCGGCTAGTATAATATAGGATTGGTTTTTACACAGGGGAAATTTTTCCCTGGATCTCTCTCTGGTCAAAAATTGAAGAATTTTGCCTACATGGATATCATTTGTCATGGATATTTGTCATGGATGTATTATATTTGTCATGGATGTTCATCGGGTATCAAAGGATTATCGCGGTCCTTCGGTGAAATCTCCCGTAGCTTTGGGAGATCGCGGATACCCTCAAAATCGACAGAAATGAGAACCATGCCAGCGGTAATCGTAGTTTGACTGAAGATCCACGGAAAAATTCCCGGTGTAATGGCCCCTTTGCTAGTAACAGTACCACAATGCGAAGTTTTTTTTAGAAAATATTGAAATAAGTATTGAAATGAAATATTAAATGGGTATGTTTTTTTTATTACTTGTGAGGAAAAGCGAAATTGAGAGGAAATTTTGTTGAGTCTATTTTCATGCAAAAAGTCTTAAAAAGGACTTAAATAATAGCATTTCTAATAGTGAAATATGTAACACAATTAGACTTTTCAGTTTCAGAACATAGAGGATTTTTTTGAACTTGTGAGGAAATTTTGTTGTGTTG
>JACEEZ010001333.1:0-15000 GCA_016584305.1 Chionoecetes opilio
CTTTTTTGAGAAGCAGTACAGGGTTTTCCATGCGTGTGCGAGGACATTGAGTCTTGGAAGTTTACTACCTGGTAGCGCAGTCCATAATGACGGCAGGTCACGTCAAGAAGTCTTACGGCGGATTGGCATAGCCCAGGGTGTTATGGACTCGCTCAGCCGGAGAAATTTGGCTTTTGTCGGTACCTGTGCAGGAGGACAAAGATCCGATCTTCAAATCGCTTGTGACCCCTGTCTTACTCTATGGTTTGTGAGACAGGGACACAAAATAGTGACTTGAAGAGACGAATCAATGCCTTTGGTAATAAGTGTCTTCGCAGGTCTGGGGTATCGCTGGGATGATTAGGTGTCAAATCAGCGATTGCACCGTGAGACTGAATCAGGCCTATTACCTGCACAGTCCGTCAGCGCCAACTTCGGCTATATGGGCATGTGCACGCTCCCCTGAAACCGATCCTTCCCATCGGTTTTATCTGTAAGAGAAAATCCGGCGGGGAGGAGGCCAAGGGGGGGGCCCACAAGGCTCGTGGCTGGGGCAATTTTGATGTTTCTTGTCGAGAGCTGCTTGTTATGGGAAAGGACCTGCAGGGGAACTCGCGCGTGGTGACCCCCGGGAGGGGCGTCGTGGGGTGGGCGAGGCGACGCGTCCCCCGGCGTATGCCCCCAATGATTGATTGATTGACTATAACCCCTAAAAGTTACTAACCTAATCCTACCATAAACCCCTTAAAAGTTACTAACCAAACCCTCACTATAACCCCCAAAAAGTTACTTATATTGCCGTTGGCGGCCGCAGGGGGCCCGCGGCCGCATTGGGGATACAACGTTGTGTGTAAGGGGTTTTTTGTGTGTATGGGGTTGTTGTGTGTAAGGGATTGTTGGGGTTTAAGGGGCTGTTGTGTATAAGGAGTTGTTGTGTATAAGGATTTTTTTGTGTTAAGGGGTTGTTGTGTGTAAAAGGGTTTTTTGTGTGAAGGGGTTGTTGGGGTGTAAGGGGTTGTTGTGTGTAAGGGTTGTTGTTTTGTAAGGGGGGTTGTTGTGTGTAAGGGTTTTTGTGTGTAAGGGGTTGTTGTGTGAAAGGGGTTGTTATGTGTAAGGGGGTTGTTGTGTGTAAGGGGTTGTTGTGTGTAAGGGGGTTTTTTTGTATGAAAGGGGGGGGGGGTGTGGGGGTTGTTGTGTGTAAGGGGCTGTTGTGTGTAGGGGGTTGTTGTTGTTGGTAGGGGTTTGTTTTTCCCGGGCAACATCTGTTCGCCGCCTCGTATTCGGGTCTGAGGTTAATTTCCTCAAAGTATACGCGAGCAGCGTCATTTATTTCTGTCTTAGATTGAGCATCGTACTCTAGATCTTTTCACAGCGACAGTTTTCACTGTCTGACACCGAAGTACAATCGCTCATCATAACATTTGCCGACAGGTGTCAGACAAATGTTTACATTGGAGCGTTCCTCCTCGACGTCATCAATAACATTCGTAACCCTGTTGGAGGGAAGATTTTTTTTTTTCCGCGCGCTTTTTTACAAAAGTCGTGTTTTTAGGGAAAATACGGCCTGGAAATCAATTTTTTTTTGTGGATTAGGTGTTTTGAATGTTCATTCAACATAATTATACAAAAAAAAAATGGGTCTGGACGATTACTTTAACTTCCACCTCATGTTCCCTCCCTTTACATTATTATTACCTCCGCCTTATATCACGACCTTTCTTTATTGTGAAAATGTTCGCTCTCTCATTATTCATAAATGTTGTCATACTGCCGATTGTACTTGTTGTTGTTGTTGGTGCTGGTGGTGGGGGTAGTCTTGTTAGTGGTGGTGGTGGTGGTGGCGGTGGTGGTGGTGGTGGGGGTGGTGGTGGAGCGGTAGTTCATTTGGTGTAGTGTTGGGGGTAAGGCGGCCGTAACGATGTTTGTAGGAAGAGGAGGGGGAAAGAGGAGGAGGGGAGAAAGAGGAAAAGGGAAAGAACAAAACTGTAAAGGAATATAAAATTTTAAATCAAGTATAGGCGTTCCATCCTCTGGCCCCTTTGTTTTTGGCTCAGTTCTTGCGGCTGGAACGTGGCAGCGAGCTCAAAGTGCTTTTAAAATCCCTAGTCTACAGACCTAAATTTAGTTCATAATTATCTGCAGGTAAAATATAACAACAGTGTATGGTTGATTTGACCTGCTTTTGTACTGGACCTTGCATAACCCCAAATGTTTTTCCTGGACTTTACCAGTCCTGGTTTGTTGCCTTGCTGTTTGCACCAGTGACCTTTTAATTGACTCCCAATCGGGAGTGTATTGCTGTTAGTGGAGCCCGGGATGGCTTTGAAAATAGTATTGTGATACGTGTGAACCAACCTTCCTTTTGAAGGTTGAATTCCTTTACCAATGGGGTGAGCAAATTTTCTTAAGCTCTTGCACCTTAAATTTTTGCAAAAATGCATGGAAATACTCACAAAAAAATTCTGCAATCTTTTCTGTTCTTTTGCATGGGGCGTTTTCAAGTTCGAGCCCATTTTTCCTCTAGGGCAGCCCTTCAAATTTTCTCTAGTAACACCACTTGTATCCACAAATAACCATGTTCTTTCTGAGGATGACCTTGTTAACACTTTAGCATATTGGGAAAGGGTTAAAGTTGTGTAAACCTTTCAAATTACAGTAACCGTTTGCAATGACTTTTGCTATTGCTGCTGTGTATTTCGTGATTTACAGCTACCTCTGAATAGTTTCGTGTTTTACCTTGACCTCTTTGTTCGACGCAACTATATATTTCTTGGCGCTCCACGTTTCGAGCGAAAGTCAACCTTTTAACAACGTGCGTGTATTTCTAACGCAAAACTCCGCTATATATTTCTTGGCGCTCCTTGTTTCGAGCAAAAGTCAACCTTAACCACGTGCGTGTATTTCTAACGCAAAACTCTTGATATATTTCTTGACGCTCCTCGTTTCGAGCGAAAGTCAACCTTATTATTTTCAATGACCACGTGCGTGTATTTCCAACGCAAAACTCTGAGCGAAAAATCCGCGATTTTAAATGACCTGATGAATTGCCTTGACAAAGACAGATTAGATTTATAATTTAGCCCTCCCCTTTCGAAATGCTAGTCAAAATTGATGTGAAAAGAAGAACGGAAAGAAAAGGAGAAAGATAACAAGCCCGGGATCCCTTTTACTTAGCTGTGAACTTGCGTTTTATTTTAAAATTGCGATTGCTTTGAAATTGCGATTGCTTTGAAATTTGCAAAATGCAAAAGGTCAGATGAAAGGGTTCTGCCAGGCAGCTCCTTCTCAAATGACAACGAAACCGCGTGCGTTGAGGGCTTATATAGGCACGGAGAGAGAGAGAGCTGGGCAACTGCCTGTGCCGCCTAGGCACGGAAAGGGAGAGAGGGAGAGAGAGCGCTCTGCGCAACTGCCCAAGCCGCCTAGGCACGGAAAGAGAGAGAGAGAGAGAAAGAGAGAGAGAGAGAGAGCGCTGCGCAACTGCCTGAGCCATGGAGGACCATTGGAGGTGCCATGAACTTAATATTCCATTAAACTCTTCGTCATTTTTTACTTTGCGCGAAAAATTTTTTACATGGAGAATATGAATAGACGCGGAATTTCATTAGCTTTTCCCTTGATATTTTTCGTTTTCTGATAAATGAATTAGCAACATGCATAAATTAGCGTTAACTAAATAAATAACATCATGAAATCGGGTAATTTTTCCCGATTGATGGTGATATTTATTTAGTTAACGCTAATTTATGCATGCTGCTAATTCAATTTATCAGAAAACGAAAAATATCAATGGAAAGCTAATGAAAATTCCGCTTCTATTCATATTCTCCATGTAAAGGTTTTTCTCGCAAAGTATTAAAAGACGAAGAGTTTAATGAATATTAAGTTCATGCATATTTCTTGAGTCTCATAATGGCAGTATTTAGTTTTTTTTTACGTTTTTTTATTTGATAATATTATAGAACAAACATTTGCGAAGATAACAGTATACCTTTTTTTACTGATAAACATATATTTAGTAGGGGAAAATTACCATAACTGGCAAACACGGGCGGCAAGTGGAGTTTGTTTTGGGCCTCCAGCTCGCTCCGACAGGCGGCAAATTTTGGGTTGAAGACGGTGGCATTTGGCTTGAAACGCTAGATCGTGACGTCAGTGCAAGGGACCTATATCTTGAGCCCGAAACCCGACCCGGCCCGAAAAATTCATGGCCTTGATCCCATGATCATCCTCCCATGCTCATCGCTAGGAAGCGCAATAGACGTCCTTACAGCAACCTTGCTTTCCAGAACGTTCCGCGAAACTCTTGATCTTGGAAAACAAATTAAAACCAATAACACACGGAATGTAAATTTACAAATGGCATGCTTATCCTTGATATTTTATTATGCAAACCTATAGCGCGGATCACTTTTGTACTTGATAAGAAAAATAAATTGTTATTGTAAAACCGAAGTTTATTTAGCACTAATTAAATAATTACGCTAATTACTCAGTAAGGGCTTGTTCTACGCAAAAAGTTTGTTTCACAGACCCCCATTGCTTTTGACAGCACTACTTGCATGTCAAATTTCAGCTTAATCCGACAATATTTAGGAATAGTTATTCACTTTTTGGCTCACGAATGGTTCCACTCCCCTTACGCGAATGGGTCTTATGGTAAGTGGCAGCTCGCTTCGCTCGCTGCCAATAAGCAAAAGACAACTGATACAAACGAAGCAGTGTGTGAGGGTGGAGGTGTGGAAGAGGAAGAGGAAGAGCGGAGTAAAGATAAAGATGGGGGTATAAAAATATGCTATAAGCTGCGCTTGGCCTCGGTGTTCATCTCAGTCGCATTAGCCTTTGAGTCTGTGGTGGGTGACAACCCGTTACCCCGGGACACAGGGCTAGTGTGACATCCGGGTTACCACAATTACCTTCCCCAGGTTTCCCCAGGTACCCATTTATGCACCATCCCCGAAAGGGAAGAACAGCTGTTTGGGCTGGCTGCCGACTTGCCCTGGCCCGGATTCGAACCAGGGCCCGCAGATTCGTAGCAAGGCGCGCTAGCCACTGCACCACGGAGGCGACAGGGGACACTGAGTGCAGTGGTGGTGGTGGTATACGAAATGGTGAAGTAGTTTTAGTGGCATTAAGGTTTAGGGTGATGATGGTGATGACGAGGGAGGTGTTGATGGTGATATAAGCCGTGTTTGCGGTGGTGGTGAAGGTGAAAACTTTTGAGTACGTCTTAAACCACCACCTACAGGAGGTATCTGCAGCAGGATGACTTGAACGGCTTCAGGACAGCGCCAAAGAGTTGAGTTTATCTGCGTAACTTTCGAAAACATACAAGACTGGGCAGCTTAAATCCTTCCCACAATGAAAGTCAATTTGAAAACCAAACTCAGAAAGTAAACGAAGAAATAAAAAAAGGGGGAAGATAATAACAGAAAACTGCATGTCGTTATAAATAAGTCCATCAAAAAAGTTTCATAAGAGTCATTTTTGAAGAGTCAAAAAAGAAAAAGAAAAACTACTGAAATCAAAACTAAACGCTTCACAATCTAAACAGACAATTTGATGCCTTTTATTTGCATAAGCCTCCCCCCCGCACGGAAATTTTGGATTGGGAACCCAACACACTATCCCCCCCTGCCACCTGGAGGATTACAGGACCGGTATTACCGAAACTTAATCATAGCTATGACAGAAATGTATCCTTACTCTTGAATATCAATTTTTTTATCATACGCCATTTATCATAAGTTTGGAAACTAGCACAACCATCTATCATAGTTGCCTGCTAAATATAGCGTCATTGTTTCTTTAAAATGGTTTATATATAATCAGTAAATTCATCTTTTGGACCCCGTTTTTATGATTGATACTTCTTCCCCTTTTGTTTATAACATGTTTAGGGCAGGACACAGAGAGTAATGTAGTAATTCATTCCCCAATATAAGCAAAATAGATTTACCGTTGAACAGTATCTGTGTAAACACTGGACAGAGTTGCCAGATGGCGATTTTTCGATCTAAAAAATGTTTGTACAAAGTTGGTGAGGAACAATATGCCCTCACACGGGCTACTCGGGATTTCCTAATCAGCTGTGCATCACTCCCGCTCACTCAACACATCCCCATATGGGCGAAATTCCTTCACTGAGGTGTTATTGTTCTCGGCCCTGTTGACAGCAGGAAAGTTTATCATTGTCGCGCTAGAACTCGGTGAACCCATTCTTAGCCTCTCGCGCGATTTGTGATAGTCCCCCCCCAATATATGATATTCGCCAGCCATTGTGACTAAATGGGCCTTTTGTCCAGCTATGATATACGTTCTTAACTATGATCGCTTTGGTAATACCGGTCCAGGGCCGCCGCAACACTCACTTTTGGCCACACTCGAGCCTGAACTAACTTAACCAATGCAGTCCACGTGCAGGCAGACAGATAGACATCCCAGCTCGCAACACAAAATGAGGTCATGTAACCTTTCAGAGTTTTATTATTATACCCGTTAAACATTTAGGCATCGACACAAAATGAAGTCAAATGTTGCTTATATACAGAATGAAACAAAAAATTAGCAAAATCCACTGTTTTCTTGTATTTTTTTGCATTCTTTTTAAAGGATAGGAAAACAAATCCATGTCTAGGTTTTGTGTGTTTGTATCCTTTCCTTGTTATGTTATACCCATTACTCCTTATATCATGATTTTGTTATCATTATTGTTATTGTTGCTTTGCTTTTGTTGTTAGCATTATAGTAGTAGTAACACCTAGAACTCTCAACACAAAATGAAGTCAAACTAAAAATACTGATTGAAACTGAACATTTGCAAAATCCTCTGCTTTTCATTTTTTTTTGCCTTTTTTTTTGTAAGGATAGGAAAGCAAATACATATCTAGGTGTTGTGTGTATGTATTCTTTCCTTGTTCTAGTATACCCATTAACTATTATATCATGATTTTATCCTTTGAATTAGATAATGTTGACTATTTCTTTGTATACACATGGCAGGTAATACTTATTCCCTCTAATTGTTGTGATAAAAATAGGATATGTATTAATATTGTATCAATCTTGTTGTTGGTAGTAGTAGTAGTAGTATAGTAGTAGTAGTAGTATAATATAGTAGTAGTAGTAGTAGTAGTAGTAGTAGTATGTAGTATTTGGTATAGTATATAGCAGTAGTAGTAGTAGTAGTAGTAGTAGTAGAAGTAGTAGTATAGTAATAGTAGTAGTAGTAGTAATAGTAATAGTAGTAGAAGTAGTGATAGTAGTAGTATAGTATGTAGTAGTAGTAGTTAGTAATAGTAGTAATAGTTAGTGTAGTGGTAGTAGTAGTAGAAATAGTAGTAGTAGTAGTAGTAGTAGTAGTAGTAGTAGTAGTAGTAGTAGTAGTAGTAGTAGTAGACATAGTAGTAGTAGTAGTAGTAGTAGTAGTAGAAATAGTAGTAGAGTAGTAGTAGTAGTAGACATAGTAGTAGTTCAGTTCAGTACATTTTATTTCGTAAGAAACTTACATAGTACGTAGAGTAAGACGCACGAGATATACAATAAGAAAAAATAATGTTATTGTTATATACAAACAGCATACTTTGCACATACTTATATGATAATTTTTTACAGTATGTATTTTTATGTGTTTCACCTTAAGATATCAAATTAAAATCTCATACATGTACAAATAAAACAAAATGTATGAATAGGCTAACCATTAAAATCAATTGATATAAATTAAAATGATCTATAAAGTATATATATATACAAAACTAAAATATGTAATACATTTGTAAACAGCATAGGAAATATAAAAAATTAACCCCTAATCTATGAAGGGATTTAATATCCTAAAATAAACAGGGCCTCGCCTCTCCTCATGGTCGCTGTACCCAGACTATCCTGGCCTTAATAACATCCAGAGCCTCTTCAAAAATATTGATATTGTAATACTGATCAAATAAATGTCTCACATAAGTCATAAAAAGACCTTTTGTATAAAAATATATATTATATTTAATGATAGGATTGTTTGACCTAATCACTTTTAAAAAATCTAACATGTATAAGGGCTGTGAGATGCCTTAATATAATTGATTGCAGTTTTTCAGCAGTGATGTGGCTGCTGGCATATGTAGGTACTCCCGACATGAGTTTTAAACCATTATTATATGCTACATTAAACGCTTTAAAAATACAAGATCTAAAAACTGAGGTATCATTCCATAGGGCCAAGCCATATTCTGGACAGCAGTAAGAGTTAAATAAAAACAAAAGAACATTAAAATCTAAAAACTTAAAATCTCTATATACACTATTAAAAGATGAGTAAAATGAGTTTAACCGAAAATCGATGTCATCACTATCTTTAAAATTGAAGGAAATATTGTGTCCTAGTATTTGTAGCAGCTCACAACTTTTAGTTCATCGCCATTAAGTTTTATATTACCCAATAAAATTTTTTTTTTAAATTAAATCTCATACATCTGGTTTTTTTCTTTGTTTATCACAAGTTTGTGATTTACAATTTCATTACATAAACAATTGTATAATACCTCCATGTGGTCTCTTGACGCAGCCAGGAGAACCAGATCATCAGCGTAACCTAACAACATTAAGTCTGTGGACACCTAGCCTACATCCTATGTCCAGCTGGAAACTTTTTCAATAATGTCATTTATATAAAAATTAAATAAAATGGGGATAAAACACCTCCCTGCCTTACTCCCTGTTCAATGAAATAAAATTCACTCTTGGACTGTGCCATCTGACTTGTGCTTGTTGGTTTCTAAAGTAGTGCATTAATGTGAGGGTCAGATCAACAGTATACCTGAGGATAACAGTTTCTTACCAAGCAGAAAATGATCTATTCTATCGAAGGCTTTACTTAAATCAACAAAAGTGGCAATGGGAAGATGACCTTGAGCTACTGTAGCTTCTCATAACCTCTTTTACCAAAAAGAAGCATCAGTAGTGGATGATGCCTTCCTAAAACCTAACTGCCTAAATTCAAAGGGAGTTTTTTCAGTTAAGAAATTTAAACATGTAATTCAAAGATTTTCAGCAGACATGAGGATTGCATCACAGGTCTATAGTTGAGGGAAGCATTTGTATTTTTCTTATCTTTAGGTAAAGGAGTATAGTGCCCCTTAGCAGATCACCGGGAAGATAACAATGTGAATAACACATATTGTAAAACATGGACAAATATTCTAAAAAGTCATGTGAAGCATTCTTAAGGAACAGCAGATGAATTCCATCATGGCCAACTCCATCATTCACAGAAGATAAAATATGTTTGATAGTAGCACTATAAATTTCTTAAGTTTACTTTTCTTTTTACAGGCCACATTTCTTTTAATTCTTTCAGGAAATCAGTGTCATTCTTTGTATTAGTCCAGTTTGACTCTTGAGAAAGTGACCTACAAATAGCTGAGCAATCTGTGCATCATCTGAGATCCCATCAATTATGCCACTAGATTTTTCCCTTCCTCTCTTTCTCTTAACCTCCTTCCAAAATTGTGTTTTGTTTTTATCTCTAAATTTGAATATGATACTGTTACTTATTTCTTGTTGTTCATTATTCTTACACTGTCTTAATGCTGCTTTAAAAGCTTTTCTGGTGTTTTAGCATGACCTCATGGTGTGTGTGTATAGCTGTCTACCTTGCTCCACCCAATCCAGGTAGCCATCTCTTGCTCTACTATGAAGCTCCTTCACCCTCCTATTCCATCCAGGAATAACCTTGAATTTATTGCATTTAACAACTTTTCTCTTATATTTTTTCACTCTCTTCCTGAATGCTTGTTACCATTGCATCATAAACTTTATCTATTTCCTTTAGATGCAAAGGGTTGTGGCAACCTGTTTTATGACAATTTTGAGCTAAGTCATGCTGCAAAAGCTTTAGTTTATTGTCAACACGTCTGTTGATGTTCCTTAAATCATCTGCATCTAATTTATGCCAATTTAAGGAATATTGTGCAGAGTCTGTGTTATTGCTTGGAGAGGTAGTGTGAGATATATGGACTCCCTTAAATTCCATCTTTATAAATAATGGCAGGTGATCAGAACCGTTCATATCATATAAAACCTTGGCTTCACTGACATCAATGTGATCACAAGGCCTACCAACTATATGGTCCAGCCATCTGTTTGTGCTGTTCCCATACCCTGTGAAGGTTATGGCATCTCTCCCAAGCAGGTCTAAGTCATAGCAAACCAGTGAATTTCTTGACATAAAATTGAACAGATTTTTCCAAGCCCTACCAGAAAAAGGATCAGCATTAAAATCACCAATAAAATAAATTTAATCAAAATTAAGATCATGCATAAAAGTTTCTAACAAAGACAATGATTTCAGGTATTGATTCAGTGTTGAGATCTCCCAAACATCACTGTTCAGGTACACATTTATAAAAATAATATTTCTTCCAAAGATATTAACATTATTTTCCAAAATTATCTTATTAATTTTCAGGTTAAGATTTTTCCTTCATAAAATAGCCATCCCACCTTCCTGTCTGCCAGCCAGGGATTGCAGCGCCTTCTCTGAGAAGGTGGCACCCACTCCAACACAATCATAGTTTTCATCAATAAAATCTAGCATCCCCAGTTTTTCTTGTATTAAAAAAGTTTCCTGTAAAAATATAAAATCATATCCTAGGCCAGTTAAGTCCCTGATCAGATTAATATTTTTCATCAATGAACAACAATTAAAAGTACACAAACTAAGATATTTAGAATCCATCTTGATAAAATATTGAAGATTAAAGGATAATAAACCAGAAATTAAGTAAAATACTAAACCAAATTCCTTATTCCCTGTTGATACCTTGGTTTCTTCTTCCAGATCTGTCATAGAATTTATCAACCACAATGTTTTCAGGCCATAAATCAGGATTGAAAAGAGTATCCCTGTCATTAATGCTAACATTTACTTTGAATGCCCTAACATCTTGAGATCTGATTTCAAGCTCAGATATTGAATTAATTTCCACTCCACTCACTTTTCTAATATAACCTTGTATATCATCCTTCTCAACCTGCTTGTCTACTCCTCCTATGAAGATATCAACAAATCTGGTAGCAGCTCTAAAGGGTAAATCCTCACACTTCCGCTGTCCTCTTACACCAGTCCTTTTACTCCGCCGTGACTGTGCCACCTGCCAGTTTGTGCCCACAGCTGGCTCTACACTTCGTTGTAAATCACTCTGGTTACGAGATTCCGCAGCAGATGACTTGTTAGTATATTCCATTACACTCTTAGGAATAGCACCTGTTAAGGGGTTATTAAAATGGGCAGCAGAAGTGCTGCCCCTCACGCCTTCATTCCTCATCCTTGTCTCAGCTCCTCTTAATCGTTCAGGCACACCCGCAGTACCTCTCGTGCGCTGGTCATCCTCCTCCTGGCTGGCACCACGCCCTTCCTCTTCATGATGACTCCTCATAGCCTTCTTTCCCGTACTAGACGCAGGCATTCCCAACGCTTCGGCATAGTCTCGCTTGGCATAATTTCTTGAAGGTGTATTCTTATGTAAGCCAGTTGCAGCACTTCTCAGGGACGTTAACTCCTCAAGGTCAGCATCAAGTCCTATATCTTCTCTTGTTATGTCGTTAACTACATCCCTGGTAGCTTCCTCTATTCCTTCAATAGCTTTGCAAAACTTACTTTTTAGCTCACAAACATCTCCTCTCACTTGTCTCATTGAGTCTGCAGTGTTTAACACCTCCGTTTTCTTGTCCAGGATTTTAGGAAGCAGTTCATTAATTTTTGTGACCTCTTCTGAGAGATTAGCCAACATGGGTCCAAAAATTTCCAACCCCATTGGAGGTAACCGCTTATAAGTGTTAGTAACGAAGTGATAATCACTCACATTCAGTCCCTCATGCAGGTCAATGATGTCTAGAAGATCCTTGCGTTTTTCATCATTGTCCCTCCTCCATGGTACATTTTTCTTTAAAAGATTGCAGAGTAGCTCCTTTCCCTTCTTTATTTCTTCATGGGAGTAAAAAGATAGAAGGACATCTATCAAGGTATCAGGAGGATAATCCTTCTTAGCTGAATTCAAGAAGCACAGAAGGCTATTAACGATATACTCTTGTTCACCCATACTGACTGTTACTTAGTCACTGGCAACTTCACGGGCCAACTGGTTGTCATGGCAACGCATAGAAAATGGGAGGTAGTTTCAATTGCGTTTTTTCAACAATGATCACTCAAGTTTGTTAGTATATCACTCAGATATAAAAAGAAGACGTCCCCATTAGCATTTATCAATGTAGTGCAACTCACTGTCAGGGAGACACAATTGAAGAGGGTTCCAGAACTGTCAAGCCACCATGACGATTCCTTGGTCGGCCGTAACACAAACAGTCATCCTCTATAAACCTTCTAGGCAGCTCAGATGTTCACAGGTTCACATCCACACTGAAGATGATGATGCAGGAACACTTCATAGTAGTAGTAGTAGTAGTAGTATAGTAGTAGTAGTAGTAGTAGTAGTAGATGCCACAGTCAATAGCGAGGTGGGGCTATGGCGTACCCGCCGCAAATAAAGAGGCGGTGGAGGTATCTTGTAGTAGAAAGTAGTAGTAGTGAAAAAGAAAAAAAGTAGTAGTAGTAGTAGTAGTAGTAGTAGTAGTAGTAGTAGTAGTAGATGTAGTAGTAGTAGAAATAGTAGTAGTAGTAGAAATAGTAGTAGTAGTAGTAGAAATAGTAGTAGAGTAGTAGTAGTAGTAGTAGACATAGTAGTAGTAGTAGACATAGCAGTAGTAGTAGTAGTAGTAGTAGTAGTAGTAGTAGTAGTAGTAGTAGTAGTAATAGTAGTAGTAGTAGTAGTAGTAGTAGTAGTAGTATAGTAGAATAGTATTAGTAGTAGTAGTATAGTAGTAGTAGTAGTAAGTAGTAGTATAGTATAGTAGTAGTATAGTAGTAGTAGTATAGTGTAGTAGTAGAAATAGTAGTAGTAGTAGAAATAGTAGTAGAGTAGTAGTAGTAGTAACATAGTAGTAGCAGTGTAGTAGTAGTAGTAGTAGTAGTAGTAGTAGTAGTAGTAGTAGTAGTAGTGGTAGTAGTAGTAGAAATAGTAGTAGTAGTAGTAATAGTAGTAGTAGTAGAAATAGTTGTAGTAGTAGTAGTAGTAGTAGTAGTAGTAGTAGAAATAGTAGTAGTAGTAGTAGAGTAGTAGTAGTAGTAGAAGACATAGAAGTAGCAGTGGTAGTAGTAGTAGTAGTAGTAGTAGTAGTAGTAGAAGTAGTAGAAGTAGTAGTAGTAGTAGTAGTAGTAGAAGTAGTAGTAGTAGTAGTAGTAGTAGTAGTAGTAGCAGTAGTAGTAGTAGTAGTAGAAGTAGTAGTAGTAGTAGTAGTAGAAATAGTAGTAGTACTAGTAGTAGTAGTAGTAGTAGTAGAGTAGTAGTAGTAGTAGTAGTAGTAGTAGTAGTAGTAGTAGTAGTAGTAGTAGTAGTAGTAGTAGTAGTAGTAGTAGTAGTAGTAGTATAGTAGTAGTAGTAGTAGTAGTAGTAGAAGTAGTAGTAGTAGCCTTAATAGTGCGTGTTCAGGGATAGTCTGAGGACTGTCATCAGAGTGGCTTGTATAATCAGGTAGAATAGACACATTTACACGCTGATGTCAAGGCAAAGAATCATAACTCAGATGAGAGCAGAGTTAATCAGTGACTTTATGTTATTACAATATCCACTGCAGCAGTTAAATTAAAAAGAACTGGCAGTAAAATATCGAGATTGAAGTGTCACTCAAGAGAAAAGTTACAGTGATGCATCGTAATTACATAACAATAAATTAAAAATAATAATTTTGCTGATAGAGAAGGTACGCGATTGCTTGATATGGTAAACAAAGTATATTTAAATCAGGTGGTCCGTGAGCCTACATGGGATAATAGTATCCTAGATTTATTTTTCACTACCGACACTGATCTGATTGATTACTGCGATATAGGTGAACATTTGGCAAACAGTGATCACAGGTTAATCAGATGCGGCATAAATTGCAATGTAGACATCACAGAAAATCGGTTATTAGTTCCCAGTTATAATAAAGCAGATTTCACGAAGATCAGCAGGGTACTAAGCGAAGTTGATTGGGTTGACCTACTAAACGGTAATAACGCCGAAAACATGTGTAATTTATTCACAAATAAACTCCAATCGGTGGTTGAAAAACATGTTCCCATGATAAGGAAACGTCTAAATAACATAAACAAACCCAGTTGGATGACTAATGAGATTCAACAAATCATTGGCAGTAAGCGACGAGCGTATAAAGTTTACAAGCGATCAAATGCGGACTGCGATTCTAGAGAATACAATGACGTAAAACGTCGTTGCAAAGGATTAATAAAGACTAAAAAGCGCGAGTATGAAGAAAAAATTGCAAGGAATCCAATCAAACCCGAAAAGGTTCTTTATACGTTCGAAGTAAGAAAAATGTCAAACATGTATTGGGCCACTGAAAGATAAGAATAACATCTTGGTAAATGATAATAAGAGCATGGCATTCGTACTCAATGAATACTTTAATGCGGTATTTATTAAAGAAGACGAAGCTCCATTACCAGAACCAGTAACCATGTATGCGGGACTCGAAAGTGATAGATTGGAAATAGGAGAGATAACAGTAGACGAAATATCAAAGTATTTGCAAAAACTCGACCCAGCAAAATCCGTGGGGGTGGACGAAATTTCGCCGCGATTACTTCGCGAATGTCACAGTCAACTTTCGCTCCCATTAAAGATTATTCTCAATAAATCGCTAATGGACAAAAATGTTCCTAGTATGTGGAAATTAGCTAATGTTACACCGATATTCAAGAAAGGGAGTAAGAGCCTCGCAAGTAATTATCGCCCAATTAGTCTAACGTCTGTGATTGTTAAACTATTTGAGAAAATATTGCGGGATAAAAAAGTGTCTTTTCTCGATGAAAATAACTCAATACTAACCCCAGCATGGATTTCGAAATAAAAGATCCTGCTTAACAACCTATTCGATTTTTTTAATGTCATTTATTCAAACTGG
>JACEEZ010001333.1:17500-43211 GCA_016584305.1 Chionoecetes opilio
TCGATCAATCACCAATCATCTCTCGCTTTCATTCCCTCGAGCTGATCCATACAGATGGGTCTCACGTCTCTCCCTCACTGTCTCACCCTCACTGTCTCTCCCTCTCTGTCTCTCCCTCACCGTCTCTCCCTTACTGTCTCTCCCTCACTACCTCTCCTTACTCTCTCTCTCTCAGTCTCTCCCTCCCTCAGCCACACGTTCAAACACGTCAATATTAATTTCAATCCGTCGGTCACAAGCCGTCGCGAGGACCTTGAGCCATGGATCGGAGGCCTTGGCGTTGTTTACCTTCGTGCGGTGAAAACCGATCTGTACGTCGGGGGTGCCCCGTGGTGTGGCGTCGTGGGGGTGGCGTCGTGGTGTGGCACAAACAAACACTGAATATCGTGTATAAAATCGGAAATTGGTCGTTTTCCGTAATGTGTTTTTAAAAAAGGAGTCTGGAAAAATTTCCCATGGATGGGAAGAGAGATGGTGTAGGAAAGGGGTTTAAGAAACCCAAAACTACCTCGTGAAAGGTCTCACGGCCTCTTTTAGTTTCCCCTTTTTTTTCCTTTTGTTCTTTTTAAATTTTTCCTTAAGAAAAACATAAAAGATAAATCACTGGGAAACGGTGGCCCAAAACCCATTTGGTTTAAACCGTTAAAGGAAAGCTAATTTAAAAAATGGGGGCAAAAGTACGTAGGAAAAAAACTTATTTTTAACCCCCTTTCCGCCCAGACCTTTCCTTCGCCATAAAAAATTTTTTTTGTTGTTAGCCATAAAATTACAAAAAGTACTTAAAAAACCAAAATTAGTTAGGGGAAAAGGGAAAAAAAAAACAGGTCATATCTATAAAAGTTGCTTATATTCACTAAAAATCGCCCAAAAGGGTTTTGCAAAATTACAATGGAAATTCGTTCTGGGTCTAAAGGGGAAAAATTGTTTGTTCGGGTTCTGGGCAAGACCCCTGAATGCAGACCCTGAAAAAATTTTTTTATCATTTTAAATTTCCCGCTGATAAACCTTCCTATAAAAATTATATATGTTGGGGTTTTTTGGGCCCCCGATTACGACACGCCTGACCAATTTAATCCAAAAAAATACTAAACCATTATTGAAAAACAAATACTGACATTATGGACAAAAAAAAATACTGACTTTGGAAAAAACAAATACTGAATTATGGAAAAAACAATATTTAATTATGGAAAAAAAATTACGGACATTTTTGGACAAAAAAAAATACTGACATTAGGGACAAAAAATCCTGACTTTTGGACAAAAAAATACTGCCATTATGGACAAAACAATACTGACATTATGGCCAAAACAATACTAAATTTTGGGACAAAAAAAAATACGGGACATTTATGGACAAAACAAATACGACATTATGGACAACAAATACTGACTTATGGACAAAACAAATCGACATTATGGACAAAAAAAAATACTGAAATTATGGACAAAAAAAATACTGACATTATGGACAAAACAATACGGGCCCATTATGGACAAAAAAATACTGACATTATGGAAAAAAACAAATATTTACATTATGGACAAAAAAATACGACATTATGGACAAAAAATACGACATTAGGGAACAAAACAAACTGACATTAGGGGAACAAAAAAAATACTGACTTTATGGACAAAACAAATACGGGACTTTATGGACAAAAAAAATACTGACTTTAAATTGGAAAAAACAAAAAACGACATTATGGAAAAAACAATACTGACATTAGGGACAAAAAAAAATACTGACATTTGGACAAAACAAATACTGACATTTTTGGAAAAAACCAATACTGCCCTTTAGGAAAAAACAAATCTACTTATGGAAAAAAAACAAATCTACATTATGGACAAAACAAATATGCCTTTTGGACAAAACAAAATTTGCCTTATGGAAAAAACAAATACTGCTTAAAGGGAAAAAACAATATTTAACTTATGGCAAAAAAAATATGACATTAGGGAAAAAACAATACTGCCCATTATGGACAAACAAATACTGACTTATGGACAAAAACAAATACTGACTTTATGGCCCAAAACAATCTGCATTAGGGAAAAAAACCAAATACGGAAAATTATGGACAAAACCAAATACTGACTTTTATGGAAAAAACAAACGGGACATTAGGGCCCAAAAAATACAAAAATTTAAATGGACAAAAATACTGACTTTAGGAAACAAAAAATACTGACTTTTAATGGACAAAACAAAACGACATTATGGACAAAAAAAATTTACTGACATTAGGGCCCAAAACAAAAAACTGACTTTATGGAAAAACAAATACGACTTTTATGGACAAACAAATACGGACATTATGGACAAAACAACTGACATTATGGAAAAAAAATTTACTGACATTAGGACAAAAAAATACTGACTTTTATGGAAAAAACAATACTGACATTAGGGCCCAAAACAAATACGGACATTATGGCCCAAAACAATACGACTTTATGGAAAAAACACTTCCCAGAACAAATAAACATTTTCCACTTCAGCCCCTTTACCCCCCATGTTTAAAAAACTTCATCTCTAAAAATTTCTAAAGTAAAAAACCGAAAAAAACGACAAAAAAAACCAAACGCCCGGTAAACAGACGGAACAAACGACCCATCAAGGCAGTGGATCAGTCAGTTCACTCTTAACCCCTTGAGGCCCAGAACGTAATTTTCATTGTAATTTGGGTACCAGACGTTTTTGTATTATAAGCAAAATTTTTTTGGCTTGACCTTTTAATATCCTTGTTGACTAACTACCTTTTATATTTAGGTTTTCTTCTCTTAAATTTTTTGGCTCGACACATACAAATTTTTTATAGCAAAAAAAAGATCTTTGGGGGGTGAAGGGGTTAAAAGTCGTTGATTAAGGGCAAGAAAAAAACACCCAAGAGGACATCAGCTACGAAGCATAAGCTCGTAACATTGATCATTCATCTTTTTATTTTATTTTTTATTTACATATATTACAGTTTGACAGAAAAAAAAACAAAAAAAAACAAACAAACAAGGGATAAAAACATAAAATAAAGCGAATAAAAAAATATATTCAATCATCTAACAGTCTTTTTTTCACAAAAGACCTTTTGACCTCACCCGGGGGCGGGTCATTTCACCCCCGCCCCTTTGTCCCCTGGACATCCCCCCTGCAAAATCTTCCCCCCCTGCACATCTTCCCCCCTGCACATCCCCCCCTGTACATCCCCCCTGCACATCCCCCCCCTGTACATCCCCCCTGCACATCTTCCCCCCCTGCACATCTTCACCCCCGCACATATTCCCCCCCGTACATCCCCCCTTTTGTAAATCTCCCCCCCGCACATATTCCCCCCCCGTACATCCCCCCCTGCCCCATCTTCCCCTCCTGGGCTTTTTCCCCCCCCCCAAAAATTTTCCCCCCCGACTTATTTTATCAAAAATTAAAAACGAAATTTGGGCGAAGAAAAAGTGTCAGTAAAGCTAACCTAACGTAACCTAACAGCAATGGTTTGGGTCAGTGTTTCGTTCATAATACAGTGCTATCCAATACACCCAGGGGTGGAAATAGCCACAGGGGAAACTGTCTATAGGGGAGTATGTCCATGGGGGAATCTGTCAGGGGGGGAAATGTCCAGGGGGGAATATTACCGGGTCCCCCCTCCCTCGCCCCACCAACCAGTGCGCCTTACATAAGAACATAAGAAAATAAGGAAGCTACAAGACGCCGTGAGACCTACATGTGGTAGTTCCTGTTACTTAACACTACCTACATCCACCTTTCAAAATTCATCCCCATCCAAGAATTTATCTAGCCTCTTTTTAATTAAAGCTCCCTAATGACTCCGCACTAACTACCTGTCTACTGAGTCCATTCCAATCATTTACCATCCTATTTGTGAACCAGTTTTTCCCTATTTCTTTTTCAAATCTACGCTTTTCCAGCTTGAATCCGTTACTTCTTGTTCTACCCTGGTTACTAGCCGTAAGAACTTTTCCTACCTCTCCTTTATTAAATCCCTTTATCCACTTAAAAACTTCTATCAGATCGCCCCATACTCTGCGTGTCTCGATTGAGTGTAAATTCAATAGCTCCAATCTCTTCTCATAACTAAAGTCACGCATCCCTTGAATCAATTTGGTCATCCTTCTCTGCACTGATTCTAACAAGGCTATATCCATCCTTTAATCTGTGTCTGTGTCTTTCTCAGCCTCGTGTCTGCTCTTCCATATATTCGTTACATGTATGCGTGTCACTACCATTGTGCATGTTTCGCTCCTCATTTTAACAGTCATATATCTGATGTACACGAGTCCCTGCTTCTCGTTATGTCCTCTCACCTTTCGCTATGCCAGGACACCCCCAACAAGTGTACGAGTAGTAGTAGTAGTAGTAGTAGTAGTAGTAGTAGTAGTAGTAGTAGTAGTAGTAGTAGTAGTAGTAGTATGTAGTCTACTGTGCTGGAAAATATTTAACCTTCTCTGCTATGGAAAGTTTCATATTTGCACTTTCCAAAACCTATGGTGTTGTAACTCTTTCCCTGAGGCAGCGACCCGAGGGGAGAATTTTATCTATCTTTCTCTGCTTTCACACAAGTCGTGGCGTGTTGTGGAAGAGAATGTTTTCCTCAGGCTCTTCACCTCGTTATAAAGCACTTTTCCTATACTCCTGTGCCAATTTGTCCTCTTTTTCCTTAACAACCTGATATCACTAATAGAAACATTAATAACGATGATAACAATAATGACTGATAATAATAATGATAAAAACAATATTATCATAATTAGTTATAATATTGATAAAAATAATAGTAAAAATAGTAATGAACATAATGATAACAAAAATAATAAAGTAATAATAATAATAATAATATATACAATAATGAAAATAATAATAAAAAGTAATAATAATCATAACAACAATAAAATAATAATGATGAAAACAGTAATGAAACAAACAAAAAACACTAATAACCATACTCCTAAAATTTATTCACCATAAAATAGGGAAAAACCTTTCCATCCTTCCACGCAAAATTGGATTGATTTTACCAATACAGCTTCCAAACAATCATTGGAACCACCCTTTTCGAAAAACATTTTTAAACCGTCCAACTTCGTAATTTTCTGAGGGAAAACCTTACATAAACTCCCCAACAATGGGGTGTTTCTTAACTTTCCCTTGGGGGGGTCTAATGGTAAAGAAATCAATTATCTCCCCCCCGCCCGTTTTCCACTTCCCCTCGTCTACTGGACCCCCCCTCACCAAAACCGACTTTGGACCAAAGAAAAAACTGTTAACACCTGTTTTACCCCTCCTGGCCAGTGGGCCTCGGCAGAAGGAACAATTTCCCTGGAAAACAAGGGTAATTTTAACCATTGTCCTGAGTGGGGGTTATAAAAAGAACATTAGTCTCCCGCCCCGCCAGTTTCTCCTTCCCTCGGGTCTAACTGGACACCTCAGCCATCGGTGAGTGTAGGACCAAAGACTACTGTATACTGGACTTGTTTCTGGTGCTCCAACCCGCCCATGACCAGTGGAGGCCGATCGGCAAGGGGAACAAACGGACCATGAAAACAAGCTAAATATACCAGTTTCAAGTGAGTTAGTTATATAAAAAGCACATTAATGTGACCATGAAATATTCAGGATTCCGTAGAGATAGGTTTTGTGTTGTTTTGATGTTAAAATAGTGGAATATACATAAATAAATGAGGTGACTTTGCTTCATGATGCGTATGCCTTAACTACAATAATACATATCATTGGTATTTAAGATATTCAGCTGGTCAAAAACATTATATAATTTTTCTCTGTTATCAAGTAAGAGTGGTGCTATTTTCATGAAGTCATATTTAAATTTATTCTATACTGTAATGTTTAAGTATTATGAACGATTATGTACACAGTAGTTTGTGACATTTCCCCCCTGGACCTATTCACTGACATTTCCCTCTCTGACTAACTCTCCCACTGGCATTTTCCCCTCCTGGACATTTCCCCCTACTACTACTACTACTACATGACTACTACTATTAACAATGCGGCTACTACTACTACTGCTGCTGTCACTACTACACTACTACTACTACTACTACTACTATACTACTACTACTAATACTAATCATACTGTCACTACTACTAATATCAATAATAATGATGATAAGAGAAAAAAATCATGCTTATTACCTTATTGTATTACTATCATTATCGTTATCATCTTTATTATTATTACTACTATCATTATCATTATTGTTATTATTATTTTCATTATTATCATTATTTAGTGGTGTCTTTCATCATCTTGTTTCTTCCATCAATCCAGCAAGGTAAACAGTATAGACTTTGGGGAGGCGGTAGCGGAGTGGTTAGCGTCTCCGACTGGCGTTCTCGGTGACCCGAGTTCGATCCCCGAAGAAAACCAAAACCTTTCTGCACCGTCGAGTGGCCTAAGAACACCCACATGCCCTGTCCATCAACTCTACCTTCGATTGCGAGTGCATCGGAGGACACAGGGGGGCGGCATGAGCCTCTACAGGCGTCACTATAAAAATCCTGCCTGCGCCACCACGGGCGAGACCACATCAGAGCCCTCAGTGAACTCCAGAACCTCCCATCCGAAGCCCTGGGTACACAGGCGCTTCATGGGCACAAAAAAAAAAAAAAAAAAAAAAAAAAAAAAAAAGGACGAAGAGGTAATACCTGCAGTAATACTTTCACCACACACTCTACACTCTCATCTCTCTCTCTCCTCTCCTCTCTCTCTCTTCATGAACGACACCATATTTCTTCCCTCACCCTAAACTATCATATTTTTCAAGCCCCTATTCCTCACCTTCCTCAATTTCCCTTCCATATCTGACAAACCCCTTATTTTCCCATTTATATCTCTTCCCCATTATACACACCACCTCACCTTTATCATCCCCATCAACATTACGCTCTCACTATCACTTCCGACCACCTCCATCATTAACTATTACGATAACAACCACTTTTATGTCTACAGGTAACCAGTCTCCCTTGCTACTACATTCCTACCCTTCAACCGGGTTAGTTACGCCACTTTTTCCCACCTTTCTCTCTCCTCAGGGGCCAGGACGCGCCTTACCCCTTCATCCCCTTACATCCAGGTGTTGAGGGAGCCGACGCCCCCCTTTCCTGCATATCAATATGCAAGTGTTGGTCAATTTTTGTATCACTGGGCTTTTTTTAGTGTTGGCCTTGTCATTTCTCCTAATCGCCCCCTTTGCTTTTTTTTATTCTCTCTCTCTCTCTCTCTTATCTCTCTCTCTCTCTCTCTTCTCTCTCTCTCTCTCTTCTCTCCTCTCTCTCTCTCTTCTCTCCTCTCTCTCCTCTCTCTCTCCTCTCTCTCTCTCTCTCTCTCTCTCTCTCTTACTTCTTCTTCCCTTCATATTACTGTGAACTAAATTTGAACATTTCCTAGGCAACAACGTCTCTCTCTCTCCTTCTACTTTCTCTCTCTCTCTCCTCTCTCTCTCTCTCTCTCTCTCTCTCTCTCTCTCTCTCATCTCGCTCTCTCTCTCTCTCTCTCTCGTTACCAGCCCCGACCTTTAAATACCACACAACACATACGTATACATACTTTTTTTTTTCTCGTATTGTAATGTAATTACTTAGTGTCCTTTCGCCAGTTATATGTTCTTTTTCTCTCTTGCCATTTCGCTTTCCGTTGAAAGAAATTACGTTGGCACAACAAAAAATATATCAAACTATACATAATATTTCAAATAGGATATTTCAGAGCTTACACTTTCTGAAAGGGAAATCCTGTATCTTTTTATTAGCTAGTGACCATTTTATCTATTTTGACCTTATTTTTTCCTAAACTCACTTTTAGAACACAAGGTGTCACACTTTACAACGGGTGATTTTACTCATCTTGTCGATTCCAACATTATCTGGCGGGAAATTGAGGATCGAAGTGCAAACGCGAAGTGTCCGAGTGCTCAGAGTTAAGGTCGTTGGTGGAGGTGGTTCCTGGTGGTTGGTGGTGGTGGTGGTGATGGTGAGGGGTGGTGGTGATGGTGTTGGTGGTGGTGGTAAGAGGGATAGGGAGTGACGAGGAGACATGGGAAAACAACAGAAAATAAAGAAAAGGAGGCAGAAAAAGAAGAAGGAGAAAAGAAAGGAAGGAAGAGGTGAAGGCATGGGAAGAATAATAGTGTGCGAAAATGTATAGAAGTAAGGAAAGGAAAGATAAAGAGGGAGAAGGGACAAGAGAACGGGGAAAACAAAGAAAAGAAAGGAGAGAGAAAGGAGACAGAGAGGGAAGGTATCTACAGACACGTATTAAGGAATCATCAGTGGAGTGAAATAATGATGGTGATTAGGTAATTACTGTTATCTCACCCAAAGAGACGCATGTGATCATTATTAGGGCTCCATTATCATCTCATCTTCCATATCCAAAGCTGTGAACGATCTTTGTTATGGTAATTATGACGAGATAGCATCATTAACCAAATAACTCATCAAAATCAACAAACAAATATATCGATGATGATGATACTGATGGTGAATAATTTTCTTTATATCTTCGCATGTGTTTACACTGTTTTCGTGATTGTAGCTGGGCCATTGATGTTCTGTTAGGCTAAACGCACGGCCCGCGCACACACACACACACACAACCACACACACACACACACACAAACACACTAGGTGAAAAATTGCCACCCTCCTGCCGGGCCTTTCGAGGCCTCGCAACGCCTTCTGTTTTTTCAGATGCAGCAGCTTCTTCAGGTCGCGAGGGCGTGAGCACGTCCTCGGGAGTCCCCGTGCGGCGCCGCGGCCACAGCTCACTTTGTGCGCGGGGGCTGCACAAAAGCTTTCTCCAGCGTGCGCGCAGCCCTGCAGCTGACTTCTCTGCTGTTGCCCTCACCGGGAAGACAGCGCGTCGTCGTTGCATCTCCGGCGGACCTTTCTCCAATGCTGTTCTTTGTTCATGTGAGACTCTTGGGTGAGTGGTGCCTCCTAGTGCCGCATGCCGCTCCTGTGTCGCAGCTTTCCAGCGGTGCGATTGGCGGGGCAGCTGCTGCCACCTCCATGCCCCACGTGGGCTGCAAGAGTCCTCGGGAGCAGGCGGCCTTGTGCTACGTGTTGGACGCGGTTCGATCCCAGCGTGTACGCACCCACCACCTTGGCCACCTTGTTGCCCTTGGCGCGTTGGCCTTGCACAGTTGTGCCGCGTCGTGCCCAGCAGGACGCGGGGCAGGTCACACAGGGCCTGTGCCCCATTGCAGCACATCTGGTCTCGAGGGCAAGGTCGTGCACGGGGAGGAAGACGAGAGCGTGGTGGCCTACGCCAGGAGGTAGGTGATTGATTGTCAATGATTGTGTCAGTGCCCCTGAGGAAGGGGGGGGGGGGGGGGGGGGTCGCTACCAAAGCGACCCGCGTGGCGCAGCCAAGCAGCCGCGCGGTGGGAGGCGCGAAGCGTGGATCACCCTGCTCCACACGTATCATATCGTGTATCACAAGTATTGCCAAAAGAGGAATCAACAACATAGGGGACAGGGGTTTCCACAACAAGCAGCAGCAGCAGCAGAGCAGCACGTACCAAAAAGTTGCCCTCTTATTCCCCCTGAACTGCAAACTAAATATCCCAGATGGACAAAATGCAAAACAAACCAATATCATAAAACCGGCACGAATCACTTTGAAAAAAAATATATTATATAATTAAATCGGTTGCAAATTCAGACATTTACCTTGACTCTGCTCCCTCTCCTGTGCTGCAGGCGTCCGGTGAGCAGAGGCGGGCGGCCTCACACACACACACACGCGCACACACAGTACCTGAAGGAGACAGGTGAAGGAAGGCAGGTGAGCAAACGGCGGAAATGTTATTATTATTGACGAGTGTAGATAGAAAGAGAGGGGAGAGAGGGAGGAGGAAGAGAGAGAGAGGAGAGGAGAGAGAGAGAGAGGAGAAATAGAGAGAGAGAGAGAGAGAGAGAGAGAGATGAGAGAGAGAGAGAGAGAAGAGAGAGGAGAGAGAGAGAGACGAAGAGGAGAGAGAGGAGAAAGACGCAGGAGAAAGAGAGAGAGAGAGAGAGAGAGAGGAGACGAGAGAGAGAGAGGAGAGAGAGAGAGAGAGAGACCGAGAGAGAGAGAAAGAGAGAGAAAGAACGAGAGGAGAGAGAGCAGAGAGAGATGCACGAGAGAGAGAGAGAACGAGGAAAGAGAAGAGGGAAAGAGAGATGAGAGAGAGGACAGAGAGAGAGAGAGAGAGATGAGAGAGAGAGAGGAGAGAGAGAGAGGAGATGAGAGAGAAGGAGAGAGAGAGAGAGAAAAAACATACTAAATAATAGATACGGCAGAAGTCAAAACACGGCGTCTCGTTAATCCCATTGATAACACTGTAAATAATGATGACACTTGCGTCCACTCACAGCGGATGATCGCACACAACTTCGCCTTTTTCTCCCTCCATCTCCTCCCTTTATTTTCTTATTCCCTCTTTCCTCCTTTCACATTCCTACCAACCATCTTTTACTTCTTCCCTTCTCCTTCTTCCTTATTATCTTCTCTCTGTAACTCCTAATCTTCTTCTTCCTTCTTATCCCTCCATTCTTAGCATTATTCTTTACCTCTAACTCGCAGGAAAAATATAGTGGTAGAAAGTAGTCACACAGGCAGCCTCGTTTGGACCAGTGGGCTGTTGCTGTCGGGTTCTTCCTTTGTCCTGCCTTTAAATCCCTCCTCCTCCCCCTCTCCTAACCCATCCCTCCTCCTCCTCTTCTTCTTCCTCCTCCTCCCCCTTCCCACCCAGCAGATGTTACAGCCTTTACCTATTTATCCGGTTGACTAATGTTCGCCTCATTGCATATTCCACACTGCCTTGATCTGCTTCAGGAGGAGGAGGAGGAGGAGGAGGAGGGAGGAGGAGGGGGAGGAGGAGGAGGAGGGGAGGATACATAGGAGTAACAGACCCCAGGCGCACATGTCCATAGCGAGGGTATCTGCTGAACTACATACTACTAACTATCAACTACTTTGTAAGAAAACCAGTTGGAACAATGATACCATGTACCTAAGGGATAGGAACATTGTGGAAATTCATAGTGCAGAATGATAGGATATGAAAAATACTAACTACAACTACCACTACCACTACAATCTAATCGATACGGGGACTAGATACGAATTCGCACTATCAATACCCATTACTTTACAGTGCGCTTCAAGTCTGTTTTTGAAGTGTAGGTTATTGTGTTGGCTCCGAAAACGATTTGATGGTAACTGTTCCATCGATCAACGAGCTCAACATTGAAATTAATTTGTACGGAGATCGGTGGATGCAAACGTTTGACCGTTTAGTTTTTAAAACCCATTAATTTCTTGTTGTCACTGAGTTGAAAGCTCGAAATAGGGCCTTTGATTAATGACATCAAAACTTTAGGAGCTAAAGTTTCTATCAAGTTCCCCACGGGATCTACGATCCTTTAAAGGAAAACATATTGGGCAACAGATTGTCAAATGTTCTCTTTCCGTGAAGAGATGTCGTCGTCACCGTAATTTGGTAGCGTCAAAACTGTTCTGAGCCGCGAAGGATATCGTCGCCCGCGGTGAGGTAAACAAAACGAAACATGCACAGGCCATGTCTTCACCATTCCCTTCGCGGCGGATGAAGATTTCCTCTGTATTTTCATCCCAATTAGAGCGTAGAAAGCAACATTTCCCTGACTTATGTTACTTTTTAGCTGTTTAATGACGAAATGAACCTTTGTGCGTAAATAAAACAGAGTGTGTACAAGCCTTATTATGAGAGAGAGTATGCCAACCTATTGCTTGCGCTAAGATTTACCTCTGTACTTTTCATCCCATTAAGAGGTAAGGATAAGAATTCCCTGACTTTATGTTACTTTTTAGACGTTTTAATGACGAAATGAACCTTTGTGCGTAATAAACAGAGTGGTGTACAAGGCTTATTATGAGAGTAGAGTATGCAAAATATGCTTGCGGCTAAGGATTTCCTCTGTACTTTTCATCCAATTAGGAGGTAAGATAAGCACATTCCTGACTTTATGTACTTTTTAGCTGTTTAATGACGAAATGAACTTTTGTGCGTAATAAAACAGAGTGGTGTACAAGCCTATGTTGAGAAGTAGAGTATGCCAAAAATAGCTTGCGCTGAGATTTCATCTACTTTTTTCATCCCATTAAGAGGTAATATAAGTACATCCCTGACTTTATGTTACTTTTTAGCGTTTAATGACGAAAAATGAACCTTTGGGTTTAATAAACAGTGGTGTACAAGCCTCATTGTGGAGAGTATGCAAAAAAATTATGCTTGCTTGCGCAGAGATTTCCTCTGTATTTGTCATATCATTATTTGATTGGTTGAGGTTAGGTTACGTAATCAATGCCCTGGTTAGGTTAGTTAACTTGCTGGGTGAATGGGGGGGTTCTACTGGCCCCCCCCCCCCAAAGTTATGTCAGGAGAGTACTGCCGTCAATAGGAAGTATGGTTGCAATTGCAAATTTTTTATTTAACGACTTTTAGTTTATCTTGACCGAAGTTAACCTTGTGCCAAGTGAAAGGTTGTTTAGAGGGACTCATTGCTTAAGTAGAGTTTAACCAAAACATGCTGGAAAAAAATTGGCCTTACTATGCCTAATGAAGCATATGCCTTAATTTAGGCATATAATTACTTATGCCTAAAACAACTCGCTTCTACCAACCCTAAACCCAAAGATGAGCATTGACAGGCAATTTGAGATGGAAATTTGTTGTTAATGTTTTAGCATACGTAGCTTTACTGTGAAGAAAAATGGTTATTTTATTATTAGAGAACAGCGACAGATGAAGACTCATTTTTGGCTAAATGGGTTATAGGGGACGTGGAAACGTGCAGTCACTACCACCGTTACACTTTTTTGACATATTGTTATTAACTTTGCTAAGTATAATGTGCATTATTAATTTTTTTTTTTTTTTCCCCCCCAAAACCTTTTCTTTTTTTTTTTTTGGCGTGCGTTACCTTTTAAAACTTATTACATCATTGAAGAAATTATAAAGTTGTATAATAGTGCCTTACAGACACACACCTTCCATGTCGGCACATCCTTTAGGCTGAGCCCGGTTAAGTTTCGGTATTTTAATATTCTCGTTCAGAGGGTCGAGGGGAAGGAGCCCCCCTGTTAGAAGGTATTGTTCGGTTAGGGTTGGGTAATAATCCTCCAAGCAGGGCGGGGCAGAGGGGCAGAGTGGACCACAGAGTGGCTTGCGAGCGGGCGATGCGGGGACGGGAGTCTTTGCAGCCAATGCCAGAGACCGCGCAGTCCTCGTCCAGTGTTACCCGCATTTTTTTCCTTTCACATAATAATTTGTTAATATATAGCTAGGTTAGGTTTAAGTTTTGTAGTTATTTAGGTTAAAATAAGCTAATCGAATGGTGTGCGATTGATTGCCATTTATTTCTGCAGGATGTTGGTGGGGGACAACCAAGCTGCAGCAGCCGGGCAATCAATCGCACACCATTGATTCGCTTAACTTCGCTTCGGTTAAGCACGCACGAAGTGGATTAATAAATCCACATTATACTTAGCAAAAGTTAATAAAAATATGTCAAAATGGTAAACGGTGGTATAGCGACTGCGCAGTTCACGTACACTATAACCCATTATGCAAATATGAAAAGCGTCTTCACTGTCGCGGTTCTCTGATTAATAACATAACCTTTTCTTCACCAGTAGCTACGTATGCTAAAACATTAACAACAAATCCCCATCTCAAATTGCAATGATCACGCTCCTCTTGGGGTTAGGGTTGGGTGAAGCAGTTGGTGCCCCATCCGTGCGCTATATGTGTTGTCATGTTTCGACGAAGAGGTCTAACCAAATGCCAGTTTGGTTCAACTAAACAGTCAGATGAAACGCCCGTGCGATACCCGCTTAAGCTAACTTCACATAACCCAGTATTATTTATTAATAAACACACGTCTCTCATTGAAGGACATCTTTATGAAATACAAAAGCTGCCTGGTTTGCCACAATAGTTGGGCTTATATACTTCAATTAATTGACATAGGTTAGGTTAGGTTTAGGTAATGAAAGTATTTAGAAGGTTAGGCACTATACTGTGTTCTAGTTTGTAATTACTCTGCGTTACAGATATACTCAGGAACATGGCCGACATCCCGACTATCCTTGTTACATACCATGACTTATCCAAACTATTGGGATCAGGTTGATCTTGGAGAATGAGATAGATGCCCCAAGGGATTGTGGAGTGGACGTCGACGTCACAGAGTTGTTACACGGTACAAAATGGTGTTGAAAGAGTTGATTTATTATATTTCTTAGTTGCCCTTTTCTCATAACTCGTTACTATTAGGGATGTCACACCTGGCAATGATCATGGTAGTCTGTAATGTAACGTATTATGTATATGAATTCTATACTATATAGCTAACAACAAATCCCCATCCTCACCACAAATGCTAACGGTGACTACACCATCGATATAAGTGGATATATATAATGAGTAATTATATAGTATATTACTATATATATATTTGACAACAAATGCTGATTCAAGAATGACTTGTCAAAAATACATATTAAAGGACACTAATCATTTTATTTGAGGTATCTAAATACCATTACAGATCGGATGAAAACCCGTCCACAGCAAGAGTGATGCGTGAATTTGGTTGATCGATTCCGCCTCAAAAAAAAGCTTCCATGTCTGAAATTCATCACTTGAGGAAATTAGAGCATCAACTATCCTGCCGCAAATATTTGATTTGAGAGCGTAATTTTTTCCATACAATATATTTAATGTTGCAACTACGCTGTTATTGAAAGGTAGATTACACTCTGCATATTAGAAAAACTACGTGTAGCATCTTACCTTCACTGGGTAGCCAAAAAAAAAACCCATTACTTTCATGATGTGGATGTATCATATTTACTAGTGTAGCCTACATGAGCATGGTTTGCTTACAGCGGTAGTATGTTCTCTCCCAACAGGATGGCCTGTTACCACCATACCTCCCAAACACTGATTTGCGATACGATGCATGGCGACGGGAGATCACCAAAAGGACATTAGGTGGACTGCCATGATGTGTCAACAAACGACAGTCAGCGAATGTCTGAAGATTGTCTCCAGAGCAATTCGCCAGTAGGAGGAGACCATTATATAATCACCTCCTTCTGGCCCAAACTGAACCAAACTATCAGAGAATTTTCTGACATCAGTGGGGGATGCTGGTGTTATAGGAGCAATCGGACTGTACGCACATTGCCTGATGAAACCGTCGGTTTGAAAATTCAGAGGTGTTTCGTTGCAGGAACAGGTTATTTTCTCTAACAGTTCAAGCTCGTGTGGGGCCAGATCTACTGTTCCAAAATGTTGTTTGCCCGTTGGCATGGGATGTGTCCTTATGGCCTCCCCACAGTAGATTTTTGGGAAATAGCAGGCTACGCCTTGAGCCTAGAAACTAATTAAATCCTAGGTATCACCTACTTGCGATCGTGTATTACTCCTTGAGAAGAATCTCTGTTAACTCCAGTGTCAGACCAAGTAATGCACAAGAGATAGCATATAACACCAGATTCATTCCAAAACAAGAATTACCATTGAACGTGCATTTGGTGGTTTTGAAAAGGAGATTGGATATTTAGGGCATGAAGGTAAGAACAAGATCTAGAAAACTACAAAAGCTATGGATTGTTGCATTGTATGGTACTGCACAACATAGCTGTTAACAAAACTAGATGTTTTGCCTGCAAGATGGGGGAGGCCTCGAACATTCAATTACCAATGGACCATGATAATGTGGTGCCGGTTACAGGTCGTGGACATCTTCAAGGGAGATTGAAACGACAACAAAAGTAATAGGATTACTTTTAAAGCAGATACGGGGCATCATCACAGGAGTCATATATGGAGATGTTTCATATTTTCCTCCCAACCCATTCCCAGGCTACATAGGTTTCTCTATAAACCCCTCCCCTTTATATGCTTTGCCATATGTCCTCTGATGTCTGGCAGTTTCCCTTTTTCAACATTAATTACTTACTTATTATTTTATTTCATAGCTAAATTACATGGACTTGTTGTATGATAAAACTTTGCTTTCCAATTGTTGGATGCATGAGTCAATCCATAGTAACCACATTACTTATTTGATCGTTAAATTTTCCTGTGACATTGTGTACTTCAGATGAAATTAAACTAATTTTTTTTCTTGATATAAGCAGTTATTAATACAGTCAGATACACCAGATTTATGATTATTGTATTTTTCTGTTATAAATCATCATTAGTAATAATGTGAAGTGAAAATATATAAAGGGCTAGCTAGTTTCTTTTGCTTTTCCTTACATAAAAAAATAAAGAAAAAGAATAGGAAGTACAAGAGGCCACGAGACCTACACTTGTAGTTTCCATTTCATTTTTGCAAATGTAGCCCCGACCTTTCCCTTATGTGTTAAGTATGTGTACAGCATCTATCAATACATTACATTATATAGCCCTTGATCCCAAAAGGTCCACCTTAAATAATTTGCCACCCGAAAAATACGTCTGAATAACAGAAAACCCCCGTCTGCGGTGTACAACATTTACATTTTATTCAAATTCCAGTCTTCTTTTTGCGCAATTCACGCTTTTATTTTCGCTTCATCTATTTTTATATTATATCTTCGATTTGTAATTGTAGAAGATGTGCCTTCATCTCATTTATCTTCCTTCCTTCTTTTTCCTCGTCATATGTGGTTATTATTGTGTCATGTCGTTTTACAAAGGCCCTTCTGGTCCTGTCGGCTTCCTCTTCATCCCAGGAAATAGAGAGGCCGGGACAACGGATGGAGTCGTAACAGGATCCTGACTGAAGGGCCTTGCCTGCGGCTTGGCTCTCCAGCTGGTCTCCTTCGAGCAACTCCTCAGAAAAAGTGAGGCATCTTCCCTCACCTCTATTACCACTTCGGTCTTGTAGAGTAGTTGTGTTCTGGCAAAAAGAGGTAAATCAGTAATATAAGGAGAGAACCCAATTACCTACCAATTGTAAATTGTAGGTAATGGGGTTCTCCTAATTGTGGTTAGGTCACCAGTCATTCGCCGAATTTTTAAATGGGCACAGGTAACCTAAGACTAACCGCGGATTTAGACAGCCAATTTCCGTTCTGTAAATTTCCGGTGGGGAGTCGTTTTAAGTTTTGTTAAGGCAAAAGCTTCCTCCGTCACCCAACAAAAGATCTCCCTGGTTCAGGGCTGCCAACCCCAAGCCGCAGTGTGGACCAACATAAGACATGTTGCTCTCGATGATGTACTAAGAAAAACCGCGTTCTTGGCATTGGTAACCACTTGAGTCTACCATGGAAAGCCCACGTTAGACTCTCCCTAGTCCATGTTTAAAATAGCGGCCGCGTAACCCCGTGTCTCCGTCTATGCTTAACACATTACAACCCACTTAGGTAGACCTTTTGGATTACAGTTACAAAACAAAAGGTTACTGCAGCATCTATTTTTAATATATGACAGTATGACAGAGCAGGCAGTCTTGATCCCGGTAGGCAGCGGGACATTTCCGAGAGAAGGTATGTCAGTGCGTAATGCGTGACGTGTTTGGTCTGTGGGAGTGCTCTTGACCCTAATAACTGCTGAAAAGCCTTTCGACATAAGAAGTTTTCTTACTCACCAAATAGCTATTATGTTATAAGTAGCGCATAAATTATAAGTTATCACACCAAAGTCTTACCTCTCACAAAGAGAGACTGGGTAATCGGATGAGCCGACCATTGTCGGTTTGGACTTGGCTGAGGAAAAAAACGTAGTTTTAGTCAGTAACATTACATTACTGTGTAGTACAGCTTAAACATAAATGTAACAGTATATAAAGCAAGTAATATTTCCCCTATTCAACTTTCTCAAATAAGATGTCGGTTGTAATCAGTAAAATGTATACTTTTACATATCGTGATTAGTGTTAGAGTATTGTTGATTGATTGGCTAAATAGTTCTAAAATTATTTTTAATTTCCTCTTCATCAGAGTTCGCTAACTTGATAAGCAAACGAAATGATCATACCCTAACCGTGTAACTTACCACTATATGCCTCTTAATCATCGTCATTACTGGTCCCTAAGTCCTTATATCGTCTCCCAGGATCGCCAAAGGAAATTGTCAGTTTCTGTCTGGCCCAAAAAGATCCGCAGGAGGGGCACCACCCACCCGTCTTCCGCTCCTCAGCCTTTGACGGCATGTTCCTGTTTTGCCCTAGAAATAATCAACTGTGAATATAATGTTATCAATGGCTACCATTAAATATCACAATTTTCTGGGGTTTACTGACAATATTTTAAGTTAAATACTGAGGTAAATACCAACATACATACGATGTCCACCAATCAGCTTGCACCGTTAGGAAAAAGGGGGTTGTGGGTTGAAGACAGGGGGCATGGTTTCTAGATGGGCTTAGCTGATGGCTAAAGAATATATATATATATCCTATATATATATATATATATTATATATATATATATATATATATAATATATAGATATATATATATATATATATATATAATTTTTTTTTTTTTTACATCCAAGGAACTGGCCCAAGGGCACAACCAAAATTATGGGTAACACAAAAGCCCACTTAGTTGTGCCAGTCCCTAGATAAAGGAAGTACAGTAAGAAGAATAAAATAAAAACAGAGGGGGGGCCAATTTAGTTAAGGGAGGTGTCTTTGTTGTTACTCTTCTTTTGAAAAGATATAAGTCATAGATAAGTGGGTGAAAGATATTAGAAACGGAAGAGAGTTTCTTCGACAGAGCGTAGTTTAACAGGACAAAGAACAAGAGAAAAAAACGGATGAAAGAGTAAGTATATGAATAACTCTGCATTAGGAAGATGGACAGAATAGGGATGAGAATGAGTTAGAAGTCTTGTTGCAGCGAGGCCGCGGGAGTGGGGGAGGCATGCAGTTTAGCGTTCAGAAGAGCAGTGAGCATGAAAATAATGGTAGAAGAGAGCAAGGAAGCAACATTTGCGCGGTGCTTAAGAATCTGCTTATTTAAGTATAGATTCCAAAACTTTAGAAAGGCAGGAAGTCAAAGCACACACAAGCATATACATATACACACAATACAATTTTAGCCACAAAAAAACTTAAATAGTTTGTATGTAAAAACTAATCAGGTCCCATTGTTTAGTTGGCATTACAATGTTAATTATATAATGGCATATCTCATTGCTGAAATTATATCTCAAACAATAGTCATCAAAGTATACATTATTATTCAAAAAATGTGTGGTTTAAAAACTTTAATAATCTCAAAACGATCCCAAAACTTTATTCAAGTGGTATTTATGTACGGCTAGGCCCCGAGTTTGACGTTGAAGGCGGCGTAGGGTAGTGATTAGGGCAAAATGCAGCCATTTGAGGAACGCAAATTATTCCCGCAAGTTTGCACGGGGGTTTTTTTTTTTTTGTGGAGCACTTCTCATACCGGAAATAATGACAACTAAGAGATAAGGCGCTGAAGAATGGGGAGGGTCCTGGAAGGTAGGTAATTAATGTCAATTACAATGATGAGTTGCTGTGGAAAAAAAAGGTAGAAAGTAACATTAAAATAAACGTAAGGATAAATTACAGCTTATACTGCCAACCTGCAATATAACAAAAAATATGTAAAGGATCATGTACCACCATATACAATGTGGGTAAGATTAAAATTTATTAACTTGCATATCTGTTTACTACGTTAGGATGGACAATATCTGTTTACAGCATGGAGTGGTGTTATACCATTGGAAATCAGTTGAAAATGGTATTGAATAATGGGACGAAGCTGGAGGATAGGATAACCAAAATACCTATTGTTATTTATGTACTAGATTTAAGTATATCTGAGAAGAAAATGTTTTTTGCATCGCCTCGACTGGCTCTCTTCATTTCATCATCTTAGCACTCAACTACCTCTTTCACACTACGCTTCATTCAATCAGATACTCTTGTGTCTTCCCCCTATCAATGTTACCTCAACGTTCCTCACCTCCTCTCTCGCTAACTTCACCTACACTACGCTACTCCTCCATTTTACCCCACTGAACGTTGAGCTCGACTCGATTTAGCTGCATTCGCGCTCTCGTCAAGCTTTTCGCTACACTTTCCTATCTGGACTCCGTACGCGCTCCCACATCTTTATCATCGATATCTATTAACTCGATTCAGTATCGAGTCAAACAAATATATTACACTTCTTCCAGATACTCTAGTTTTCCTCTATTACCTTTGTACTAACACACCTTCCTAGACTTTTTACGTTCTCTCTATCTCCTCCCGCTTTTCGTTTTTGCTTTTAGACATCCTCTCTACCACTACATCTCCAATGTCTTGCTCGCTCCGTTCGGCGATCCATGATTCCTCACCTCCTGCACCTGATCTTATCCTCCAGCCACCACAATCAATTCCGGTTCGCAACTCCTATGTATCAGCTCCGTCACCTCCTCCCAACAGACCTCACCCGCCCCCGATCCTCTCTCCACACCACCCTCAACCCGGCGACGCACATAATGTGGTAAATAGCCGACCTACCTCAGTCCTGAAACCATCTACCTCATGTCTCTGCACCACTCAGAGCTCCGTGTGCTCTACGGTTACTCCCATTCCCAGCCAGAGATCTACCTTACTCTTAAGTCGCGATCTTCTCCTACTCCCCAGCGGACCACCTGCTAGAAACAAGACCCCTGTGAACACAAAATATACTTGGTATGACTCCAGTTGATCACAGTGCCATCGTCGATGTTAACCCATTACACCACTATCAACGCGTCTATTTGTACAAAGTACAATGACTGCACAGTTGTTCGTATAGCAGCGCTGACACAATAACACATACATCATGCCTTCTCTCAACCTATGAGCGAAAGGACACCAACTACAACCCTTCTAGAGACGCCGTGTTGCGAGTCTAAGGATTCAATAAAACGATACGGTCCGTAGAGAGCTCGAGGGGGATCTATGTCGTCACTCAGTCCATTTATCGGACTGGAACGCCCTGCCACAGATAAACGTCATCTTACACAACCCAACATTTACCCAACCGTAAAGTTCGTAATAAGGTGTTTCGTAGTTATACCAAACTCGCACGCGTGCCAACCCACCACTACGGATAACTATTCTTCATGACAGAAAAAGGTACTTAAAGTCAGTAGGAGTCGAGACGACACGCGACATAATAGTCCTTATTTATAATAGACTGTATAAATGAGCAAAAAGCTCCCTAAGTCTGCTATGCTTTTGAAATTAGGCAGACAAACTTAACAAACAGTAAACAGAGTTATGAAAAACGTCACCAGGTATGTAAGGAAAAAAGCTCAAAAGCAGTGTACGGTACAAATTAAGTTCTTTTACTAACCAATTAACAACACCTGGGGTACAGACAACAACTGTGTATGAAACTCCCTGTAACCGTTTGGGAGGTAGCGTAATAATCCTCCCAGGTAGGTCTGGGCAGAAACGGACCACTTTAGCGGCTGGGCGTGTGGGGCTGGCAAATGTGTGGCGGGAACTGTTTTCGTAACAAAGTACGTCATTCTCTGGTTCGGAGACTGACTATTATTTCTTAACAAAGTGTTAGTGATTTCCCGGATGGAGAACAACCGACCATGGAGATGTCAATGGAAACGAGGAGACGACATTAGTATTGGGGTGATGCCCATTTCAAAGAAACTTGTTAACAGGTCTGGAGGAAATATAAACACGAAAGGCACTAATTTGCAAAAGCAAAAATTTTAGCAAGGATAAATGGTCGCCACCCACTGCGGCTGCCCGTATGATCCACATAGCTAGAGTATAGAGGGCAGTCGCGCGGAGACACACACCTATTGTTATGCGTATATGTTTATTGTACGTTATGTTAAAATATATAACGTAATGTTAAACATAAGATATGTCACACTAAGTACTAGCCTAACCTCACTATAACCCCTAACAACACATGACTAACTGACTCACTATAACAAGAACCCCCTGTTAAAAGTTAAAGCAACATTTTTTTTTAAAAATCAACCATCACTATAACGGATCCTAGCAAGCAAGTTACTAACCTAAACCTCACTATAACCCCCTAAAAGTTTACTTACCCTAACCTCACCTATAATTTCCCCACAACAATACTAACCTAACCACTATAACACCTAAAAGTACTAAACCATCTAAAATCCACTATAACACCCAAAAGTACTAACCTAACCCTCACTATAAACCCCCATAAAATGTTCCTAACCTAACACTCATATAAACCCTCAAAGGTACTGTAGAGTGAACTCACTATAACTCATAGAAAGTTTATAACATTACCTCACTATAACCCTAAAAATGTACTAACTAACCCTCACTATAAACACCTAAAAGTTACTAAACCTAACACTCACGTATAATGTTACTAAACCTAACCTCACTGTAGTAACCCCCTAAAAAAAGTTACTAACCTAACCCCACTATACACCCCTAAAAGTTACTAACTAACCCTCACTATAACCCCTAAAAGTTACTAACCTAACATCACGATAACCCTAAAAGTATAACCTAACCTCACTATACACCCCTAAAAGTTACTAACATAACCTCACCTTAACACCTAAAAGTTACTACCTAACATCACTATAACACCTAAAAGTACTAACTAAACCTCACTATAACCCTAAAAGTTACTAACCTAACATCACTTATAACACCTAAAAGTTTACTAACCTAACTCACTTATAAGTTAATAACCTAATCCGCACTATAACCCCCTAAAGTTAATAAACCTAACCTCACTATAACCCCTAAAAGGTACTAACCTAACTCACTATAACCCTAAAAGTACTAACCTAACCTCACATAAACCCCTAAAAGTTACTCAACCTAACAGCAAAAAACCACTATAACCCTAAAAGTTACTAACCAACCTCACTATAACCCCGAAAAGTTACTAACCTAAACCATCACTAAACACCTAAAAGTTACTAACCTAACCTCACTATAAGTTAACTAACCTAAACTCACGTAAACCCCTAAAAAGTTACTAACCTACCTCACTATACCCCTAAAAGTTACTAACCTAACCTCACTATAACCCCTAAAGTTACTAACCAACCTCACTTTATGACCCTAAAAAAGACTAACCTAAATCACATAAACCCCATAAAAGTTTACAACCTAACATCACTATACCCCTAAAAAGTACTAACCTAACCTCACTATAACCCTAAAAGTTACCTAACCTGACTCACTATAAACAACAAAAAGTTACTACCTAACCTACTATAAGTTACTAACCTAACCCTACCCAATGACCCCTAAAAGTTACTAAACTAACCTCACTATAACCCATAATAGTTACTTATATTGCCGTAGGCGGCCCCCGCAATTGGGGTATACACGGATAAATTACTGTACACCCGAAAATGACCGCGCTAGTACTCGTCCTATTTTACACAATATGAGGTACAGTAATTAATAAGATCAAGAAACTGGAACTGTCGCCAAAAATAGGAAAAACGCGCCGACTGAAAAGTTGGAATACTCGCCGACGTGAAAAAAATTGGAACACTCGCCGAGTCGGCGACAATCCTATCGGGACAGTTCCAGGTACCATTGAGGTGTATGGAAATACTCAGAATGACGAGATCTACACAAATTAATTTGTAGTGATATATTATCTGGAGGCTGCAAAAACGAAATAATACCGCGTGGCTCTCACCGCCTCGCACACATATGCAACAATTAATAAACCAAACTTGCCACAATTCCCATCAACTACAAACTCAGAGCCAAGGCAGAAGTTTCCCTGCTAACAGAAGAAGCGTTGGTCATTAGCCAAAGTACATAAGAAAACATGAGGAAGTTTGACACATGCCGTGAGGCATGCACAAAGGTTTTTTCCAACATGCTTTTCTTTCCTTTCCCGGCCTGACTTACGAAGCCAGAAGCATATTAGCCAACGCTTTATAGTATGCGCAAAGAATGAATTCGTTAATACACGAGCTAAAAAAGTAACAAAGTCAAAGAGATGGGCTTAACCTGCTAATAATTGGATGAAAGGACTGGACTCTTGTTATTGTTCTGGACTCTGCTGTGCTGTATAAACAAATCACTCATGGGAGTAGATGAAGGTCGCGTAGCGCACAGACGCGGCATATTACTCCTTCCGACCATTACCAACCTTACCGTGACGGGACTACACGAAGGGGAAAAGGCCGCGGAAGGATTCGACGTTACCATGGCTTCCCGTGTAGCGCAGAGAACTCGTCGTGCGGTGCCGTCATGGGAAGGGAAGGTGACATTTAACAATTCTGGCCCATTAAGTTTCCTCAGTCTCTCTTCATAAGATGAATTTCGCAGAGATGGAATTTGTTGGTTGCCTCTTCTTTGCACTGATTCCAATTTGGCTGATCTTTTACGAAACAGGGCGACCAGAATTGAACGGCATATTCCAAGTGCGGCCTAACCAAGGACGTGTATAATTGTGTCATTACTTTCGGAGTTTTATGTTCAAAGTTACGTTTAATAAAGCCCAACATCATATTTGCCTTTTTACTGGCAGCTAGGCAATGCGAACTGGTTTTCAGATCATTACTGATGATGACACCTAGATCCTTTTCCTGCTGTACTTCAGTTAACGATTTATTTTGCATTTGATAGTTATATTTGAGGTTATCGTTGCTTATATGCATTACTTTACATTTATCGGAATTGAATTTTAATAGCCGGAGGAGGAGGAGGAGGAGAGGAGAAGGAGGAGGAGGAGGAGGAGGAGGAGGAGGAAGAGGAGGAGGAGGAAGAGGAGGAGGAGGAGGAGGAGGAATACAGAGGGAATACAAAGGAAACAACCAGCAACAGACCATTAGGTCCTTAAATGGCTGTTTGATTTATCTACACTACACTAACTAGATAATAAGAGAGAAAGGATAGGAAAGTAGAAGGCTAAAAAGAGAGGAGGAGGAAGAGAAGCACCGACAATAACAGCAATGATAACAATAACAACTAGGGGGGGGGGGGCACTCAGTAGAGCGCATACCTCCGCCCGAATATTTCATCAAATATACGAATATATATATATATATATATATATATATATATATATATATATATATATATATATATATATATATATGCACTCAGTATGAGCGCATACCTCCGGCCGAATATTTTATCAATTGGTTGCCATGGCAACAGTTGTCAATAGATTTCATCCAAAATTAAGTGAGTTCTTCCTTATACCAAATAGACTTCATCTTAGACTTAAATCGGTATACCGAGTTTGGTCCAAATCTATTTGTAACTTTTCGAGAAATCCTGTACACTAACAAACAGACAGACAGACAGACAGACACAGACAGACAGACTGACAGACAGATCGGGGTGAAAACATAACCCCTCCAACTTCGTTGGCGGAGGTAATGATAATAATAAAAATATTACATTAATAAAAAAATAATGACGATAATAATAATTTAATAATAGTGATGAGGATAATTAATAATAAGGAAAAAGAATATAAAATAAATGATAACACGAGTTGATTTAAAGTGATGACAATATAAAAATAAAACTCCGGAGCAATTTTTGTTCTTATATAAAAATATAATTGGAAAAAAAAAATCAATATTAAAAATAATAACACGTGACCTCCACGATTCGAAAAAAAAACTGTAATATGTTAAAACTTTACTTGCGATACACGACTCAGTTGCAAAAA
>JACEEZ010001334.1:0-18219 GCA_016584305.1 Chionoecetes opilio
CCGTCAGAGTGATATAGAACCAGTCGTTTCGTACACTCCGCTCAGAGTTGAACTTGACTACTAGAAACCAGTCGTTTCGTACACTCCGCTCAGAGTTGAACTTGACTACTTGAGTTACGAAACGACACCAGGTATGTACGAAAAAAATTAAAATCAGTGTACGAAACAACTAACAAAACCTGGGTACGAAACAACTTGTGTACGAAACTCCCTGTAACCACACACACACACACACACACACACACCTTTACTAAACACTTGTCTAGGTCTGCATAAGCAATACACCACCTCTACAACACAACGACCTTCCTAACGTCCACTATAACAACGTTCCTAACATAAAAATATATAATACTTGAAATAAAGCGACTCGGCTACAATTTGGCCGGTGTAGAGCATTCACATTTCAGCCTATTTTCACCTCTTCTACATATATTTCAGGGGTTGCCTAGGCCTACACGTATGCCTAAGGGTCCTAACTCGTTACCTTAGGGCGGGCTAGTTTCCTCCATGTCTCTAAATGGCGTGTGGAGGGAATTTTGTGTCTATGCCGAGACGGTAACAAGATGTAAACATTCAAGATGGCCGACACACGGAGGCTGGATTTTATTTTATTTTATTTTTGTGGCTTGGTTTTTATTTTCCATTGATTGTGATTTCTTTGTCTAAAAAAACGATGGTAGAAATTATGGGTGACGTTTTTGTGTTAGTAGTAATAGGTGAATAATGGTCGCCTAGTAAAATAAGGGTCGGCGGGTACGCACTCATTTCTGTTTTTTTTGTAAATTTTTCATTCCTTGTTCAGTCTTTGCCTAAAAAACTATTCTATAAATTATTTACGACGTTTTTCTCTCTCTAATGGTCGTTAGGTAATGTCCAATAGTTAAATAATGGGCGACAAGGACTATATATTTTTCGTCTTGGGTCTATTTTCCATTGCATGTTAAATCTTTGTCTCCAAAACTATTATAATATTTAAGAGAGAGAGAGAGAGAGAGAGAGAGAGAGAGAGAAGAGAGAGAGAGAGAAGAGAAGAGAGAGAAGAGAGAGAGAGAGAGAGAGAGAGAGAGGAGAGAGAGAGAGGAAAGAGTCAGAGAGAGAGAAGAGGGAAAGAGACGAGAGAGAGAGAGAGGGGAAGAGAGAGAGAGAGAGAGAGAAAGGGGAAGAGAGGAGAGGGGAGAGAGAGAGAGAGAGGGGAGAGAGGAGAGAGAGAGAGAGAGAGAGAGAGAGAGAGAGAGAGAGAGAGAGGGAGAGAGAGAGAGAGAGAGACGAGAGAGGAGAGAGAAGAGAGAGAGAGACGAGAGAGAGAGAGAGAGAGAGAGAGAGAGAGAGAGAGAGAAGAGAGAGAGAGAGGAGAGAGAGAGAGAGGAGTTAGACTATCAGAGATAGGCGAGAGAGAGAAATGCAGAGGACTAGGTACAGGAGAAGACGAAGATGACAGACGAGCGAAATGACAGAGAGAATCATAGTGTATCTAGGTAGTAGGTATCATCGAATATATGGCGCTGGCGACATTATTGCAGGTGGCGACTAGTGTACTAGGGTAAGGCTATATGTAATTGGACATGCGACATTATCATAGCACATCTACTGTTATCTAGGTGTGAGCTATCATTCCCAAAATATCAGCCTTGGCACATTATTAGACTCTAGTGTATCTAGGGTAGTAAGGTTATAATTCGTAATATTTGGCGCCTGGCGACATTATTGCAGGTGGCGACTCTAGTGTTATCTAGGGTAGTGAGGCTATCATTCGTAAAATTGGCGCCCGGCGACATTTTTTGCAGTGGCGATTAGTGTTTCTAGGTTAGTGGGGCTATCATTCGTAAATATTGGGCAGGCGACTTTTGTAGGTGGCATTCAGTTTATTGGGGTATGAGGTTTATCTTTTCGAATATTTGGCGCATGGCGCATTTTTGAGGGGCCCCTGTAGTGTTATCTACGTACGGTAGTGAGGGTAAAATTCGTAAATTTGGCCCCGGGCGAAATTATAACAGGTGGCGATGGGTTATCTGGGGTAGTGGGCTACCAAAACGTAATTTTTGGGCGCCTGGCGACTTTTTGAGGGGCGACTGTAGTGTTATCTAGGGTAGTGAGGCTATCATCCGTAATTTTTGGCGACGGCGACATTTTGCAGGTAGGGACTCAGTGTTATTAGGGTAGTGGGGCTACTTCGTAATAATGGCGCCTGGCAAAACATTATTGAGGGGGCGACTCTAGTGTTACTGGGGGTAGTGGGGCTTTCTTTCGTAATATTAGGCGCGGCGACATTATTCAGGGGGACTCTAGGTTATCTACGGAGTAGGGTATCATTGTAATATGGCTCCTGGCGACATTTTGCAGTTCGACCTAATGTTATCTAGGGAGTGAGGCTATCTTCGTAATTCTGGCGCCTGGGCCAAATGCAGGGGGGCAATCTGGGTTTTATTAGGGTAGTGGTATCATTCTATTATATGGCGCCGGCACATTTTGCAGGTGGCACTTAGTGCATCTGGGGTAGGAGGCAATATTCGTAATATTTAGCCCCGGGCGAATTTTTGCGGTTGGCTCTAGGTTATCTACGGAGTGAGGCTATCATTCGTAAAAATTGGCGCCTGGCGACTTTTTGCAGGTGGCGACTTGGGTTTTTATCTTACGGTATTGGGTATCATTTAAAAATTTGGCCCTGGGACATTATTGCAGGTGGAAAAAGTTACATTATCTAGGGTAGGAGGATCTTTCGTAATAATTGGCGCCTGGCGAAATTATTGCAGGTGGCGACTTAGCTTATCTAGGATAGTGAGGCATTTTTCGTAAATATGGCCTGGCGACATTTTTGCAGGTGACGACTTAGTTTTATCTGGGTAGTGAGGCTATCTTTGTAATATTTGCCGCCTGGCCCGACATTACTGCGGGGCGAAAAGTGTTATTAGGGTAGGGGGCCTATCTTTCTTAAATAGGGCCCCTGGCGACATTTTTGCAGTGGCGACTGTAGTTTTATCTGGGGTAGGAGGCATCATTCGAATATTTGGCCCCTGGCGACTTTATTGCAGGTGGCACTCTATAGTGTTTTCTGGGGTAGTGAGGTATCATTGAAATATTAGGCGTTTTGCGACATTTTTGCAGGTAGCGATCGTTTTATCAAGGGTAGTGAGGCTATCATTCGTAATATTTGATGCCGGCGATTTTATTGCAGGTGGCAAAATTAGTTTTATTGGGGGTATGAGGTATCATTTAAATTTGGGCCTGACGACTTTATTGCAGGTGGGACTCTAGTTTTATGTAGGGTATTGAGGTTTCATTGTAAATAGGGGCCCCAGGCGACGTTTTTGCAGGTGGCGATCAGTGTTTTTAGGGTAGTGGGGCTTCATTCGTAATATATGGCGCCTGGCGGACATTTTGAGGTGGCGACTCTGTCTATTAGGGTGTGAGGCTACATTCTAAATAGGGCGCCTGGCGACTTTATGCAGGTGGGACTTGGCTATCTGGGGTAGTGGGGCTTCGTTATAATATGTTTGGCCCTGGCGATTTTTTGCGGGGTAGGACTCTAGTGTTATCTAGGGTAGTGGGGCTATCTTTCGTAATATTAGGCGCCGGCGAATTATACAGGTGGGATCTAGTGTTATCTGGGGTAGTGAGGCTATCATCGTAATTTTTGGCCCCTGGGACATTTTGAGGGGGCGACTTGGGTTTTGTTAGGGTAGTGGGCACATTCGTAATATATGGCGCTGGGAATTTGCAGGGGGCGACTCTAGTGTTATCTAGGTTTAGTGAGGCTTTCTTTTCGAATATAGGGGCCTGGCGAATTATTGCAGGTGGGACTCAGTGCTATCTAGGGATGAGGCTTTCGTTCTAATATTGGCGCCTGGCGATTTATTGCGGGGTAGCGACTCTAGTGTTATCTAGGGCAGTGATGCTTCATTCGTAATATTTGGGCGCCTGGGACATTTTTACAGGTGGGGACTCTAGTGTTATCTACGGTAGTGAGGCTATCATTCGTAAATATGGCGCCTGGCGACATTAGCAGGGGCGACTCTAGTGTTATCAGGGTAGTGGGCTATATTCGAAATTGGGCCTGGCGCATTATTGCGGGGGCGATTAGTGTTATCAGGGTAGTGAGGCTACTTTCCCGAATATATGGCGCCTGGGACATTTTTGCATTTGGGATCTAGTTTTATCTAGGGTAGTGAGGCTATCTTTCGTAATTTATGGCCCCTGGCGACATTTTAAGCGGGGCTCACTCTGGGTTTTATCTACGATAGTAAGGCTATCATTCGTATTTTTTGGGCCTGGGACATTATTGCAGGTGGCGACTCTAGTGTTATTAGGGTAGTGAGGCTATCTCGAAAATTTTGGGGCGCCGGGCGACATTTTTGCAGGTTTGACTCTGTGTTATCTAGGGTAGGAGGCTACTTTCGAAATATTTTGCGCCGGGGCGACATTATGAGGTGGCGACTTAGTGTTATCTAGGGGGGTGAGGCTATCTTCGTAATTTTGGGGCGCCGGCACTTATTGCAGGTGGCGACTTCTATTATCTAGGGTATGAGGCTATCTTCGAAATTAGGGCGCCTGGCGACTTTATTGGGGTGGCGATTTGTTTTATCTGGGGTAGTGAGGCTATCAGTCGAAAATTTTGGGCCTGGGCGACATTATTGCGGGGTGGCGACTCTAGGTTATCTAGGAGTGGGGCTATCTTCGCAATTTTTGGTGCCTGGCGACATTATTGCAGGTGGCGACTGGTTATCTGGGGTATTGAGGCATATTGTAATATATGGCGCCTGGGGACATTTTTGCAGGTGGGATATTTTTATCTACGGTAGTGAGCATCATTCGAAATTTTTGGGGCCCCTGGCGACATTTTTTGCAGGTGGCGACTCTAGGTTATTAGGGTGTGAGGGCTACGGTAATATTGGCCCCTGGGGGGACATTATTGCAGGTGGCAATTTTAGTTTTAAAATTTCCGGGTATGAGGCTTCCTACTAATATATGGCGCCTGGCGACATTATTGCAGGTGGCGACCTAGGTTATTGGGTAGTGGGGCTACATTCGTAATATATGGGTTTGGGGCGACATTATTGCAGTGGCGATTATGTTTCTAGGGTAGTGAGGCTATATTCGTAATTTTGGCGCCTGGGCGACTTTATTGCAGGGGGCGACTCTGTGTTATTTGGGTAGGGGGGGGCTATCATTCGTAATATTGGCCCTGGCGAATTATGGCAGGTTGCAAAACTGGGTTTTTATCAAAGGTAGTGAGGTATCATTGTAATATATGTCCCCTGGCAAAATTATTGCATGTGGCGACATATTTGTTTTTTTAGGGTAGGGGGGTATCATTCGAAATAGGGTCCCTGGGACTTATTGCAGGTAACGACTGTTTTTTTTCTAGGGTAGAGAGGCATCTTCGTAATTTTTGGTCCCCTGGGCATTTTGAGGTAGCGACTCTAGTGTTATCGGGGGTGTGAGGCTTCTTTTCGTAATATTTGGGCCTGGCGACATTATTGCAGGGGGCGACTCTAGGTTATCTAGTTTATGGGGTTTATCATTCGTAATATTTGGTGCGGGCGAATTATTGCAGGTAGCGACTTAGTGTTATCTAGGGTAGTGAAGCTTTTTCGTAATATATGGCGCCTGGCGACATTTTACAGGTAGCGACCTAGTGTTATCTAGGGTAGTAGGCTACATTCGAAAAATTTGGCCCCCCGGCGAATTATTCAGGTGGCGACGTTTTTGTTATCAGGTTAGTGAGGCTATCTTTCGTAATATATGGCCCCTGGGACATTTTTTGCATTTTGCGACTCTAGTTTTATCAGGGTAGGGGAGGCTACCTTTCGTAATATTTGGCGCATGGCGACTTTATTGCAGGGGGCAAATTAGTTTTATCTAAGGTAGTGGGGCTTCTTTCGTAAAAATGGCGCCGGCGACTTTATTGCAGGTGGCGACGTATTGAATCTGCAGTGTGAGGGAACATTCTAATATTGGCGCCTGGCATTAATAACGGTGGCGACCTAGTTTTATTGGGTAGTGAGGTATCATTCGTAATATAGGCCCCTGGCGACATTATTGCAGGGGGCGATGTAGTGTATCTGGGTAGTGAGGCAAAATTTGTAAATTTGGGCCCCTGGCGACATTATTGCAGGTAGGGACTCTAGTGTTTCTGTTTTGGGAAAGCTATCATTCGTAATATTTTGGCGATGGCGACATTATTGCAGGGGGACTGTAGTTTATCTGGGGTAGTGAGGCTATCATTCGAAATATAGGCACCTGGCGAAATTGGCAGGTGGCGCTCTAGTGTTATCTAGGGAGGAGGCTATCATTCGTAATTTTTTGGCCCCTGGCGACATTTTTTGCAGGTGGCGACCGTGTTATCTTGGGTAGTGAGGTACATTCGCAATATTTGGCCCCTGGCGACATTATTGCAGTCGCGAACAGCCAACATCTCCCGCTTACTGAGCGTGTTGGGCTTACACGGTTTTTTTTACAAAAAAAATTTCATTTAAAGTTATGTATGATACCTCCAAAATTGTAGAAATGAGCTCAAGAGTTATTTATCTTTTTGTGCATCAAAAAGGTTCTTTTTGCACGCCTGTCACTGATAGAGGTAACTATTTTAAAAAAAAACATGACTTTTTCTGAAAAACAAACAAAATAGCCGAATGATGTGTCCCCGGGGTGATTCACACAAGCAATGATTTTTTCGTTTTTATTTTCAAGGGTCTGGGCAATTCACCTTTTTAGGCATTAAATCAATCAATCAATTTTCTGTCAAAGGAGAAAAAGGGAGAATTTGGCTAAGTTTGTGTATGTATAACATGCCAGGGGTTTTTTTTGTTTTTTTAGAGGGTAAAGCCTAGTCCATAGTGTCTACCCCTGCAGCATTTGTGTTGGGGGAAGCCACCACCCCGGGGGGGGGGTCACAAACCCCGGCTAACACCCCGGGGGCCCCTTACTGCTGGGTGGAAGGGGTCGGGTTTTAAGAAAAGACCCCCGATTAAAGTATTTTTTACCTTTTTACGTTATTTAAGGTTGCCCCGAAGAGGGAAGGGTAGGCATTTTGGGACCGGAACTGTCGCCCCATAGGAACTCTCGCCCACGTCGGCGGATGTTCCAATTTTTCATGTCGGCGTGTGTTCCTATTTTGGCGACAATTTTTAGTTCTGATCTTTAGTTTGGTTATGTGGTTAGGTTAGTTGGAGTTGACCCCAAAATCAAGGTTAGGGTAGTGAACGGTCCTCCACACACACAGTTTCACACACAGTCGACACACACACACACAGTATACACACACACACCCCACGCACACACAGTCACACACACACAACAGTCATCACACAAGTCATACACACACACACACACACACAGTCATACACCACCCAACCCACACACACCACACCACACACCCCCCCCACACCACACACACCCCACACAGTCACACACACACAGTCACACACCACACCCCAGTCAACACAACAAAAGTCACACACCACACACAGTACACACCCCACACAGTCACACAACACACACACATCCCCCACACAAAACCCCCACACCCAAACACAAACAACACACACACACAGTCAACACCCACCCACCCACACAACAACAACAACACACACCCCCACACACAGTCACACACACACACACATTTCACACGCCACACACACACCACACACACGACACACCGTCCACCACACACACCCCCACACCCCCCAACACACACCACAAAGCACACACACACACAAAAACCATAGTCACACACACACAACACACACACACAACACATACATACACACACACACACACTACAACACACACGCACACAGTCACACACCACACACACACACAGACACACACACCACACACACACACACCACACACAACACCACAAAACCACCACACGCACCCCCCAACACACAACACACACACCCCACACCCACACACATAGGCTACACACACAACACAGTCACACACAAACCACACACAGCACACAAAAACCCACCGCACACACAACACACACACACACAACCCCACCAAACACACACACACACCACAGTCAACACACACACACACCACAACACCCCACACCCACAACATAAAACCAAACACACACATCACACACACCCCCAACACACACACACACACCCACACCCACACAATACACAATACACACAAGACCACATTTTCAACACACACACCCCCACACACCCACACACACAACATACACACACACAAATTCACACAGTACACACACACCCACCCCACAAAACCCCCACCCACCCCCACCACCCACACACACATCCCCACATACACACACACACAACACCAACACCCCCCCCACACACCCCCACACACCCCCCCACCCCGACCCCAACCCCCCCCCCCCCACACACACCCCCCCACACACGCCCCAAACCCCCACCCACCCACCCACCCACAACCACCCCCACACCCACCCACCCCCCCACCCCCACACACACCCCCCCAAACACACCCCACACCCCCCCCCCCGACCCCACACCCCCCCCACACCACACACACAAAACACACACCCCCACACCCACCACCCCCCCACAATAATAATAGTAAACTAATAAATAATAAAAATTTAATAATAAAAATAGTAAACTAATAGAATAATAATAATAAAAATAATAATAATAAAAAAATAATGATAAAATACGAAAAAAAAATCTTTTAGGGGAAGAAGAGAGAGAGAGAGGAGAGAGAGAGAGGAGAGGAGGAGAGAGGGGAGAGAAGAGAAGAGAGATATTGTGTGCGTGATTGTATGAAATTTGATGAAAAAATTTCGCATTTTTAGAAATACTAGTTGAAATATCCTCCTCCCCTCCTTCTCCTCCTCCCCCCCCTCCTCCCCCTTTTTCTTCTTTTCCTCTCCTCCCCCTCCCCAACATGCCTTTCCCTCTTAAGAACTTTTGTGTTACGGGAAAGCAATACTTAGTTTTTATTTTTCTTCCGTACAGGGTTTACCTTCCCTCTCTCCCTTCCCTTCCCTTTCCCTTTCCCTTTCCCTTCCCCCTCCCATTCCCTTCCCCCCTTTCCCCTTTTGCCTTCCCCCTCCCGGGGACAGGGGGGGGGGGCAGGGGAAGGGAGGATGGGCCCCCCGTCACGACAATCAGTTAGCAGAGACTTTAAAGGTATCAAAACAAAGGTTTTTTTTTCAATCTTGGAATAATAGGTAATATGGTGGGTGAGAGAGAGAGAGAGAGAGAGAAGGGAGAGAGAGAGAGAGAAGGAAAGGGGAGAGAAGAGAGAAGAGGACGGAAGGGGGAGGAGAGAGAGAGAGAGAGTACAAAGGTAGGTTGTAGTAAGGACAAGTAGGGTAATAGAAGGGTTGTAAGGGAAGGGAAGGCAAGATTAGCTTTGACGGGACTAAATGCCTCAATGTTCTCTTCGTGTGTGTATCATTGTAGTTTTATGTCTGTCTGTCTGTCTGTCTGTCTACCTAAGCGTGACTATGTAATTGTGTTCTGACGTGAGTGTGTGCGTGCGTGTGTTTGTGAAATGGCTCTTGTGAAATGTTTAATATTTTATTGTCAACGAAATTTGTTTAAATTATTTTTTTTGGACTTGTTTACTTTTTTCCATGTTAAGTTTTTGTGTGTATTTATTTTTGTTCCTCGTATTCGTAGTTTGTATAATAATGCTAATACTAATAATGCTAATGCTAATACTAATACTACTACTACTAATACTATACAGGAAAACAAGCATGATAACAATAATGATAACAGTAATAATAGATCTTTAACCACCATTTAAAATTATTCCCATTAAAATACACGCGAAAACAATATATTTAAACTGATCATTTCACAGCTATAAGTAAACACACACACACACACATAATGTTACCTGTGCATGTGTGTGTGTGTGTGTGTGTGTGTGTGTGTGTGTGTGTGTGTACGCGCCTAATGACTTCAGCCAACGTGCTTTTATGCCCCGGATTTTACCCTTTTGTGGAGAGTCATTATTATTATTATTTATTATCTTCCTCTTCTTCTTCTAGACAGGAATATAAAAAAATTCTATTTTTTCTTCACGTTAGTTGGTTATGTTCTCTCTCTCTCTCTCTCTCTCTCTCTCTCTCTCTCTCTCTCTCTCTCTCTCTCTCTCTCTCGCTATAATAATAATGCTAATTTTGGAGCTTCAGCCCCCGCAAAATGGGCTGCAGTCGGCACCGACTGGATTGACTGGAGCAAGTCCTGTCGTGGAGATGTGAACGGGCTTTTAGGGGACCATAAACTAACCCTTCTTTTCACTTCATAATAGAAAATAACGGTAGATAATGGGTTCTCATCATCTAAAAGAATAATTAATAAAGTACGTAAGTGGAGAAAGAAAAGCTGATCAACCCGGATAAATAGTTTCTTTCATCAAACCAAAACATAAGATAAGATCAAGTAGGCCCGTCCATAGGCTAATTGTTTTTGATATTTTTTCTATGGGAGCAAAGTGAGTGTGAAAATTTTTAAAANGTTTAGGAACGGAAAGTCTATCCTCCATTTAGTGATGAAAGAAAATGTTTTGTCAGCGAGGACTTTAAACTTTGTTTTTATCACTAAGGATGGATTCAGTTTTGTTAATGTACTCAGTTTTATCTAAAATTACTGTACCGCGTCCTTTATCGGGTCTAGTGATTAGGATAGTATATCAGATTTAAGGTTATTAAGGGCATCAAATTGAATTTGGGGGGAGTTTTGGGAATGAATGTTTAAATTCATTGAATTCGCGTTTATGATGAATGGGCAATAGTGGAGATGCCTTGAATTAAGTTATCCCAACTCCGTAATAAGTGTTTTCTTGGCTTTATATTTAAGTGTATAACAAGCTTCTCAAATGTAAGTAGTGATGACATAGTTGATATTAAATTTTGGTTTAAGGCAATTTTCAAATTGAATTGTGAGTGAGTGAGTGAGTGAGTGAGTGAGTGAGTGAGTGAGTGAGTGAGTGGGGTGAGTGGTGAGTGGAGTGAGTGAGTGAGTGAGTGGTGAGTGAGTGAGTGAGTGAGTGAGTGAGTGAGTGAGTGAGTGAGGTGAGTGAGTGAGTGAGTAGTGAGTGAGTGAGTGAGTGAGTGAGTGAGTGAGTAAAGTGTTGAGTGAGTGAGTGAGTGAGTGAGTGAGTGAGTGAGTGAAGTGAGTGAGTAAAGTGAGTGAGGAGTGAGTGGAGTGAGTGAGTGAGTGAGTGAGTGAGTGAGTGATGAGTGAGTGAGTGATTGAGTGAGTGATTGAGTGGTGAGGAGTGAGTGAGAGTGATGAAAAATTACTTTTATTTTAAAAAAAAAATAATAATTTTTATGATTGTTTTATTTTCTTTTATTTTTTACTATTTTTCATATTTTTATTTTATATTTTTTTGTTTTTTTATATAATGCGATTTTTTATACTTTATATATATATTTTTTTATTATTATTATTTTTTTTTTTTTATTTTTTTATTTTATATATTACATATATATTTTTTTTTTTCTTATTTTATTTAAAAAATTTGTTTACATAATTTTATATTTTTATATTTTTAGATTTATAATATTTTTTTTTCATATTTTATTTTAAGATTTTTAATTTTTTTTTATCAAAATAAAATATATTTTATAATATTATATATATTATATATATAATAAAAAAATTGGCCCCCCCCCCCCCTTTCAATTTTCTGGGTACGCCACTGACCACAATACAAAGACCATATAATAAAACCACAATACAAAGAATGTTTGGTGCAAATCATAAGGGGATAAAAAGATGTCTAAACTATTTTATGATTATTTTACTAGTTGCATTGTACAAATCCTGTGAAATTGAGAGATAAATGTTATTTAGTAATTCTTATAGTATCCTAAACTTGGTCATTTAAGAATTTATTATTTTTTTCCTACACCTATTTCTGCACTTTCGGGGTGTCGCATAAACTAAAATTTACACTCTACCAAATCCATACGCAATGCATCTTTACCTAAAATTGAGATCAGGCACAGAGTGTGTAAAATATAGCCACTAACCTAACCAGGACATTGGTTGCTTTAGCCTAACCTGAAGCAAGAGTAATGGGGAGATAACGGGCAAAATGAGGCATTTCCGATTTTTTTTTAAAAAGGAACCATAATTCTTAACACACCAGAATACATAGGAATAGAACAATTTTAACCGCATACTCAATTAATGGTTGAAAGTTACCAAAATATCTTAGAAATACTGCTAATGGTCAGATTTACAAGTGAAGGCAGTTTATAACTTTGTGCCTTGTAATGTATCAAACTGCAGTAGAACCGGGGCAGGTGTTGCTTCTTAAATGAAGATGACAGTTAAAAGTAGTGACAGCATTTCTAAAAATACACTTTTAGACGTTTTGACGGAAAAAAACACTCTCCATTTGTAAAAGTATCAATAATAACCTAATGAAACCATTAAACTAACTTAATCTAACCCTAAAACTAACCCATCTTAGCCTTGCCCTTAAACTAACCTAACTTAGCCTTCCTCTTAAACTAACCTAACTAGCCTTGCTCTTAAACTAACCTAACTTAGCCTTCCCCTTTAAAACTAACCTAGCCTAAAAACATTTTATGTTTGCACAACATTTCATTGCTACTTTCACACTCGTTCTCATCATTTTAAAAACACTTTAACCTTTATTATGTTTGCCATTTTACAATATTTTATGATGATTATAACAGGATTGGTGGTTGCAAAGGTTGCAAACAGCCCTTTACAAGCAAACGCTTTTTGGGCAAAGGTGTGGAGAGAGAGGGAAAACACACATCTATAGAAACAGTAGAAAGGTGAAAAAGACTTGAATCCAGACACAGTCATGTTCTAAATATTAGCCCAGTAGGGTCAGTACTGCTGTACCAAAGGCTACATCAGACACCCATTCATCACAATCACCAGTAAAACTGCAGTTTAGTATATCCTCTTTTACCAAAATTCTCCTGACATAACTGGGGGGCTGCGCCCATTCAGACCCCCCCCCCGCTAGTTAACTAACCTAGCCTGGGCATTGATTACTTATCCTATTATAACCTCGCTGGGATCGCTGGGAGGGGGGGGGGGGGATTTCGCTCCTCCAGACCCCCCATGTGTTATATCTCATTTCCGTCGGGTTATAGGGATTAGAAATGCTGCAAATTGTCAGTTCTATAACTTGAGGAAAGGTTATTAACTCGTGCCTTGTAATGCTTTTAAAATGCATTACAGTAGGAACCCAATCACCAAGTAAACATCTTCTCCCCGTACAAGCCTTATTACTTAACTCCCTGAAGCCGGTAAAAATTCTAGAGTCCTTTCCCGCCCTTATTAGCGGGGGGGTTTTTCCTCCAGACCTTCACAGGGTCACTTGTGATACCTCTAACACGTAATTATAAAGTGGAGGAGAAACTGCCCCTTCACCCTCCCTCCCCCCTAAACGACCCCCTTGAACCCCCCAAAAATTACAATGGGAAATATTAATATTCTACCCTCACTATAACCTAACCTAACCTCAATATAACCTAGCCTAACCTCACTATAACCAAGCCTAACCTTACTAATAACCTCCTAGAGGGACCCAAAAAAATTAATTACTAACCTTACCTCAATATAACCTAACCTAGCCTGGTAGAATTCTAGTTCCCCGTAATTAAGTCTTTGCTAGGAGGGTTTTTGGTAAGGTTTGGTAAAGTTATAGTGAGGTTAGGTTTAGTAAAATTATTTTGGGGGATCCAGAGGAAATTTAAGGGGGGGCAGGGGGGTTGAAGGTGGCATCTTTCCCTACTTTATATTTACGTGTTAGAGGTATCTGAAATGATCTGTTAAGGTCTGGAGGAAAAAAAAAACATTAATAAGGGCGGGGAAGGGACTCTAGAATTTATCTGAGGTAAAGGCAAAGTTTGAGGCTTTTTAAGTCTTGTCTATATATTTTTAGCATTTTATCATCTCTAAGTTGCACCACCCTTTCCTACGTACCTTATAAGTCTTTGTGGAGTAGATGAAGTCGATCCTCAGCCTGAGAGGCCTGTAAGAGCAGTAAATGTAGCGCCGCGGGCGCCCCGGCCCCTTCCACTGGTAATATTTTGAATATTGGCTTCGAGACAACGCCGTCACAACGGGCGGAGTGGCCAACAGCTGGCTACGAAATTTAGCCACCTAATAATCAACAATTATCCTTAATCCGAGCTTTGAACCCTATTTAAGTCCTTCGGCCCGGCCATTCATGTCACATCCACTTAATATATTATCCTTGGGCCGAGTCAAGGAAGACTGTGTTGGGCCTGTACGAATTTATCAATAAATTTGGGCCCCATATAAAAGTTCCCACTGCGGGGCCGACATCGGCTTCATCTGATTTGCCGAAACCAGTTGCCCTGCCGCCGGTGCCGATACGTACCCGGCACAAGCCGACACAGGCCCGCATAGCCCATTGTTTTGGGAAACACAGTAAAACACTTATTTGTGCATGTAGCGTATAGATTGTTTTTCAGCTCACTTATTTTGCTATACAACGTAAAAAAAATTTGGGTGCGGGCGAGTTAGAGGGTGGCTCCGTCTGAGGGGCCCACAATTTACTTAGCCTAGGGGCCCCAAGAGGTCATAATCCGGCCCTGATTACCACACAGCCTATGTACACATGCAATACATACATACAATTACTATATCTCATGCACTGTCTTCCTCATATATTTACACACTAGCCGTAAAAGCGCAAAATAAAAAAACCGACTTCGAAGTTCGGCCCACCACCTGTGTTTGGTCAACCCTCCAGAGAGCCCCTTCTAGCTTTCCTGAAATCATGCATGTAGCAATGTATGTATTAACGCCAACCCATTCACATCACCCCCAACCCATTCACTCACCCATTACCCATCACCCCCCACCCATTCACTCACCCATTACCCATCACCCCCCACCTATTCCCTCACCCATCACCCATCATCCCCAACCCATTACCCCCCACCCATTCACTCACCCATCACCCCACACCCATTACCCATCACCCCACCCATTCACTCACCCATTACCCATCACCCTACATCAAGGTTTCCTCAATTCTCGCAACCCACTTTTTTTTCACAATTCTCGCTAATAGGCTGCTAAAAGAAAAGAGAAAAAAAGTGATCGGATCATCTCATCATTGGGCTTAAAATGTTCCCTGGTCGACCTGGTTCCAAAACTGTGCCAATTGATGGAATTGCGCCACGGGGGGCGGCACCTATCGCGGACAAACACACACACACACACACACACACACACACACACGGTCAGACACACTTTCGCTTATATTATTATAGATATCAAGATACGTGTGACCCTACCGTAGATAACACTAAAGTCGCCAGGACAAGGTTTCTTTTCCATGTACAGCCGTGTGGTGGCGTTAATACTTACATTGCTACATCCATGATTTCAGGAAAGTTAGAAGGGTCTATCTGGAGAGTCTGTGTCATTTTATGTCTTCATCTATGTCATATTAAGGCTATAAATTTAACAAATTACCATAATATCAACCGCGTGGTGACCTACAATAAGGTCGCCAGCCAGTGTTAATGTTCTGAGTGTCCTCCCGCCGTTGTCGTCGCCCGAAAAAAAAACTGAATAGTGAAATTTGAAACCGTCTATACTTACAGTTACAAAGCATAAAACAACGCTGAAACAGTGTAGATTATACAGTCATGATAAAAAACTACTTTTAATATTTTTCAGGGCAAGACACAGAGTAGTGGGGTATCTTTCCCTTATAATGGCCCTGGCGACATTAGGCAGGTGGCGTTTTAAACTGTTATCTACGGTAGAAAGGTTCAAATTTCGTAATATTTGGCCCTGGCGACTTTTTGCGGGTGGCGACTTAGTGTTATTAGGGTAGTGAGGCTATAAATTCTAATATTTGGCTGGCGACATTATTGAGGTGGCGAACCCAGTGTTATCAGGGTGGGAGGCATCATTGAAATTTTTGGGCGCCTGGCGACATTTTTGCAGGGGGGCGACTCTAGTGTTATCTAGGGTATTGAGTCATCATTCGAAATATGGGCCTGGCGACTTATTGCAGGTGGCGACTTAGTGATCTAGGGTTTTGAGGTTTAATTGTAAATATGGCGCCTGGGACGTTATTGGAGGTGGCGACCTAGTTTATTAGGGGTTGGGCTTTTTCGTAAATTTTTGGCGCCCGGCGACTTTTTGCAGGTGGGACTGTAGTGTTATCTAGGTTGTGAGGCTATCTTTCGAAAATTTTTGGCCCCCGGCGACATTTTTGCAGTGGCGATTCTTGCTATCTGGGGTAGTGAGGCTATCATTGTAATATTTGGCGCCTGGCGACATTTTTGCAGGTGGCGACCCAGTTTTTATCTGGGGTAGTGAGTCTTCTCGAAAAATTTTTGGCGCCTGGCGACTTATTGCGGGTGGCGACTTAGTGTTATTAGGGAAATTTGAGGCTATCATTCGAAATTTTTGGCCTGGCGAATCATTGCAGGGTGGCGATTGTTTTATTAGGGAACAGGCTATCATTGTAATATATGGGCGCTGGCGACATTATTGCAGGTGGCGACTCTGTGTTATCTAGGTAGTGGGCTATCGTAATATATGGCGCCTGGCGAATTTTTGCGGGTGGGCGACTTATTTTTATCTGGGGTGAGGCTATCATGCGAAATATTTGGCGCCTGGCGACATTATTGCAGGTGGCGACTGTTTTATCACGGAGGAGGCTACATTCGTAATATTCGGCGCCTGGCGACATTTTGCAGGTGGCGTGTAGTGTTATCTAGGGTAGTGAAGCTATCAGGGTAATATTTGGCGTGGGCGACATTTTTTGAGGGGCGACTCTAGTGTTATCTCGGGAGTGAGGCGTCCTTCGAATAAAGGCCCTGGCGACTTTATTGCAGGTGGGGACTCTATTTTTATCTAGGGTGGAGGCTATCTTTCGTTTTATATGGCACCTGGCGACATTTTGCAGGTGGCGACTCTAGTGTTATCTAGGGTGTGGGCTATTTGAAATATTTGGCCCCCTGGCGACATTATTGCAGGTGGCGACTCTAGGTTATTTTGGGTAGTGAGGCATCTCGAAAATTTTTGGCGCCTGGCGACATTATTGCAGGTGGCAAATTAGTTTTATCTAGGGTAGTGAGGCTATCATTCGAAATTTTTGTCGCCTGGCGACATTTTTGCAAGTGGCGACTCTAGTGTTATTTAGGGTAGTGAACATAAAACATAAAAAATAAGGGAGCAAAAGACCGCGGGGCCTACACGTGGTAGTTCTGTCACCAAACATACCACATCCACCTTTCATCCCCATCCATGAACCTATCCAGTCCCCTTTAAAAATCCCTAATGACTCCGCACTAACACCCGCTACTGGACCATTCCATCACACCACCCCATTTGTGAACCAGTTTTTCCCTATTTCCCTTTTTAAATCTACGCTTTTCCGCTTGAATCCGTTACTTCTTGTTCTACCCTGGTTAAAAACCGTAAGAACTTTTCCACCTCTTTTATTAAATCCCTTATCCACTTAAAAAATTCTATCAGATCGCCCCCTTTTCTGCGCTCTCGAGGAGGTAAATTTTTAAAACTTCAATCTCCTTCATAACTAAAGTTACGATCCCCTTGTATCATTTTTCATCCTTTCTGCACTTTTTTTAACAACACTATACCCTCCCTGAATAGGAGACCAAAACTGAACTGCATAGTCAGGTGAGGCCGGGCTAGAGGCCCGATAAAGCTTTTTGAATAACTTCCGCACTTCTATTTAACATTCTGGTAAAGAACCTAATACTTATTAGCTCTATTTCTGGCCTCAAAATTGTTCCCAGGTCGGGGTCTGGGCTCACCCCCCACCCAAGATTTTTTCACCCTTTTGATCTTTTCAGCGAAATTACATTCTTTTTGGTGTATCTATTTCCAGGGTTTTTTTACCCCAAAATCATAACGCTAATTTTCAATATTAAAAATCCATTGCCATCTGACTGCCCACTCGTTAAGTTTATCTAAGTTCCCTGCAATATGTTTACGTCAGACTGTGATCCCAAAAATCCTACCCAAAATTTTGTATCATCAGCAAACTTTCTGAATCACTGCTAAAACCCCCTAACCCAAATCGTGATGTAAATCAAAAATAGTATGGGGCCCCCAAAAAGACCCTTTTGGGGAAATCCCCTTTTCACCAGTCCCCATTTAGATTTTTAACCTTTAAATTTTAACCCTTTGTTGCCTATTTCGTAGCCAAGCTCGATCCCCCAATGAAGAACCTTCCCATCTATCC
>JACEEZ010001335.1:0-2500 GCA_016584305.1 Chionoecetes opilio
TTTTAGTCAAATCGAACTTTCCTTTCAATAAGGAAAAAAAGTTGGAAAAAAATAAAGGTAAAGTTTTTTTCCCCCCATTCCTAAAAATTTTTCTTAAAGGTTATTAACTTCCCAAAGTTGTGGAGAAAACAAACTTAAAAAACTGCGGGGGGGAGTAAACGCGCCCCCGTTTTTTGAGGGGTGGGAAATTTTTTTTTTTTCCCCCCGTTGACGGGCCCATTTTCCCCCTTTTTGGGGGTTTTTCCAAGGGGCACAAAAGGAATTTTTTGAGGGGGGGGCCCCGCGGGCCTGGCCCGGGTTTTTTTTTCCCCCCCCCCCCCCCCCTTTCCCCAAACCCCCCCCCCCCTTTTCTTTTTTTCCCCCCTTTCCCCCCTTTTGGATTCCTTCCCTCCCCCTTTTCCACTTCTTTTTCCCTCCGGGGGCCTCTTTTTTCCTCCCCTCCTCCCCCCTTTTCCTCCTCCCCCCCCTTTTCCCCCCCCCTCCTCCCCCTCTCTCTCTCCTCTTTTCCCCCCTCTCCTCTCTCCTCCTCTCCTTCTCTCTCCCTCTCTCCTCTCCCCCCCCCCCCCCCCCCCCCCCCTTTTTGGGGTGGGGGGGCCCCCCCCCCCCCCCCCCCCCCCTTTTTTTTCCCCCCCCATTTTTTTTCCCCCCCCCTTTTTCCCTTTTTCCCGGTTTTAAATTTTTTTAAAAAAGGGGGATTTTTCGAAAGACCCCCCCGGGGGGACCAAAGGTTTTTTGCAAACGGGGGGGGGGGTTTTTCCCCCGTTGTCGCGGCGGGGGGGAGGCAGCCCGGGGTGGGGAAAGGGTTTGGGTGAATGACCAAGGAGGTTGGCATTCGGAGCCCTTGGGGGGAAAAAATGGGGGTTTGAAGAAAAACCGATTTATTGAAATGCCAATGGATAAAATTTTCCCTTATCTTTTTTAGGTTTTCAAAAAATTTAAATAGTTGTTGTTTTTGGGTTTTTGGGTTGGAAGAAATTTAAATTTTTGGGAAAATTAAAAAACTTTTGCCATGGAACCAATTGGAATATTGGGGGTTCCCAACTGAGGCAAAAAAAAAAATTTTTAAAAATTATATTTTTTTTTATATTTTTTTAATCAAGCTTTCCTTTTTGGGAAAATTTCCCCCCTCTCTCTCTCTCCTTTCTTCTCTCCCCTCTACTCTCTCTCTCTCTCTCTTTCTCTCTCCTTCTCTCTCTCCTCTCTCTTCCTCTCTGTATTTGCACTTTTTACTATCTTCTCACATCAACGAAACTCGATTTTTTTCGTATTTGTATTATTACCTTTCTTCTCCCCTTTTTGTTCGTATTCCTTTCATATTTGTGTTCATTACCTCCGCCAACGAGTTGGAGGGGTTAGTTTTCACCCCGATCTGTCTGTCTGTCTGTCTGTCTGTCTGTTTGTTAGTGAAACAGCCCGTCAGGGTGGCAAGTTGGTAGGAGACGTGAGCTGCAATGTGCAGCGTCCCTGTGCATTCGGTCAGCGGTTCGAGTCGCCTAGTTCTGTGCTGACGTGGCGGCGCTTTGTATAGTCAATAACCTTGTAGTTGGTACTTGCAAAGTGTCTAGATAGGATGAAAATCTTATCTTATCTCTTGTTAGTGTACAGAATTTCTCAAAAAGTTACCAATAGATTTGGATCAAACTCAGTATACCAGGTCTATTTGGTATAAGGAAGAACTGATTAAATTTGGGATGAAATCTATTGACAACTGTTGCCATGGCAACCAATTGATGAGATATTCGGCCGGAGGTATGCGCTCATACTGAGTGCATATATATATATATATATATATATATATATATATATTATATCATATATTATATATAAAATTATATATATAATATCAACAGCTGTTGCCATAGCAACCAATTGATGAAATATTTGGGCGGAGGTATGTGCTCTACTGAGTGCCCCCCCCCCCCCTAGTTTTCATTGTTTTCATGAGTCATCATCTCGTGTTTGTTCTACTTATCTTGTTCTGTTTTATTCATATTTTCTATACCGTTATATTTTTCTCATTTGTTCTTATCTTCGTTTATCATGTTCATCTATGGTATGTAGCTCTTTTTTTTATTTCGTAATAAAAAAAATCGTTATAACCATATAATAATTTCCATAATATCGACATTGAAAGGAATTTAGTAGTAAAGAAAGAAAAAATAACGGCAATAATCATTCATTTTACTAATTTCCCACTTTTATTAGCCACGTTGCAGCCTTTCCCCTCACCCAGCCTCCCTCCCTCCCCCTTCCTTCCCTCACATCCCCCCTTCTCTCCCTCTCACACCCTACTTCTTGCTGTACTTAAGCCACTCTTGCAACTCTTACTACCATCCACTCCTTCCTCTCACTCCTCAACTCTCCCTCGTCACGATTTCTCCCCAATCTATCTCCTCATTCCCTCCACCCCGTCTCTCCCCTTCCCCTCCCTTTCTCTCCCTTCCCTCCCTTTCTCTCCCTTCCCTCCCTTCACGACATCACTCCGGATTGATAATAAATC
>JACEEZ010001335.1:7500-17883 GCA_016584305.1 Chionoecetes opilio
CGAGCAGCGTCATTTAGTTCGGTCTCAGATTAAGCATCGTACTCTAGATCTATCACAGCGACAGATTCACTGTCTGACACCGAAGTACAATCGCTCATCATAACATTTGCCGACAGGTCTCACAGAGGCAGAGTACGAGTGTGTTTACATTGGAGCGTCCCTTTTGTGACGTCATCAATAACATGCGTAGCCCTGTTGGAGGGAATTTTTTTTTTTCACGCGCTTTTACAAAAGTCGTGTTTTTACGGAAATAAGGCCTGGAAATCAATTATTTTTGGTGTATTAGGTGTTTTGAATGTGCATTCAACATAATTAGGCAAAACAAATTGGGTCTGGACGATTACTTTAAGGCAAATCATGTTATACGATTATTTAAAAATTGAGCCATATGTAAAAGGGTTTTTATGAAGTCTAAAGGGGCAAATATTTTTTCATTACTTTTTTGCTTGAATTGTATAGTAGATTGTGGTATTGATAAGATTTTTTATTTCTTTTGGAAAGAATTCCATAATCAGGATAAAAACAAAGATGCTGTGTTTAAAAAGAGTTGTTCAAATTGGGGAAGACAAAATTTAACATGTTGTTTGGTGTTATGAGAAATTTAAAACGAGTCTAAAGGTTTGATTTCCCCATGTATTTCGATGGGTTTAAAAAAAAATACTAATGCGTACTTTATGAATTAAATAAATTTTAAAAATTTTTTTTTTTGAAAAAAGGGATCATCAATAAATCAATCATTGGGGCAAGCCGGGGGGCGCGTCCCCCTCGCCCACCCACGACGCCCCATCCCGGGGTCACCACCGCGATTTCCCATGCAGGCCCCTTTTTCCCATACCAAGCAGCTCTCGACAAGAAGCATCAACTTGCCCACCACGAGCCTTGGGGGCCCCCCCCTTTGCTTCTCCACGCCGGATTGTCTCTTCAGATAAAACCCGATGGGAAGGGATGGGTTTTCAGGGTAGCGTGCCACATCCCATATACCGAATTTGGCGCTGACGGACTATGCAGGTAATGGGCCCCTCATTCAGTCTCACGGTGCAATCGCTGATTTGACCGAAACATCCAGCGATACCCCTGATTCTGCGAAGCACTTTTTAAAAAAGGCTTTTGTTTTCGTCTCTTCAAGCACTATTTAGTGCCTGTTCAAAAACATTAGAGAAAAGACGGGACCCAAAAGCGATTTTGAAGATCCGGATCTTTTTCCTCCTGCACAGGTACCGACAACCCCAAAAATACTTGACGAGTCCTAACCCCGGGGGCATTAAAAACCCCCGAAAGGCTTTTTGACGTCCCCCGCCGTCTTAGGGCTGCGCACCAAAGGTATGAAAAACTTTCCAAGATCCAATGTCCTCGCCCAGTATGAAAAAGACTGATGCTTCATCTGTAAATCCCAAAAAACCTGGACCTTGTTTTTGGCCAGGGGACCTCAATCCCAAGGGTTTTCCTCGTGTCGGCCCCCGAGAGCCCTCACCCGGACCTCCGCGATAACAAAAATTACTCTCATCGGCAAAAACAAATCAGTGTCTTGGTGTTGCCCACGGATGCTCCAAATCACTTTTATCTACAAACCTTTTCCAATACCCATCCACAAGCTTGAAAAGTGATGGGGCAAGGACCACCCCTTTCCTCACTTCTGTATTCCGGAAAGAAGCTGGATACCCTGCCCCAACTTCACAGACCCCTCAGTCCCCGTACAGCAGTTTTCAAACCAATAGTCCTTGCAGGGAACCCTTTGGAAAAGGACTCAGTTGAAAAAAATTTTCCCTTTTTAAAAAACTACACCTAAAGGGTTTTCTTTTTGGGGGCTGTTATTTTTTTCAGGAAAGAGGGCCAAATACAGCTCATATTCACCAAAAAAAAGATGAGGATGCACAGTGTAAATATATACTAATCAGAGTTCGTGGTAGATGATTACGGGTCCTATATAAACTCCCCTACTTGATATTTTTCATACTTCGTTGATTTTATGATTTTAATTTAAGTTTTCGCCACATAAAACCCCAAAAAAGTTTTACATTTACACGTTTTCACAATTTTCCTTTAGTAACAAAAGGGGGCATATAGTTATTTTTTAATCTATTTTGAAAAATTTTGCAGTTGGTTATGGAAAAATTGGTTTGCTTATTTTTATTTTTTCCTTTAAAGTACTAATTTTTTAAATTTGAGTTTAAAATTGGAATGCAAACAATTTAAATTTTTTATCTGCCAAAAAACATGTTGGTGATCAGCATAAACAATACATTTAATTTTTTACAGTTTATTTACATTTATATATATAAGAAATATAAGTGGTCCTAAGAATTGACCCTTGCGATACTCCACTTAATATTTTTTCAGAAGGAGTAATGTGTTACAATTTAAACAATTAGATCTATGATTCATGTAACTCTGAATAACATAAGGTACACCTCAATCCAATGTGTTGTTGTTGTGTAAGAAGTATTTGGTAAATTTATGGAATCAAAGGCTTTCGATAAATCCATTAAAAATTCCAACTACATTAAAAACTATCTTCTAAGTATTAAAAACATTATTTTAACTTTATTATCTATATTATCTATAAACTCTAGTTTTGAGTTTCAGTAGAGTGATTTCCCCCCGAAACCATACTGATATTTTTAAAAAAGGTTGTTCTTCTCGAGGTAGTTAATGAAAGGGGGTGGCAATTATCTTTTCGAAAACCTTACTAAAAGCAGGAAGTTTTTGAAATGGACGATAGTTGTTAATATCACTTTACGCCCTGATTTTTGCACAGGAATAACTTTGGCCTTTTTTAAGTCGTCTTGAAATATCCATTTATTAAAAGAGGTTTAAAATTTTATGTTTTTTAAAGGAGTAATATTAAAGTTGATGTGTCTTTAGTACTTTTAGTGAAATATCATCATATCCTGGAGCCAGATTTAAAGTATTCATATAACTTTTCGGATTAAATTAGATCTGCGCTTCAGAAATGTTTCAGCAATGTTTCTTCTGGTTCTTGCGGCGCACGGTTTTTGAAGGCGGACGGGCCCCGGCGACGACACCGGCGCCACCTTCAAAGGAACTCCGATCGAAGACACCATCAGCAAGGCCCGAGCCCGGGGTCTGTGCTGATGGTGTCCCTGGTCGGAGCTCCCGTGAAGGTGGGGCCGGGGTCGCGCCGAGGCAATCCGTTTCCGGAGGCCCGTGGCACGGGGACCAGAAGAAACATTGCAGCCCGTCCCCTTTCCCCCAACCTGTCCTTTCGCCCTCTCCACACACCTGTCCTCACACCTGTCCCCCCGCCCCTCCCCACACCTATCTCCCTGCCCTCTTCCTCCTTCCATCACCGTCTTGTCTCTCAGCACTGACGGTCTCACTTCCTCCCGCAACTATCATCATACCACACAAGCTCTCTCTCTCTCTCTCTCTTTCTATCTCTCGTGAGTGGAAGCCCCACACACACACCCCAGACACATGATATAAAATATATTTTTACAAACACACACACACACACACACACACACCATCGCAGGCACACCACAAACACCATCGCATGGCCCTCCCCAAAACCCCACCATCGCAGGCACTCACACACACACACACACACCACACACATACACCATCGCAGGCACTAACACAAAAACACACACACACACACACACACAAAAACCACACACCATCGAAAGCCCTCACACAAACATAATCGCAAGCCTCACACACACACATACACGCAAGCCCTAACACACCAAAGCAAGGTCCAAAAAAAAACACCACCATCGCAGCCCTCACACACACAACACACACGCAAGCCCTCACACACACAGTCACAACACGCAAGCCCTCACACACACAGCGCAACCATAACACACACACGCACGCAAACCCTCACAACACACCACATGCAAGCCCTCACACACACCACACACACACACACAAGCCCTCATAAACACACACGGAAGCCCTCACACACACACACCGCAAGCCCCAACACACACACGCAAGGTCACACACACACACACCATCCCCAGGCCCTCACACACCCACACACCCCAAGCCCTCACACACACACGCAAGCCCTCTCCACACACACACGCAAGCCCTCACACACACACACAAGCCCTCACGCACACACACACACACACGCAAGCCCACACACACACACGCAAGCCCATACACACACACACACCCCACAAGCCCTCACACACACACGCACACAAGCCCTCACACACACACACACACACGCAAGCCCACCACACACACACACACACACACGCAAGCCCACACACACACACCCCAAGCCCTCACACATACACACACGCAAGCCCACACACACACACACAAAAAACAACCACACACACACACACACACGCAAGCCCTCCACACACCCTATACACCATCACAAGCCCTCACCCACACACACACACGCAAGCCCACACACACACACACACACACACACAAATCCTCACAAACACAACACACGCAAGCCCTCACAACATACACACACGAGCCCTCACATACACACCACACACACACATGAAAGGGCCCTCACACAGATAATAGTTTGGATAGATAAATTATTGACCACAGTCTACATAAATCTTAAAGTAATCGTCCAGACCATTTCATCACCTGATTTTAATGCAATCAAACATAGCCATTGACGAGTATATCAACAATAACGTCGTCACTTTTTGTATCGAGTCAGGCCGCTTTAAAAAAATCCGCAATAAAATCTGCAAATTCCCGAGTTCCCCAAAACGCACTCAAGATTTGCAGACGCTCAGGCTCAGGCTCCGTGACGTAGCTCAGGGAGGCTCCTCTTCCCGCGCTGATAGAGGCACGTAAACACAGAGATAAATATAATTTTACTTGAAGATATTTGGGTGTTTCTGATAGATTTTTTTTTGCTATATGCCACTGCATGCATCCTTTAGGGGTGCAGCATGCTTCCTTCCCAACACACGCCTGCACACCGGGAAAACCCTTCCCACACACACGCCCTCCTTCCACACACACGCCCCCGTCCCACACACACGCCTGCACACCGACACCCTTCTCACACTCACCCCCTGCACACTCGCCTCCGTCCCACACACACGCCTTCACACCGACACCCCCCCCACACTCACGCCTCACACCGACACCCTTTCCCCCACACACGCCTGCGCACACGCCCCCTTCCCCCACACACGCCTCCCACACAACGCTTCCTTCCTACACACACCGCCTGCACACCGACACCCTTCCCACACACACGCCTGGAAATATTTTGGAACTCATCCTTCCGGCTTTGACTGAAATGAACTACCGCACTGTATTGTAAAGCTTATTATACTTCACATCTGTATAGGGTTTCCAGCGTGCGCTCAGCCTTGGTTAACCCACACGACCGCTATGAATATGAAAGGGGCCTCAAAAAATTTTAAGTCCAGTTAGGTTAGGTTAGGTACTTTGTGGTTAAGGTTAGGTTAGGTTAGGTATACTTTGTGGTTAAGGTTAGGTTAGGTTAGGTATACTTTGTGGTTAAGGTTAGGTTAGGTATACTTTGTTGTTAAGGTTAGGTTAGCTAGGGATACTTTGTGGTTAAGGTTAGGTTAGGTTTGGTTAGGTATACTTTGTGGTTAAGGCTAGGTTAGGCTAGGTTTTACTTTTTGGTTAAGGTTTGGTTAGGTTAGGTATACTTTGTGGTTAAAAGGTTAGGGTTAGGTAGGTTACTATACTTTGTGGTTAAGGTTAGGTTAGGTATACTTTGTGGTTAAGGTTAGATTAGGTTAGGTTAGGTATTTCTTTGTGGTTAAGGTTGGTTAGGTATATTTTGTGGTTAAGGGTTTGGTTAGGTTAGGTTAGGTATACCCTTTTGGTTAAGGTTAGGTTAGGTTTTGGTATACTTTGTGGTTAAGGTTAGGTTAGGTTAGGTATACTTGTGGTTAAGGTTAGGTTTAGGTATACTTTGTGGTTAAGGTTAGTTAGGTTAGGTATACTTTGTGGTTTTAAAGGTTAGGTTAGGTTAGTTAGGTATACTTTGTGGTTAAGGTTAGGTTAGGGTTAGGTTTAGGTTAGGTATACTTTTTTTAAGGTTAGGTTAGGTTAGGGATACTTTGTGGTTAAAGGGTTTGGTTTTGGTTAGGTATACTTTGTGGTTAAGGTTTAGGTTAGTTAGGTTAGGTTTTTACTTTGTGGTTAAGGTTAGGTTAGGTATACTTTGTGGTTAAGGTTAGGTTAGGTATACTTTGTGGGTTAAGGTTAGGTTAGGTTAGATTTTTACATATAGTGACTTTGATGATTTTTTTGGGGAGCCATAAATCACTTAGATTTGCTTCCCCCACCCAAAAACCCCGTATTCCCGCCAGTTCCCCAGGCTGTTGGCTATAGGGGGAAGAAAAAAAAGATAGGGGTGAAGGGCTTCTTCCAAAGTTTTACCACGCCTGCACACACGCCTCCTTCCCACACACACGCTTGCATACACGCCTCCTTCCCACACACACGCCCTGCACACAGCCCCCCCTTCCCACACACACGCCTGCAGACACGCTTCCTTCCCACACACACGCCTGCACACCGACACCCTTCCCACACAGGGCGCCTGCCACAACACACGCCTGCACACACGCCTCCTTCCCCACACACGCCTGCACACCGACACCCTTCCCACACACACGCCTGCACACACGTCTGCACACCGACACCCTTCTTACACCCGCCTGCACACACGGGCCCCCTTCCCACACACACGCCTGCCCACGCCCTCCACACACGTGTGTGTTGTGTGTGTATGTGGTGTGGTGCAGGAAGGGTGTTGGTGCGCAGGCGTGTGTGCAGGCGTTGTGTGTGGGAAGATGGGCGGTCACAGCGACAGATTCACTGTTGACCCAAACCGAAGTACAATCGGTCATCATAACATTTGCCGACAGGTGTCAGGGCAGAGTGTTCTGCGGGCGTCCCTGTTCTGACGTCATCAATAACAGTCGTAGCCCTGTTGGAGGGAAGATTTTTTTTTTTTTAAAGAGTACAACATTTCAATGCACTGAAAACCTAAAGTTCGCCTACTCTTGTGATAGTTTAGTCATGATTATTTTTTTACCCCATTGAGTTATAATGGCGTGTTTTTTGTTGAACAATCACTGCCCGATTCACTGATGCAAACAAAATAGGCCTATCTTGTGTAAGAGGGGAGTAAAGCCAAGAAATAGAATATTTTTTTAAGGCAAGGCAAGGGTTTTGGGTTGCGGCGAGGGAAGTACCACCACCATCGCCACCCAGCCCGAGTCTATCAGCCAATCAGCGACGTCCTTACAAACTCGCCTAGGCAGCGGAGCAGCTCCCTGCCCAGGAATCCAGCTTAAGTGAATTTGACTATAGTACTAATATAAACAACACAAATAATGCAATCTGCAGTCCACATAACTATATTAAAACAAAAACAAACATCAATTATCGGGGCACGAACAGTGCACGAACAGTGCCGGAAATATCCATGACACACATAAAACCTTACGCATACAAGTGCAAAATATCATGAATAATTTTACAACATTAATAATGGCTATATTTACCGTAAATAGCTCACCTAAACAAGTTAGGCCTCTGTCTGCCTAATATTGTTTGATACAGGACATTTTCAACACATGTTCCTCAGTCTGTACATCGCCACATACACACAGACGTTCCTCCAGTGGCAACCGGCCCCGCCCCCGCCCATTCCATCTTCCAGTCTCAACACACAAACTATGACCTGACACTGGGAAAAACGAGTGAAGGAGATCCTGTATCGGTCGTCGACCTTGTGGCGGTCCCTGTACACACTGTGCACTGTAAGGCCGGGGTTTAGCTGCGGTACACGGCGCACCTTGACCCACTGGAAGCTGCGATGCGCCATGCCCAACATTTAACAAGAGCCATGCATGTCAGGCACTTGCTACCAATAAACTCTGCAATATTTTCTGCTCATTGCCGTGTTGGCTCTATGAAAATTTCTATAGTAAACATTAAGGGATCATCCGTTATATGAGATCTTTTCAAAGCTAGCTTAGAATAAAAGTGTGCTGCTTTAAATCTGACCTAAGTCCGGGAAAGTGAAGGGTTTTCTAACTCACGTAACACACGTCATTCGGGGTTGACTTTCTCACACCAAAAGCTGTTTGAGTGCCCGGTTGTAAAACCCTTTGTAATTGGCTTTAAATCGGCTCCTACCCATGACTCGCAGCCTACAGTAACGCAGACATTAACGCGCATCAAACACCCTCCGTTTCACCACAAACGGTTCAATCGTTATTTTTATGAACAAATGACACAAACTTCAGTACATGACCTAATTTGTTCTTGGCATTCACCCTGGGGGCGGACGACACCGGCCGTCGCTGGTGAAGGGCGACCGAGGTAATATAGGACGTGCACGGAACAATAACGAGCCCGTCCACCCGCAGCGGCTCCGCGTCAACCTCTGTACCACAAATCACGAAAATTTGGTCTTACTTTCATTAATGGTCATCCCCATGCTCACTACAAAACTCCTTCAATATCCTAACTTTTTTTGATCATTCCCTCCCTGCTCGTAGCCAGCAATACAGTGCCGTCCATCAACACCAGTGTGTGGAGCAGCCTAAGCCCCGGGTCAGGCGCAACACCTCGCCTTGAGCATTCTGATAAGTTCGTTCATGAATACTATAAACAAGGGCAGGAGGTGGGTGAGCCCTGTCTGACCCCGAGGGTTGCGGTCATGACGGCCCCGCCGATCACTGGACTCGGTCTCACGGTACATGGCAACAAGTGCCGCCAAAAATTAACATTCCACACCCTAGCCGCTTCAGATAGTGAATAATTTGCCACGAGGGACCATATCATAGGCTTTACTAAAGTCCACAAAAGTAACAAACAACTTAAGTTTTTTCCGGACGCGCCATGTCGGTGAGGACCGCAGCGAGACGATGTGCTCTGTACACCCACGCTTACGCTGGGCTCCGGCTGCTCCGGAATGGCGGGAACCACTGGTTTAATCTGTAGCAAAGGACCATGTCGAATAATTTACTAAGTGAGTTTAAACACACTAATTCCTCTGTAATTGTCAGCATCCAACCGTTTTCCCTTTTTTAAAAAAACGTAAAGACCTTTTCTCTCACCCCCGACAAAGGGTACATGCCAGACAAAACACCGTGTTAAAAACATTGAGGTAATGGTCAACAACCACTGTGCAGGTAACATGGGGTTAACACCAGGACTGAGGCCGTCCCGGCCCACACGCTTTATCCACTTTCAGTTTCTTAATTTCCAATTCAACTTTTACAGGAGGATAGGGTCATCCAGCACTGGTAAATTTTCACAAACAGTGCTCACATGCCGGGGGGAGGTACAGGAGTGGGATTCAACACACGTTCAAAATGAATTTAAAAATCCTCGTCACTCGGACGATCTTTATTGTCACGTTCGCTTTGCCTCAAAATTCACTTTCCAGCTGATGCCTTTCCCTACCCTGGCATCATCGGGGTCACCCAACAGCCTTTTCCCCCCTACCCAAGAGCAGGTCACCCTGGCCTACACCTAGTGTCGAGGCACACTTGCTACGCTCCGCACCACTCGTACAGGACGTCAGACACATTCTTAGCATAGACATTGACATCATCATTTTCACTGTTTTTTAGGAATACTCACTATTTAATATTCTCAACAATTTTTCTCTGTCTATATTGAAAAAAACTAATGGGTTTCTTTGCCACACAACCCGTCACGGCGCTGCCATATAACACTGCGTGGTCTCCCAGCATGGAGCTCTGGCAAGAATGGTCCAGACCGTCCGAGAGGGCTAATTGTTATGCTGATAGGAGCGTGATCAATGGGAGGTCTGTCCTCTTAATGACTGTAAACTCACGAACATAGTCACTAACTCGGGGGACAGGAGACACGTGTCCGGCTCAGACACCCATGTTTTGCGCGCTTCTTGTACGTTTTAAATACTTATGAAGTGTTTGTCTCGTGTCTTCAGGTTATTTTAATACTAGTAGCTTATTACTAAATAAATGGATGACAAAAATTCAGCATTATCATTCATCAGGCCTATATCGTAGGGTACGCCGTATAACAAAAAATCTTTTTCTCAACTTTGCATGCCAATTTCCTATGTAAAATGGAATTCTAAGACGATTTTATCTACTTACATTTTTGCACTTGAGCAATTCTTACTATGCAAAATCGCACCGTTTATATTGCACCCTAATCGAATAATGCTTAAATGAGTACGCAGTGTCCGGTTGGTCCTGTGTATTGCATCATGCACCAATATGAGTTCCAAATGATAGCGTGGTAAGCTCTTTCTGATCAGTTGGTTCATCAGGGACTACATCACAGTGTCACAGCCTCAACGTTGGCCTAGAACGTGTCCATCATGTCTTCTATACCTGAAGCAGGGCAGGTCTCCCGGTGGTGGGCCCC
>JACEEZ010001337.1:5645-13145 GCA_016584305.1 Chionoecetes opilio
ATAGATATAAATATAATAAGAATATAAGGGGAATATAAGAGATATTATATTAAATAAATAAGAGATATATAAATATAATAAAGAATAAAGAAAGAGAAATAATATAAAGAATAAGAGAGTTTTAAAATATATATAATATATAAAAATTTATTATATAATTTTAAATATATATATTATAATATATATAATATATATATATATAGATATATTAATATAAAATAAAAAAAAATATAATTTAATCAAAATTTAAATTAATATATATATATATATAATATATAAAATAAAAGATAATATAAAAATATAATAGATAGAAATAATAATAGAAAAAATTTAAATATATAAAAATTTAAAAAAAAGAAAAAAAAGAAAAGAAAAAAAGAAGAAAAAAAAAAAGGAAGAGAGAAAAGAAAGGAGATAAGAAAGAAGAAAAAAAAAAGGGGGGAAAAAGAAAGAAAAAAGAAAAGAAAAAAAGAAGGAAGAAAGAAGAGAAAAAAAAAAAAAAAAAAATAAGAAAGAAAAAAAAAAAAAAAAAAAAAAAAAAAAAAGAAGAGAAGAAAAAGAGAAAAGAAAGAAGAAAGAAAAGAAGGGTAAAAAAAAAAAAAAGAAGAAAGAAAAAAGAAAAGGAAAGAAAAGAAAAAATAAAAGAAAAAGAAAAGAGAGAAGGGGAATAGAAGAAAGATAGGAAATAAAAAGAAAGAAAAAAATAAAAAAAAAAAAAAAAGAAAATAAGAGAAAAAGAAAATTATTAAGAGAGAAAAAAAATAAGAAAAAAAAAAAAATAAAAAAAAATAAAAAAATAAAAAAAAGAAAAAAAGAAAAAAAAAAAAGAGAAAGATAGAGAAGGGATAAAAATTTTAAAAAAAAGTTTAAAATTTTAAATAAAAAAATAAAAAAAGATAATAAATATGAAATAAAAAAATAGAAAATAAAAAGAAAAAAAAGAAGAAAAAAAAATAAAAAATAAAAAAAAAAAAAATAAAAAAAAAAAAAATAATATAATAATAGGAAAAAATAATATAGAAATTTTAATTATGATAAAATAAATTAAGAAGTAAAATTATAGGGAAATAAATAAAGAGATAAAAATAAATAGAAAAAATAAAAAAAAAGAAAAGAAAGAAAAAAAGAAAAAATTATAAGAGAGGAGTTAATGGGGGAAAAAAAAATTTGGGTTGAAAAAGGGGAAGAAGATAAAAAAGATAAAGGGAAAATAGAAAAATAAAAAAAAAAAAAAAAAAAAAAAAAAAAAAAAAAAAATAAAAAAAAATTAAAGAAAAAAAAGAATAATAAAAAAAAAAAAAAAGATAAAAAAAAATAAAAAAATTTAAAAAAAAAAAAGTAAAAATTAAAATATATAGAAGAAAAAAAAATTAGAAAAATAAATAATTAAAGAAAAAAGAAAAAAGAAAGAAAAAAATAAAAATAATAAGAAAAAAAAAAAATAAAATAATAAAGAAAAAGAGAAAAAATAAAAATAATTAAGTAGATAATAAAAATAAAATATAAGGAGAGGAGATAAGAGAGAGAGAGAGAGAGATAGAGAGAGGAGAGAGAGAGAGAGAGTAGGAGCGAGAGAGGAGTAGAGAGAGAGAGAGAGAAGCGAGAGAGAGTAGGAGAAGAGAGAGGGAGAGAGAGAGAAGTAGATATGAGATAGATAGAAGATGAGAGAAGAGTAGCGGATGATAGGAGAGATGATGGAATGTATAGATATATTAGGAGATAGAGAGAGATAGAAGATATCGAGCGAGGGAGAGTAGAGAGTAGAGAGAGATGAGAGAGTGAAGATAGAGAGAGAGAGATAGGAGAGGAGAGAGTAGAGAGAGAGAGAGAGGGAGAGAAAGAGAGAGAGAAGAGATAGCTAGAGAGAGAGAGATATAGATAGCGAGAGGAGAGAGAGAGAGGATAGAGAGCTGAGAGAGAGCGGAGAGAGAGAAGAGAGATGAGAGAGGAGAGAGATAGGAGAGAGAGAGAATGAGAAAGAGAGATTAAGAGAGAGGAGGAGAGAGAGAGAGGAGAGGAGAGAGGAGAGGAGAGAGAGAGAGCGGGAGAGAGAGAGAGAGGAGAGAGAGATAGAGAGAGAGAGAGCGAGATGAGAGAGAGAAGAGAGGAGAGAGAGAGATAGAAGAATAGAAAGAGAGAGAGGGAGAGAGAGAGAGAGAGATGAGAGAGAGAGAGAGGCGAGGATGAGAGAGGAAGAGAGAATGAGTAGAGAAGAGAGAAGAGAAGAGTGAGAGAGAGGATGATAGAGAGGATATGAGTAGAAGAAAGGGAGAGAGAGGAGAGTAGAGAGAGCGAGATAGAGGCGATAGAGCTAGAGAGAGAGAGAGGAGAGAAGAGAGAGAGAGTAGAGAGATAAGAGGAGAGATAGAAGAGAGGAATAGATAGAGAGAGAGAGAGGAGAGAGAGAGAGATATAGAGTAATAGAGAGGAGAGAGAGAGAGAGAGAGAAGTAGGATATAGATGAGATGTGAGAGATCGGAGGATAGATAGAAGAGATAGGAAGATATATAAGAGAGAGTAAGAGAGAGAAGAGAGAGAGAGAGAGAGTAGATAGAGATATAGAGATATAGAGAGAGAGTAGATGAATAAGAGAGAGAGAGAGGATAGAAGAGAGGAGATAAATGAGAGAAGAGATTAGATATAGATAGAGGATAGGTATATGAGAGAGAGAGATGAGGAAGAGAGGAGTAGATGAGAGAGAGAGAGAGAGAGAGAGAGAGGAGATTGAGAGAGAGATGGAGAGAGAGAGAGTATGAGAGAGAGATGTAGGGGAGAGAGTAGAGTATAGGAGAGAGAGATGAGGAGAGGAGATAGAGAGGAGAGATGATAGATATGAGAGATAGAGAGATAGATATAGAGAGATATATGAGAGTAGAAGGTATGAGATGTAATATAGCGATAGTAATATGAGGAGATATATGAGATGATATATATTAGAAGAAGATATAGAGAGTAGAGAGAATATATATTGTTCGAATAGAGAGATTAGATAGAGAGAGATTATCGATATGATGATATGTGTATATAGATATATATATGTGTATATAGAGAGAGATATAGTGGAAATATATATTTATATTAGCTATATTGAGAGATGAGAGAGAGAGGATAGATAGAGTAGAGTAGATCGATAGATAGATTAAAGAGATTCTATAGAGTATATAAATAATATAGAGAGTATGGAGTAAATAGGAGAGAGATGATAGGATATGAAAGTATAGAGATATGAAATAGATAGATGTAGATATGATAGGAGGATTAGCGAGAGATAGAGATAGAGTATAGAGAGAGATATAAAAATATTATAAATAAAAAAATTTTATTATAATAAATTATATTAAAATATAATATAATAAAAATATTAAATATATATAAAAAATATAAATAAAAATATAAAAATTTTAATTTTAAAATAATAAAAATTTTATATAATATAGTTATATAATTTTTATTTATTTAAAAAATTTTTAAATATATATTATATATAAATATAAATAGAAATATATATATAAAATTTAAATAAATATATATGAATATAAAAAATAATATTTATATTATATTAATATAATAAATAATAATATATATATATTATAGAAAATAATAATAATAAAAAATATATAATATAATAATGAATATAATAATTAATATATTATAAAAAAAATAAATTTTTTTAAATTTTAAATATATAAAATGAAATAATATTATTTTTAAATAAATAATATTATATTTTAATAATTAATAATATAAAAATATTTTATAAATTATCAAATATATTAAAAAAATAATATAAATATAAATAATATATGTATTATATATATAATAAAAATATATAATAAATAATAAAATATATAATATTAATAATTATATAATAAAATAATTAATAATAAAAAATATAAAAAATATAATTATAATATTATTATATATATATTAAAATTTTATAATAATAGTTTTTTAAATATATAAATAAATATTTTAAGAATATATATAATAAAATTTTATAATAAAAAAGTATATAAAAAAAGAAATTTATATATAAAAAATATATATAATAATAAAAATTATAAATTTTTAAAATAATCTTAAATTATATATATAATATATATAAATTTATATATATAAAATAAATATATATAAAAATAAAAAAAAATAATTTTTTTTAAAATATATATAAAATATAAAATATAATTAAAAAATAAATAAAATAATATTATATAAAAAATTTAATATATATAATTAAAAAAAATTTATATTATTTATAATATTTTATATTTATATATATATATAATTATATATATACCCCTTTATATATATATATAAAAATATATATATTATAATTATAATATATAATATATATTTTATATAATATATAATTATTTTATATATATAATATTATAATTATAACATATATATATAATATTATTATTATATAAATATATAAATTTATTATATTATATATATATATATAATATATATATATATGGCATATATAATATATATATATATAATATATATTTTATATATATATTATATATATATATATACATTCATTTTATGTCAGATTTTTTAGTTTTTTTTAATATATATATTTTAATATATGTATATATATATATATATATATATATATATATATTAAAATATATATAAATAATATATATATAAATATATATATATTAAAAAAAACTAAAAAATCTGACATAAAATGTATAGATACAAAAAGACAACTGAAAAAGTTTAAAAAAAAGTGGAAATAAAAAACCTTTGAAACTAGACCAAGTAACATGTCCTACTGTCACCAAGTCTGAGTCATAACTAACGAAGGAGTCAACAGGTCTGCCCTAAGCCTTGCCAGTTCAGACCACGAGGCACTGACCTCGCGCACGGGTCTTTGAAATCAAGGAAGACATCGTCACCACTAAGAGTTCACTTTTATAACACTGACAATTGATGTTAATGTTGAAATATGTGATGTTATGTGTCTCATGCTTTTAATCTATCATTGTTGATGTTGCATTTTGGGCTGTTAACTTTGGCTGTTTTGGTAAGTATTTTAGGCTGTATTATATAGAGGTTTTTGGATACGTGGTAATAATTCAGGTAAAAAATCTTAAGGTGTGTGTGTGTGTGTGTGTGTGTGTGTCTGTGTCTGTGTCTGTCTGTGTCTGTGTGTGTGTGTGTGTGTGTGTGTGTGTGTGTGTGTGTGTGTGTGTGTGTGAGAGTGTGCGTGTGCGTGTGCGTGTGCGTGTGCGTGTGCGTAAACTCCCTCATTAAACACACCTGGCAATGCACTCTACTGCCATAAATTAGGGGACAGTCTCAGACAAGCTGTGCCAAACTGTCATTTTAATCCGACTGTTTGTTTAGGAGATATTTGCGAAAAACGATGCCTCATGGTGTCTGAAATGGATAGTAGGTGTGACGCTCGTGCAGCAAGACAGATAAGATAAGATACTTTGATCCTATCTATAAACACTTTGCAAGTACCACCTACAAGGTTATTGACTATACAAAGCGCCACCACGCCAGGACGAACTTGGTGGGTTCGAACCGCTGACCGAATGCAGGGACGATACACGCGAGCCCGTAGCTCTACCAACCGAGCCACCCTGATGGGTGTGCAGCAAGACAGTCCAAACTGACAGACGAGGCGCGGAGGGAGGTGGATTGCGGCTTGATCGTGATTGGGCAGCGCAAGGTTTGGATGAACCACGAGGTTGGATAAAAACTTGACCAGATTTGGAGATATTATACAGGAGTCGAGCTCTAATACTCTCGACTGCTATTACCGATAGGTTAGTTTGCTTTTATAATGGTTAATACATGTCTTGGGTTATTGAAACCCACAAGTGCTCATCAGTACACATGTCTAACAATGCATTTGCGTTATCATTCGGTATGCGTACCGAGTCAACAACATCGGGATAAGGCATATTATTCATGTTCAGGCTAACTGGACAACTCGCACACAATGCTACCTAGCTGCCGGTAAAGTCACCAATCACAACACACCCGTTACACACGTTCGTTTTTTTACTTCTCTGAATCTTGCTTAAGAAATGTAGCTGAAATCCGTGGTGGAATTATAGCAGAGGTCAAAAGATACAGTACTGGGGATAAACTACATCGCGTCTGGGATGCTCCTCCTCCGCAGTGGGGACACGCCATGTCTCTGCTAATAAGCGACAGATACCCCGTACTGACACTTGGCACTGTCTAATTTCATTCAAGCTTACAACACATACTTTGTGAACATGTTTAACACGATTTCCTTTTCTATTTTCGTTTTTACTACATTAATATTCCAGGCATAATATCAATACATGTTTGTGGTCTTGTTTAAAAGCTGAGGGTTCCACATATCTATACAACTCCGTCCCTTTATAGCTTATTTTCTTTAGTGTACAGTTGTATCACGCATCCATGGGTCCCCGGCCGGTTTNAATTTGAACCGGGGCCATCTTCAATTCTGAAAATGCCACCGGTGAATTTGCAGAACTTTGCACATGGCATGCTTATGGTTTCTGAGCTCCCCTGAAAAATCAGCTTTCTACTATTTTTTTCTAGGTTTTCGTTAAATTTTTACTAATGCTCCTGTACTACCAGTAGGGTTTAACATAGGGCCTATGAATGGCGGTACCCTCTTATTACAGAGACCCTAAGGCATACTATGCATGTGAGTGGAAGGAATATGAATATAGATCTCATGTAATTATTCAGTCTTATCACTTTTGATTTGATTAAACTTTTTTTTGTTTCTTCTTCGGATATTTCTCATGCATGGGAAAGAGCTACTTGTATTGATACTATTAAGTAAACATTTCAATGTCACTTGTACTTCATTATACTTTTGAGGCCTGAATAGTAATTTCCCACCACAAGAAAGAGTTTGACAAGATAAAGCATTCAGGGGATTATATTATATAAGATATATTTATGAGAATATAAATACAAGTTATAAATTTGCTGAGGCTTTATGGAAATACAATTGAGTGTTGGACCACTAAAGTGGGTATCTTGGTAAATTGGATAACTAACTATATGAGTAACTTGAAGTGCAGTTATAATATGTCTACTTCATCACTTTTCTGCTCCTTTGATGGCCTTATAATTCCTCATGGATGAGCTTATTGTTGCTGCTCCTCTCACCTGAAAAAAAAAAAATTTACTCCATTAATCTATAAAAATACTGTTGTGGATTTTTTTATATTTCCACTGCCTTTTTCTAGGTTTCCATTAGCCATCCTATTCACTTGTACCTACTATCTGCTGTATATAAAACATTTATATTTGTTCATTCATATTTTTTTTTATGTACCAACAATTATTATTCTCTTTGAATCTAGTTTAGTACAGTCTAACCTCATAAAATGTTATAGGAAAAACTGACGTTAAACAGATAGAAGAAGAAAGAAGAAGAAGAAGAAGAAGAATCTACATAGTTTAGTAAAGTCTAAATCTTGTTGGTTTGATTGTATGGGCGGGTGAAAGTGGAAGAAAACTCCC
>JACEEZ010001337.1:18145-23145 GCA_016584305.1 Chionoecetes opilio
ATCCGGCTAAAAACTACTAAGGAAGCTTTTTTGGGTTCATCTTGGGGTAAAGGGGGAAATAGGAAAACCCCTTTTTAGTGCCCCCCCCCTCCGCTTCAACCAATCCGCGCGCGACACAATCTTATTTGGCGGGAAAAATATACCACGCCGAGGGGGTCTCTCTCTCTCTTCTCTCTCTCTTTCTCTCTCTCCTCTCCTCTCTTTTTCTCCCCCTCTCTCTCTCTCTCCTTCCTTTTTTTTTTTATTTTTCTTCCCCTCCTTTCCTTCTTGAGTTCCAGATATGTATTTTGCTAGTCCAGTCAGTGTCACCACGCGAGGGAGTCTTTTCTCTCTCTCTTTCTTTTTCTCTCTCCTCTCTCTCTCTCTCTCTCTCTCTCTCCTTTTCTTCTCTCTCTCTCTTTCCCCTCTCCCCTCCTCTCTCTCCTCTCTCCCTTCTCTCTCTTCTCTCTCTCTCTCTCTCCCTCTCTCCCTCTCTCTCCCCTCCCCTCCTTTTTTTTTTCTATTATTTCTTCTCCCTCCTCTTTCCCTTTCCTTTAGTTGCCAGATATGTATTTCTGCTAGCCAGTGCAGTGTCACCACGCCCAGGGAGTCTCTTCTCTCTCTCTCTCTCTCTCTCTCCTCTTTGCTCTCTCTCTCCTCTCCTCTCTCTCCTTTTTTTTTTTTTTTTTTCTATTATTGCCCTTCCTCCTCTTCCCCTTTTCCCTTTTCATCCCCAGACCCACATAGCCCTATGTGTATTATCGTGAAAAACGAAAATTTTTTTTTTGGTGGTTTTTATGTTTAGAATAAACTCAACCCTTTTTGGTCGCAAATCATATCTATTCCACCCCCCCACCCCCAATTTTATAGTAATATATAGCCCACCTATATATAATGTAAATTTTTATATATATATATATAAATATATTATATATTTATATATTATATATATATAAAATATATTTAAAACTAGTGTTTATACAGCCTAAAAAGTATATTAGTCTAAAATATAAATATTAAACCAATAATTAAACCTTTTTGTTATGGGACAAGAAATTGCGGGCTAAAACGACCCCAACCCCGCCTTAGTTTACACTCGCTGCGCTGTCCTAGGCGGAGCGAAATTTGCTTCCGAAAATGTCCAACTAGCGCTAAGATGGTCTTAATCCCCTAAGATGGTCTTAGTAGTGTTCGAAAATGTCCCCCCAGCAACACAATTGCCAAGCGGCCGCTCCACATTAACATTAACTTTCATTACCCCTACTTCCGCAAGATGGCCAGTAATCCTCCTACAAGTTTTGTGGTAGGTTTTCACTGTGTTTGTGAATATATAAGTTGTAGTTTATAAGGAAGAAGTGAATAGACAGGGACAAGTGGCCCATGACACCAGGCAAGTGATGACTTTTGACATCGTAATTCTTACAGGGAGCTCAAAATAAATGAATGAACCTACAATGACATGTAGCCTACAGCTAGACAGATAGACGAACTCATAAGAGAACAGGTAGAATCAAGATCTATAGACTTTTAAAAGGTCTCTCCACCGCTAAACTGAAATTTTCCTCTGGTGCGCATGACGTCAGCTGCAGTCCGGAGGTCAGCCTCCCTCCAAAACAGGTCGCCAGTCTTGAATGAACATTCGCACAGACCATATCTTCTGTGCTCCGTTTTCTATGCATGTTTACGGTTCTGTGGTGAGGATTTTTTCCCTTCTCTAATTTTTCTTTATACAGGAGCATAGTACACTACATAGTACGTCATAATGATACTTTTTGGATAGTGGAAAGAGGAGGTAGAAGGGAGTGGCCTTCCAGCAAGCAGGAGATAGCAGGTGTGTGTGAGGGCAGGGCAGAACGTGTGGGTGGATGGCGGGGATTTTTTTTTTCTCTCTCTCTCTCTCTCTCTCTCTCTCTCTCTCTCTCTCTCTCTCTCTCTCTCTCTCTCTCTCTCTCTCTCACTAAAATTGGTACAAAGTCAAAGGTTTTTGTAAACCTACACAGATACACTATTGGTAAACATTTTGTTCTATGCCAACAACTACACTGCAGTCATTTTCATATGATAGTTGGCTATTAACAACCTCTCCCAAACCAAACTCATGTTATTTAGCTTGCTTAATAGGAATGGGAATGATAATAGTAATAAACATTATATAAATAACAATGATAATGATGATAATAATAGTAGTATTAATAATCATATTCTCATAGTGGAAAGAGGAGGTAAGAGGGAGTGGCATGGAGAGTAGCAGAGGAGAGGTAGGTAGGTAGGGTAGGAGCGTGTGAGTGAGGTCAGGTCAGGGCAAGCCGCCGCGGCCACAGGTGCGTGTAGGTGGGTGGGGGATTATCCTCGTGAGGCTCGGGGCATATTTTAAAATAGGCCACGATACAAAATCGTCGTTTTCTCGTCGTTTTCTCGCACGACTGCCACTGACGTCACTAAGCTGCGCGTAGTTTAACCTAGTAGTCTATTAATCTTGGGTAGAATGAGAGCGCTTTCCACACGCACACACACACATCTGATCAGGGATGCCACTCCTAGGGATTTTTCCCAAGATCTTGGGATTTGGGCCATGGCCTTGGAATATTTTTTGTCCATCTTGGGATTTTTTTGGGGATTACTCAAGTATTTCTCCAGTAGTTTATCTCTAGGTAAGCATATGTACCGTATTTAGGATTCAGTTTCAATTTATTCTTTAAAGACCTTGGGATATTTTTGCCTATCTTGGGATGTTTTGGGGTTAGACTTGGGATTTCTGAAAATTTAGAGTGGCATCTCTGCATCTGATCAAGAGCACACTGTGAATATAGCGCCTTCCACACTCACACACACACACACACACACACACACCTGATCAAGAGCACACTGTGAATCTTCCACACACACATACACACACACATACTGGTAAAGAACACATATGGTGAATATAGCACCTTCCACGCGCACACACACACACACACACATATGCACACACACACACACACATACGCACACACACACACACACACACACACACACATTATACTGGTAAAGAGCACATTATGAATATAGCGCCTAGATGAAAGGAAAGTGCACACTTTTGGATGCGTTCCCGTGCCCACAGCATTGTCACAGTACAACACACGCCGCATGTGTGTTGTGTGTATGTGCGTGTGCGTGTGTGTGTGTGTAGGCGTTTGTTACCTCATCAGCATACACAGACAAACACCAATCAACAATCCGTAGTTACCAGTCAACCTGGCAATAGTCACCCTGCAGTCAACATTCACCAGCTAGTCACCCAGCAGTCACCAGTCACCTAAAATCAACTATCCGGTGATTTGACAGCAATATATCTGACCTTGTTCTATCTGCGGGTGAGGGACACACACACACAGGCATGAGCACACAGTGAATGTAGCACCTTTTACACAAACACACCCACACACACACACATGCGTAACATACGTGTTGCCACATAGGGAAATTACGCTTTATTAAAGGCCCGTCTACACTATCAGTGGGCACCTGTGGTTTTGGAGCATGGTAACGGCGAGTACCCGGAAAATGATAGTGTAGACGCAAACAACTGAAGCACCATCCCTGAACCAAAGCCATATACACAGGTCTGCCAAGGGGGCGGAGCTGAGTTGATTCCGTGACGTCAGCGCAAGTCGCCCCTCCCACTGTCTTCCCTACTCTGGCTCTTCAGCCCTGTTATTCTTCCAGCTCTGTGAAGACGCATGGCGGTAACTCCATAATTAACCATAGGATATTCTCGAAAATACCCTCATTGTGATTCCCACACAATGTTACCTCATAGGATAATTGGATCTGTTACCTCTTCAGTAACCGTAACCTAACTTGATGTGTTCAAGAGTAAACTCGACATACTGTTCCAGAATACGGGAATATGCATCCGGCTCCTTGTCCTCATGCTCTCATATATTTCCATCCGAAGACAGCACAGTGTGAAGGCATGGCCGCATGGATAAGGAGCGACCATCTGTTACAGCCGATGTGGCGGTATGAGGATGCATGTCAGGTGGGAAATTAACTTTGCTTGTCCCGCTACAGCGGCAACAGCGGCACAAGCGAAGGGTCGTCCCCAGCTTGTGTGCTAGCTAGAACTCTCTCTCTCTCTCTCTCTCTCTCTCTCTCTCTCAAGAGTACACAATACTGATCACATCTCACGGATCTAATGCTATGCATTAAGGTAAGAGAAGTAAGGTAAGAAGGTAAGACACTTATGTCATGCAGAGTGTGTCGTGAGTATGTCAGAGTGTGTAGAGCCGTGACGCGACGTAGAGAGTGTGACGTCCCACCACACCGACCGTCAGTCAGAGACTGAGTGATTTTAAACGCGGAGAAGCTGCCTGAGAGAAGATAACGCTCAAAGTAAAAGTGCTTATAATTCATTATCAGATAAAGTCGTCATTATTAGACCGTTTATACATGATTTTGAACAAAAGAACTTAACTGCAGTCATCATTTCATTGAGGTACGAAGCTGACCAAGCTTTTTACACACAAACAACGCCTCTAATTTCAAATGTTTCTCATTCATCACCACCACTACTTTATTCGATGATGGATGTCGTAGATGAATTTTTTTTTTTTTTGCGTACTCCAAAAGTATCTATAATACTTTAGCTAACCATTAGATGCTGTAAGATACATTATGATACATGCCGAATGGCAGCTCCTGCCTACTGTGGACTCGTGGTGACGTCATGACGCGAGAGAATGAATTTCAGTTCGGACTTTGGCAGACTTGTTTATATGGCTTTGCCCTGAACGAGGCAGTTCATGAGCAAGCTATATATTCGGGTGTGGTCACGTGTGAGCTACATTCCAGCAGTGTTATCAGATGCACAGAAACGTCTGCGTTGAACTAGACAGTTAATCTCCATGCCAGACGTTCCGGTGTATGGGTTATACAGTGTGAAATTAGTAGAACGTTGATAGTTACGGAGCATACGGTCTGCAAATCCCTGGGATGTACCTGGTACGTATGTACGATGTACCGTACTATTCCACAGG
>JACEEZ010001337.1:28145-148145 GCA_016584305.1 Chionoecetes opilio
ATAGTATGGCGACATGATTACTCATTCCGGTGTGCGAACAGAAACTAAGCGAGACTAGTCCAGTACACCTCACTGTCCGACGTCCTATGTCACTGCCAGACAGAGCTGCCAGGTCCTGCCAATTGTTGTATTTCTTGCCATAAATTACTCAACAAATTTTGGAATTTGCCAGAAATATTCGTCAATTGAATTTAATTTTCTTATGATGCAAAAATGAAAATGCCAAAAAAGTAAAGTGTGAATGCCAAAAGCATATTTTGCGGTTTGTGCACCTGACAACCCTTCTGCCAGATATGCTCGATGAGCTCCGACTAATGAGCTCAGGTAGAAGGGTAAGGGTAACGTGTAAGGGAGGAAATATATTTACAAAGTTTAATTGGCAGCGAGCGAAGCGAGCTGCTACTTACCATAAGATCCGTTCCCGTAAGGAGAGTGGAACCAAGTTTAAGCCAAAAAGTTAATAACTACTCATAAATATTGTCGGATTGAGCTGAAATTTAACATGCAAGTAGTGCTGTCAACATCAATGGGGGTCTGTGAAACAAACTTTTTGCGTAGAACAAGCCCTTAATGAGTAATTAGTGTATTGAGTTAATTGCAAGTTCCGCAAGAACGGAGCCAAAAGCAAAGGGGCCAGAGGCTGGACGCCTATACTTGATATATGTGAACAATTGAACATCTAGGTCAAATATTTCTGCTTTCATTGCTTCGTTGGCATGAAGAAACAAACATACGAAAATAGCAATTTTTGTGGTTACGTTTTCCAAGCGATCTAGCTAAACCTGTGGTGTACATGTACGAAGGGTGCGGGGATTGCATAGGCCTACACATATATGAAGTACGCGGAGGTGAACAGAGCTGCAAACATGCGTGCGTGCAAACGGAGATTATCACTGCGAGAATGGCCACGTCATGCATGTTCTCTAGACTTGCACGCACTCTATTAGCGCTCACAGGGCTCAGCTTATGCATCATCACCATAGAGCTGGTCAGGCAGTATCTATAGACAGTACAACGCTGTATGGAGCGCCGTGAATCGAAACAGCCATGATTTTTCTCTGTATATGACAATAAATTCCGACCTTCCCCACGCGCGATGGTTTTTAATCCTGGTCTTGACCTGTTCCCGAGCCAAACTCCGAGACCAAGATCAAGACCAAGACCACATCAAACGAGACCAAGACCAAGACCAAGACCACATCAAACTGGTCTCGAGATCGGTCTCGAGACCAAGACCAGTCTCGATACCTACAACACTGCCATACATACAACTGCCTTGAGTTGCATTTTATGAGATAAGACATTTTGATTTACGTACCTGAAATGCGAAATGCTTTAATATCTCATTGTTGCCAACACAAACCTGCGCGCAAAATTCCGTGTGGCCTTGTCTGACATGGTGTATGGGTATGTCACACAAAGGGTAAGATGGTTGCCATGGGGACTAAAGGGCTAATGGAGAGCAGCACCCGCACCAACCTCTCTAACAAGGTGGTGATGGAGCTCAATCCTTGGTGCTTTGAAGTGAAGAGTATCGTGGTGGCTCATATGGTATTCCTGGCTATAGTCAACCCAGCCTATCTTGAGCCTTCGGGTCGGGTTGTGGGATTCCCGAATTGTTATCACTGCAGGCTGATGACGACCTCTCTCTCATACTGTTAACTGTTACGTTAACTATTTGTGAATGATACATTTCTACAATACGGCTGCATGGTTTTTTGAATGGCTTAAGATTTGAGGGTAAAACAACGACTCTGTATACCTTCCATTACACTTGGCATAGTAGCTCGTGCGTGTGGCTCGATGACGCCCGAGTGTCCTTGACACGTGGCCGCTCACCCGGTCATTCATAATTTCATGGTCATTCGCCCGCCACGGAAGGTTCCCCCGCATCGCACTCCCGTGTTCTGCACAGCCAAACAAAAGAAGTTATTTACAACGTAAATAAGTACGTAAACTATATTGAGAGCGAGAGCGAGATAGGGAGAGGCGAGTAGGGTGGTGTCCGGGTTGAGGTAGTAGCGGGTGATATGCCAACACCGCGGACTCGACCAGCCGCACCCGAGAGCTCAAAATAGGCTGGGTTGACTATAGGAATATGGGTATAGGAATTGTGGCAGACGCGAGGCTTCTGCCTCTAACGACACTCCAGTGTTGACAGAGATGTGGAGGTCGGGATGACTGGCTTTGAACTGACTGACCGGCAGACCCTATGCCCTGAGGCATGATAGGGGTAACTAGCCAGGACTAGCATATTTGAGTACCCACGATATACGCCCCCATCGTGGTGACTTATATGCTATTCCTGGCTAGCCACCCCTACGACCCCTCAGGGCATTTGGTCAGCCGGTCAGTCAGGTCAACGCCAGTAGCCCCGACCTCCACACCACTATTCGTCCAGTTAAGAGTGTCGTTAGAGGCAGACGAGGCGTCTGTCATATTACTATATTTGTATTTACCACAATATACCACCATCAAAATACACCAACCCCTGTGTACTCAGTACCCTTCATGCTACTACAAGAAACATACACGCCCTTACAAGACTACCCAGGCTAGCCGCATCTCATCCACGTGCCTCTTCCACCCTACTTGGTCTCTGCTCGGCCCTTAGTCACCTACCCTACACCACCTACTACATCTGGTCTCCTCAACGGTGGGATGTATCCCACCTATACAACTAACTATACAGGAGCAACAAGGAGATGAAGCAGCATAGCGTGCTCCCAGCCCTTTACCACACCACGTGGGTTGATGTATTCACAGGTTATAACACTGCCATCCCAGCTCTGCAGCCATAGAGATACTGTTCTCCCAGGGAACCCAAAAACAGTAGCATGCCATGAGAATTTTGAACACTTAAGTTTTCATGAAGGGCAATATGGATCTGGTCAAGCTAGACTTGGATGAGTCTGACAATGAGGAGTATGGGCTGAGGAGACTCAGGTTACAGCAAAGGATTAGAGGTGGATTGCCAGGACTGGTGTATCAACTGGTCAAGTGTGAGTTGTGAAATGTAATACAAGAATTAATTTATCTATAATACAGATTTGATTTATATCTACCCTTGTTTTAGTAGTGAGAAGCTAAAATAAGCAAGTATCCTGATATGATATCATATTCAACCTGCTGAATACCATCAATGAGATAACACCACAAGCAAACCATGCCACTGGCACTGTCAATGAGTATATTCAACCGAATGATAGAAAACTCATGTGGCATTATCGACACTTCAATTTGATTGATGTTTTTACTGTGCTTTAAATACTATCCAATCTATATTATGGTTGTTCTTTAGTCAAGCTATGCATATTGCCTTCCTTTATTGAAGTGTTTGTTATAGCTTTGGTGTTTCATATATATATAGAAAAATTCAATGTTTTTCATGAACATCTAGGACTGAATAAATGTATACACCTATATCCCGCTTAACACATGTGTTGCGTTATAGCGCGTTTTCGCGACCGCTCTGGCCCGGTCTGGACTGGACTAGTCCCGGGCGGCCACTGTTTTCGCGAGGCGGATTGGACCGAGCTGGAACGGGCGAGACTGGGCCAGGCCAGCGAGCAGGACCACCTTGGACCAGTGTGGGGAGAACTGGCGCATGCGCACTACAGTAAGCGGGGAAGACGACCAAAAGCTTCTCGTGCTGCTGATAAGACATGAAACACCATGATGGCCGACCATAAGACTAAAGTAATTTCACGAAAAATTACAATATTCGCAATTTGCTGAAACTACATCTTGGGAAATGAATGTATCGTCAACAACAGTCGCCACTGCACTAATGTCACCAGGCGCCATATACTACGAATTTTAGCATCACTACAGGCTTGTATGTGTCACTGAAGACATGTAGCTATAGTGTTATGTAGATAATGTAAGCTACGTACTGTGCACGTGATGTGATCTGTAGTGATGCTAAAACTCGTAATATATGCCCCCCTGCGACATTAGTGCAGTGGCGACTATAGATAGTGTTATTAACGGTAAATTAAATTAAAATTCATCATTAATTTTTTCAGTCATCCCTGCTACTTGACTTCCCATTGAGTAAAAACGCGCGCTTTTTAAAAATGTTTGGATTTCTGCCCGGAGGACCGCCCACTCGATCCCCCAGCCAATAGGAACGACGAATGGGACGGGGCCAGTCTCGATGCATTTTCGCGAGCATCAGTCCAGTCTGCACCGGTCTGGACTAGACAGGACCAGGGTGGTGAACGTCGCGAAAACGCGCTATTACTGGAAAATCACGCGTCAAGCGAAAATCCATTAAATGAATCCTATTTTCCTATTGACTCCCATTTTATAGGTAGTTATGTTCTTACGACCAAAAATCACCACCATTAGCATTACCACCACACACCTCTCAAGATGTTATGGAACAACAAAATAAGGAGCAAAGGGAACGTGTTAAGAAAGAAATAGCGAAAGCTTTGAAGAATAATGACAATTTAGTAAGAGATGCTGTAGAGAAGAAAAAAGAGTGTATTATTTATGGATTAAAAGAGAAGAATATATTGTTTAAAATAAAGAGAGACAGATAAGAAATAAAAACGGTAAAGAAAGTGTTGATGAAACTAAATGAAGAAGAAGAGACAAGACTTGTAGATGAATGAAGTAGAAGAGGTAGTAAGATTGGGACCTTATGCAGAAGGAAGAGACAGACTAATATAACTAAGAATGAAATCACAGACTGCAACCGAAGAAATCCTGGCGAGAGCTTTCAGGCTGAGGTCAACTGATTAATACAGGGAAGTGTATGTATGTGAAAAAAGCGATGAATGAAGAGGAAAGAAAAGAGTTAAAGGAAATGCAAGAGGAAGTAAAGCAGAGAAATGAAGAAAGAACAGAGGAAGAAAAAATTGGATATTTTTTGGAGGGTAAAAATGGGGAAAGAAATTGGTATGAAAGGGAAAAAACGACGGGGAAAGAAAGTGGTCAGAGCTGGGCAGTATTTAAATACATTTGTATTAAATACGTATTTGAATACAATTGTGTATTCAGAACTGTATTTATAAATACATTGGTTTTCACGTATTTAAATACAGTATTTAAATACTTTAATGAGTATTTAAATAGATTGTATTTAAATAATTATAATATAAAAATGTACATACTTTTTTATTAGTTAATTTGGCCATAAACCCGCCCAACTATCTGGGAACCCTGATGTTACAGTGAACCAGTGTTTTCACTTGCAAGGAAATTTCCAGATTTTAAGGAAATTTAGGCCTGAGAAGGAAATTTCTAAGGAAACGCAAAATCTAAGGAAATCCTAAGGAAATCCAGTTTTTTCCGGACATTTCTAGAGATATGTAGATTACGTTAAATAGCCATGTGAGCTGAAAATACACATTTTATTTGCCTTTGACAAAATGTCCATAGAACAAATTATCAGTGCTAATTTCTTATCATATTCACATCTATAGCATCTACCGCAGCAAGGATAATGGGGAATGGGAAGGAGGGAGGTGGGGCAAAGGTGGTGCATGGGTGGTGGGTGGCGACGGGTTGGCGGGAGCCGCGGGACAGGGGGATAGAGCTCTAACGACAAGTTCAGTTCCTGTCCTGCTGTCTGATATGCGTGTCTGGGATTCTGTTCTCATCAGTCCATAGTATTCGGTGCTTCCTCCAGCCTTTTTCTGTAGTGTATTTAGCTCCAAGAATTTCATATTGTTGTAAGTGTGTGCAAACTTTTATGATAATAATGCAACTCGAACATTATGTCACGGAGTGGATTAGTGTCGTAGATGGTTTATAGAATTATTAAAAGGAATGCATACTTATTGTATATTACAAGTAGTAGAAAGAGTTTGGAAATTTAGATTTCATAATTTTGTGCCTCTGGAGATTTTATAATTAAATATATGAATACTTTCGCAACTTGATTTAATTCATGGCATTAACATTTGTGTGTATTAAAATGTATTTACAAATGTATTTAAATACAATTAATGTATTTAGTATTTAAATACATTCGTAAATTTTTTTAGTATTTGGTATTTAAATGCATTTCTCCCATGTATTTAGTATTTAAATACATTCAATGTATTTAGTGCCCAGCTCTGAAAGTGGTATATAAAGAAAAGACTAAAGGGAAATGGTGTGAGGAAAAAATGTTGTATACAAAGGAATGAAAGTGATGTACACGAATAATAAAAACTTAGGTTGTCCATAAAATAAAATTTCTTTGAAAACCTTGCCTAGTGAGGTTTTTCCCATTATTCTATCCATATTATGTCTACAAATATATTTTTACATAATTTTAGGAAGTTATCTGAGGTCCCTCAAAGCCCCAGAACACAAGCACCGTATTTTACCTTTAAACCGCACATTTATTTGCTATTCAACATATGATAACTCAACATACTAGACACAGAAGAGTGACAAACTCATGGAATCTATACCATACAGCTTAGTCCCAAAACAGGGAGTGCTTAGGCAACTCATTTGTTTATGAATAATGACCATAATGAGTCACATATTTTGTCAGAAATATGTCAATAACGCGACACCGGCGCTGCGGAATTGCAGCTGTCCAATGGATGCTTCACAACTTCATGGCAAGTGTTTTCTTGTCAAAGCTGGGGTACTGCTTCCTGTGTTGTTCAAGACCCTGCAACAGCCACGATGTTTGCTGTGGATCATTGGTAAGTATTGTGGCAAAGTCCGAGATCAACTTGACTCCGCGCTCAGCTGCATCATTGACAACTTTCACCGTACGAACAAATTGTTCAGCATCGAGAAATGCAGGATCTGATGACCATTGCTCGACTGGTTTAGCAAGCCAATCCGTTTTTACATCCAGAATGCGGAACACTGAGTGGGATTCGGGTCCCATCAAATCCTTCAAAGTGGTGTCACGAGCAACTTTTCGGAAGAGAGGCTTGCCGAGGCGGAAGTTGTCTGGTTCTGGTGTCTCCAACAGCCGAGCAGCCATTTGTTGTTTTATGCTGTTGCAGAAAGCAGTGCAGAAAGAAAAGTGCAGAAAGCAGTTGGTCGAACCAGTATATAATATAATAAAGTGCTCATTAACAACGGGAAAAAAGTGCCAAAGAAGTGGAAAAGAGTAGATATAGTAAATCTATAACCAATCTATAAAAATGGAGAGAAGGAGGAACCATTTAATTTTAGACCAGTGTCATTGACTAGCACAGTATGCAAGATATGTGAGAAATAAAAAAAAGAAGCATTGGACGAAATATTTGGAAAGTGAAGGTATAATAACAGACCGGCAGTATGCCTTTAGGAAAAGAAGATCATGTGTGACCAGCTTAACAAGCTTTTACTCAAGAGTAATTGATACAACACAGGAAAGAGATAGATGGGTAGATTGTGTATATCTAGATCTAAAAAAGGCATTTGATAAGGTTCCCCATGAGAGGCTAATTTGGAAATTGGAAATTATAGGAGGAATCAAAGGGATTATCAAAACCTCGATGGAAAGTTATCTGAGAGGAAGATAAATGAGAACAGTAATAAAAGCTGAAAAATCTGAATGGAGAAAGGTATTTAGTGGGGTACCACAAGGGTCAGTTTTAGCACCAATAATGTTCATGATTTATTTCAATGACATGACTGATGAAATTTAGTTATATAAGTTTTTTTGCGGATGATGCAAAACTATTAAAGTAATCGTCCAGACCCATTTATTCTTTGCATAATTATGTTGAATGATCATTCAAAATACCTAATCCACAAAAAAAAAAAAAATTCACGCCTTATTTCCCTAAAAACATGACTTTTGTATAAAGCGCGGGAAAAAATAACATCCCCATTCCAGCCGTGGCGGGAAACTTGCTGGTGATGTCACGAGGCGGCCTCCCAGCCCGGCCCTGATACAAATACACGTAAACTCAGAAAAAAATATAGTACTTGAAGAATTTTGGGTGTTTCTGATATTTTTGTTTTGCAATAGGGCATATACTTGCATCCTTCATGGGTACAGCAAGAAAGCTGTGCCTTTCCAGAGAGCTTAGCACCCATTTCCGACCTATTCGGCCACGATATATGTGTGCAGTGGCGGGTGAGAGGCGCGGGGTGTGAAGCAGATTGTCTTGCCGCGCGCCTCTCACCCGCCACTCCCCGGCGCTGCACACATATCGTGGCCGAATAGGTCGGAAATGGGTGCTAAGCTCTCTGAAAAGGCACAGCATTCTTGCTGTACCCATGAAGGATGTAAGTATATGCCATATCGCAACAGAAATATATCAGAAACACCCAAAAATTCTTCAAGTACTATATTTTTTCTGAGTTTACGTGTATTTGTATCAGGGCCGGGCTGGGAGGCTGCCTGCCGTGACGTCACCGAGCCGTGGTCCGTCGTCTGCTGGTCATCAGTTGTGTTCTGAGAGCTCGGGGAATTTACAGATTTTGAATGCGGATAATTTAAAAACGGGTGACTGGATGCAAAAAGTGACAACATATTGTTAATATACTCGATCATGGCTATATTTTGACTGCATTAAATCAGGAATGATGAAATGGTCTGGACGATTACTTCTTTAAGATAAATAACAAGTTTTAAAGATTCTGAAACATTACCAAATGACTTGAACAAGATCTACGAATGAAGAAAGATGGGAAATGGAATTCAATGTGAATAAGTGTCATGTTATGGAAATTGGAGGGAAAAACACACACATATATATATATATATATATATATATATATATATAAATAGCTATATAAAATGGGAAATGAAGTAATTACAAAGGCTCATGAAAAGAAGGAACTGGGAGTGGTAATACAAAACAATCTACAACCAAAAAAACATATAGAGAAAATATTTGGAGATACGTACAGAATGTTGAAGACTATCAGAGTGGCATTTTATTACATGGACAAAAATATGATGAGAAAGATCATTGCTATAATGATTCGACCCAAAATGGAATATGCTGCCACTGTGTGGTCCCCATATAAAAAGAAGCATGTGAAAAAGTTAGAGAGCATACAAAGAATGCAAAAAAAGAGGGTACCAGTGCAGTCCATAATGACGGCGGGTCACGTCAAGAAGTCTTACGGCGGATTGGCATAGCCCACGGTGTTATGGACTCGCTCAGCGGGAGTATTTGGCGTTGTCGGTACCTGTGCAGGAGGACAAAGACCCGGATCTTCAAGTCGCTTGTGATCCCTGTTTTACTGTATGGTTGTGAAACATGGACACTACATAGCGACTTGAAGAGACGAATCGATGCCTTTGGTAACGAGTGTCTTCGTAGAATCATTGGGTATAGCTGGGATGATTACGTATCAAATCAGCGATTGCACCGTGAGACTGAATCGAGGCCTATTACTTGCATAGTCCGTCAGCGCCAACTTCGGCTATATGGGCATGTGGCACGCTAAACTGAAACCGATACTTCACATCGTGTTGTATCTGTAAGCAGAGCTAGGCAGTATTTAAATACAATTGTATTTTAATACGTATTTAAATACATTTCTGTATTTAGAAATGTATTTATAAATACATTGGTTGTCATGTATTTAAAAACAGTATTTAAATACTTTTATGAGTATTTAAATACATTGTATTTAAATACATATATATAAATGTAAATACTTTTTTATCAGTTAATTTGGCTATAAACCCGCCCAACTATCTGGCAACCCTGATGTTACAGTGAACCAGTGTTTCCACTGCCAAGGAAATGTCCTGATTTCAAGGAAATTTATGCCTGAGAAAAAAAATTCTAAGGAAACCCAAAATCTAAGGAAATCCTAAGGAAATTTTTTTTTTCGGACATGTTAAAATTCGTGTGGATTTAAAATGTATTTACAAATGTATTTAAATACAATTGATGTATTTAGTATTTAGTATTTAAATACATTCGTAAAATATATTTAGTATTTACAGAGCTGGGCAGTATTTAAATACATTTGTATTTAAATATGTATTTAAATACATTTGTGTATTTAGAAATGTATTTATAAAAACATTGGTTGTCATGTATTTGAATACAGTATTTAAATACTTTAATGAGTATTTAAATACATTGCATTTAAATACTCATAATATAAAAATGAAATACTTTTTTCACAGTTAATTTGGCAATAAACCCGCCCAACTATCTGGCAACCCTGATGTTACAGTGAACTAGTGCTTCCACTGGCAAGGAAATGTCCTGATTTCAAGAAATTTATGCCTGAGAAGGAAATTTCTAAGGAAACCCAAAATCTAAGGAAATCCTAAAGAAATCCATTTTTTTCGGGCATATTAAAATTTGTGTGTATTTAAAATGTATTTACAAATGTATTTAAATAAAATTTATGTATTTATTATTTAGTATTTAAATACATTCGTAAAATGTATTTAGTATTTAGTATTTAAATACATTTCTCCCATGTATTTAGTATTTAGTATTTAAATACATTCAATGTATTTAGTGCCCAGCTCTGAGTATTTAGTATTTAAATAAATTTCTCCCATGTATTTAGTATTTAGTATTTAAATACATTCAATGTATTTAGTGCCCAGCTCTGAGTATTTAGTATTTAAATACATTTCTCCCATGTATTTAGTATTTAGTATTTAAATACATTCAATGTATTTAGTGCCCAGCTCTGTCTGTAAGAGACAATCCGGCGTGCAGGAGGCCAAGGGGGCGCTCAAAAGGCTCGTGGCTGGGGCAAGTTGATGTTTCTTGTCGAGAGCTGCTTGATATGGGAAGGGACCCTGCCTGCATGGGGACTCGCGCGTGGTGACCCCCGGGAGTTACGTCGTAGGGTGGGCGAGGCGACGCGCCCCCCGGCGTATCCCCTCAATGATTGATTGATTGAGAGCTAGAAGAACTTACTTATGAGGAACAAATGAGAGAGATAAAATTCCAAGCACTCAAGCAAAGAAGAGAAAGAGAAGACTTAGTAACAATTTGAAACTGATAACTAAGATGGAAGAAATAGACAATGAGAGACTACTGACTCGGCAGCAAAGAGAAGGTCGATACACAGGAGGACATACAACAAAATTAGGAACCGGGAGATGCTTGAATAACATAAAGAAGTACAGCTTCCCCCATAGAAATGTAGAAGTTTGGAATGGAATAAATGAGGAGGTCATATCGGCTAATAATGTTCCCCAGTTGAAGAAAAGACTGGATAAATGTAGATACGGAGACGGAACCACACGAGTAGCCTATAGCTCAGGCCCTGTAAAACACAACTACGTAAATGAAGTAGGTGGAGCAAGGTCGATGAAGGCAACATTTCTATCCCAGGTTACACTAAATGAGTTAATGAACGAGACTTGGAAACTTGTTGGAAAAAAAAGTTCAAAGCAGTATGGTTGAGTGCTGAGAGTGCTGTGAAGTGTGGGGTAGGTGTATCCAGCTTCTTTCCTGTTAATACAGGAGTGAGGCAAGGGTGCGTCCTTGCCCCATCACTTTTCAACGCTTGTATGGACTGGGTATTGGACAAGGTTGTAGATCAAAGCGATTGTGGAGCATCCGTCGGCAACACCAAGATCACTGATCTTGTTTTTGCCGATGATGCAGTAATCTTTGCTGAGTCGCTGGAGGTCCTGGTGATGGCTCTCGAGGCGCTGCACGAGGAGGCAAAGCCTTTGGGACTTGAGGTCTCCTGGCTCCCCCAGAGCCACGTCGTAGGGTGGGCGAGGCGACGCGCCCCCCGGCGTATGCCCCCAATGATTGATTGAGTATGGTTGAGAAGGTACTCTAACGAGGAGGAGAGGGCAAAGATCAGGGAATTAGTACAGGAGGCCAAGGAAAAAAACGAACAGAGAACGGAGGAGGAGAAAGCAAAGTGGTACTGACGAGTGATGGACATGAGTATCTAGAAATTGTATCGGCAGAGGGAAGGAGCGAGAGGAATGGTTCGGCAAACTGCGAAAAAAGTCTAAAAATAGTATATGCCAACGTTGACGGGTTGAGATCATCAAGTTTAGAGATAAATGATTTCATGAGGAACGAGGAACCAGATGTGTTGTGCTTGGTGGAGACGAAGTTAAGTAAGGAGGTAGAAGCACAATTATTGGGAAATGGAAAATCTAACCTGTGGAGAAGAGACCGATACAATAAAGTAGGAGGAGTTATGATTGCAGTCAAAAAGGAATTGAAAGTATCTAAAGTGGAGATAGGACAAGGAAAAGCAGAATTGATTCAAATAAGTTTAAAAAGTAGTAAAGGAGGAGGAAAAAGAGATATTGCCGTGACCATTCCACCAAAAAACTAGATCACGGAGAGGTGATGAATATCAATAAATGTTGAACGACACAACATTGGACAACTGGGGAAACTAATGGAGAAAAGTGCTGACTTGATTTTGATCGGTGACTTTAACTATAAGGAGGTAAACCAGGAGGAGTGCTCTGCATAATGAAGTGATGACTTATGGGGTAACAAGTTACTTAACTTAGTAATGAATAATGTGATGACCCAATGGGTTGACCAAGAGACAAGATTCCGAGGAGAAGACACCCCCCCAAGACTGAATCTACTGTTCACAAAGGAAACTGGAATTATTGATAACTTGGGATACCTGTGTCCATTTGGAAAGAGTGACTATGTGGTATTAGAGTTTGAAATTACAGAGGATATTGTGGAGCCAATGGATGAAAAATATAGCAAAGGAGTATACAATTATAGAAAAGCCAACTTTGGGGGATTACAGAAGTTCTTTACTGGATGCAATTGGAGGCCCTTCCACAAGGCTAAAATATGGAAGAGAAGTGGGGCTATTTCCTGGAAATGCATAATATTGCTGTTGATAAGAATGTTCCAAAGATAACAGGGAAGGAAAACCTGGAAGAACGACTGGTTTAATAGAAGATGTGAAGTAGCAAAAAGAAATAAAGATGTTGCATGGAACAGACTGAGAAGGAAGATGAATAATAGGACAAGGGAAGAATACAAGAGAGCTAGAAATGAATATGTAAAAATCCGCAGAGATAAAGAGAGGAATTATGAAAGAGGCATACTAGAAAAATTCAAGAATGAACCAAAGTTGTTTTATAGGTTTATCAACGGGAAATTAAAACAAAAAGAAGGGATCAAGAAGCTAAAAGTGAAAGGGACAGTCTACGAAGAACCAGTAGCACAATTCATAAACAAATGTTTTCAAAAAAATTTCAATGAAGAAAATGAATTCCTGGTAGGAGAGGGTAGACAAAAAGCACAGTCCTAAGTGATATAGAAGTTGAAAAGCAAGAAATTAGGAAATTATTGGAAGCCCAAGAAGTAAATAAAGCACCAAGTCCGGATGGAGTTTCAAACTGGATTTTGAAGGAATGTAGGGAGCAACTGGTCGATAAAGTACACAGTCTAGTTACATGTTCCTTAAATGAAGGTAAAGTACCCCAAGCATGGAAAAGAGCATCAATTGTCCCCATATATATAGGGGGAAGCAAGGAGGAACCGCTGAATTACAGACCAGTCTCCTTGACTAGTGTAATAGGAAAGCTATGTGAGAAGATAGTAAGAGACAGATGGGTTAAGTATATTGAGAAAATGATGATCATATCAGACAGACAATATGGATTCAGAGCTGGGAGTTCCAGTCCCCTCTTCTTCAATGACACTTAACTGTCTCCTTCTTCTACAATGAACATTCTAGGACTATCCTTTACTAAAGATCTGAACTGGAAATCTCATATCTCATCTCTTGCTAAAACAGCTTCTAAGAAGTTAGGTGTGCTGTGGCGTCTGCGTCCTTTTTTTTCTCCCTCCCAATTGCTTGCTCTCTACAGGGGCCTTATCCGCCCATGTATGGAGTATGTCTCACATGTTTGGGGAGGATCCACTCATACAGCTCTCCTAAACAGGGTTGAGTCAAAAGCTTTTCGTCTCATCAACTCCTCTCCTCTGACTGACTGTCTTCAATCTTTAAATCACCGCCGCAATGTTGCTTTTTTTGCTCTCTTCTACCGTTATTTTCATGCTCACTGCTCTTCTGAACTTGCTAACTGCATGCCTCCCCCACTCCCGCGGCCTCGCTGCACAAGACTTTCTACTCATTCTCATCCCTATTCTGTCCATCTTCCTAATGCAAGAGTTAATCAGTATCTTTACTCTTTCATCCCTTTCACTGGTAAACTCTGGAACTCTCTTCCTGTTTCTATTTTTCCACTTTCCTATGACTTTAATCTTTTCAAAAGAAGAGTAACAAGACACCTCCCGAACTAAATTGGCCTACCCCTTTGTTTTTATTTTATTCTCTTACTGTCTTCTTTATAGGGACTGGCATCTAAGCGGGCTTTGTGTTACCCATTTTTGTTGTGCCCTTGGCCAGATCCTTGTGATGTAAAAAAAAAAAAAAAAAAAAAAAAAAAAAAAGTACATCAAACCTGCAATGCTTCTTCTACTCAAGGGTGATTGACGTAGTACAAGAAAGAGATGGTTGGGTGGATTGTGCTTACTTGGATCTGAAGAAAGCATGTGATAAGGTACTTAATAAAAAATTGTTGTGAAAACTGGAATACGAAGGAGGATTGGATGGGATTGTCCTGAAATGGATAAACGACTACCTAAAAGGGAGACAGATGAGAACCGTAATAAAAGACTGTGTGTCAGGGTGAAGAAGTGTGTTAAGCAAAGTACCTCAAGGCTCGGTATTAACACCTGTTATTTTCCTGATTTATGCTAATGACATGGTGTCTGATTTGAAAAGTTACGTGAGCCTGTTTGCAGATGATGTGACATTTATGAAGAAGTTTAAAGAGGAGGAGGATTGCAGACTCCTACAGGAAGATTTGGATAGATTATAATTATGATTGATGTTTAAAATGGAAAATGGAATTTTAGAGACATTGTAATTTAATTTAATTTAATTATGGAAATTCCATTTTAAAATGGTAAATGGAATTTTATAGATATTATAATTTAATTAATTTAATTTAAGATATTATAATTTGGTAAGAGCGCGAAAAGGATAAGATGCAATTACAAAATGGGAAGCGACACAGTCAATAAACCAAGTGAAGAAAAGGATCTTGGAGTAACAATTCAACAGGATGAGGACGATTCAAGGGTATGGAAAGCCATTAATTGGAAGGATGACTATGATGTATCAGCTTATGGTGGTGGTACTTTACCAAGTGATGCAGAGTTTAGGGACCACTTTGAGGAAGTACTGAACCCTCCACGAGCTAATTATTATGAAGAACCGAACGTGACTACAGATGGTAGCATCCCTGTCTGGGACGAACACATCGAACCTCAGAGGTACAAAATCAGATACGAAGGATGAAGGTTGATAAGGCGTGTGGCCAGGTGGTATTCCCCCAGGTGTGTTCACACTATTGCCAGCCCAGTGGATTGTTACCCTTGCCACATTATTCAACAACTTTTTTATGTCTGGAGCATTTCCTGATGTAGTATGGATTAGAGCAAAAATCTTTGTTATTTTCAAGAGAGGAGATTAAACCAATCCTAATAACTATCGTGGAATAAGTGTCATAAGTTATTTTGCCAAATTGTATGAGATGGTTTTGTGTGAACGCTTGAGTCAGTGGTTCAAACCCGATAGAGAGCAGGCGGGAGCACAACGGAAACGGGGATGCATGGAGCATAGAAGCTCCTACGAGATAGTGACGCTCAGACTTATTACCAACACAGCTAGGCTAAAGATAATGATATTGCTTGTGGTTTTTATAAACTTCACAAAGACCTATGATAATGTTCCCAGACAAAAACTGTTCATGGTGATGAAGGGGTTGGGATGCGGGGCAGTAATACTGGCGGCGGTGGTGGCCATGTACCGCACCACCGAGAGTGTAATCATAAGAACATAAGAAAATAAGGAAGCTACAAGAGGTCGCGAGGCCTACACGTGGTAGTTCCTGTTCGTTCCTTAATCGGCTCTGTTGTAGTACTGACAGCCTCACGGGGCGTCAGGCAAGGCTCTCCACCTCTTCCTTACTGTTTATAATGTTTCTTAATGTGTTAATTAGAACTATTAAAGAAAAGTGCCCACCAGAGAAGAGAAATACAATGAGTGATTACAAATATTTATGTTAATGGACGACACGGTTCTGTTATCAAAAAGTAGGGAAAACATGTATACAAAGTTGAAGATATTAATAACTATTGTTGTGAGTATGGCATGAGGGTAAACAATGTAAAAACAAAGTTTTTTGTCATCAATGGTGAGAGAGGCGATGATGAGCCGTTTCGTGTGGGCGAGATGATGGTCGAGCACTGTAGCTACACGTATTTGGGTTCACCGTTCACATGTGACGGTTCTGTGTCGTCTGCTGTCAAGTTACGTGCAAAAAGCAAACTATGTCATGTGTTAAAGTTTATATAATTTTTAAAGAAGAATAATGACATTCCTTTCATAGTGAAGCGACGGGCGTTTGATGCAGCGCTCTTGTCGTCCCTCGTGTATGGCTGCGAGTCAAGGGTGGGTGCTGATATGATGAAACCTGTGGTGAAACTGTATACAACTGGGCACTGAAATAGCTGTTAGGGGTGAGGAAGACTACTTCAAATGTTGTTTGCTACTGTTGAGTCAGGCTACCCGTCGCTTCCCGACATTGTGAGGTATAGGTAAGCAACATTAATTTCTTAAGAAAATGTGGGATGAAAGATTTGGTATGCATGATGATCCACTTTCTTTAGTAATAAGAAAAGTAGAAAATTTCTAAAGAGTTCTAAAGAGCTCTTGAAGTTCTGAAGCGAACACACCGATATGAAAGCTTGTGAGAGAAATGATAAGAGAGGAAGCGCCAGATGTCTGTGTTGTTAGAAAAGTCAAAAAGTTGTGTAAGAGAATCAAATGCATCGAGGTGTCTTGTGCACAAAAATTTAAACCCTACTTTAACTACACACGACATTTACACTCAAAGACAGCCAATAAATGAGTTTCATAGGATAGAATTTACAAAGTTTCTAGAGTCTATATGGGTAGAGGTTACGGAGGGAACTGAGAAAATGGTTTTGGGTGTAGTGTATAGGCCTCCAAACTTATGTAAAGAGGATTCAGCTCCTATATGGGAAGAAATAAACAAGGCCTGTAGATATAATCGACTATGCGTGGTGGGAGATTTTAATCTTAGGAATATAGACTGCGATTTAATCATAGGTGACAGCGACGCAGATGAATTATTAAATATAATCCAGGATAACTTCCTAAGTCAAGCAATCAAGGAGCCTACTAGAGGAGATAATATTCTAGATCTATTGCTGACAAATAGAGACGATTTAGTTACAGATGTGGAGGTCGGTGGGAATTTAGATAATAGCGACCATTATGAGATCAGATTTAGCTTAAAATGGGAAGTTGGAAAATTATGTGGCAATAAGCATCGAATACCTAATTTCAGAAAGGCCAATTATGCAGGATTAAGAAGACACCTGGAGGTTATTAATAAGAGGTGTGGGATGGAGGGGAAGAAATTTTCTCAGGATAAGGACAGGGCGATGACAGCTGGAAAGGCCAATTATGAAGGATTAGGAAGGCACCTGGAGGTAATTGGCGCGGTTAGATATGGAAGTGAGGTCGTGGCTGAGGAGGTAATTAAAGCGGTTAGACAGGGAAGTGAGGTCAGGGCTGAGGAGGTAATTAGAGATGTTAGAAATGGAAGTGAGGACGGGGCTGAGGAGGATTATACCTCATTTGTAAGGAATATAATTGACGGACAGAAAAGAAATATTCCTTATAGGGAAATAAGGTCCAGAACGAGTGATCCAAAATGGATGACCACCAATTTAAAACACAACATTGGAGTAAAAATAAACATTTATTTAAGGTTCAAGGCAGGATTGGTAAACAAAGAACAGTATAAGGTGATGGCAACGACAGTGAAGAAATTAACTAGAGTTGCTAAGAACAATTATGAGATTAAAGTAGCAGAACAGGCGAAAAGGGACCCAAAGGGGTTCTATCAGGTATATAAAACAAAGACAAGGGAATTAGTTGGGCTGTTAAGGTCAAGACAGGGTGAGGTCTTAAATACGGATGAGGATATGTGTAAGAGTCGAAATGATTATTTCTTAAGTGTTTTTACGGAGGAGGATACACAGACGATACCTGATAGTGAACAGATGTTCAAAGGAAGCGATGAGGAGAAACTCAAAGATATTGTGATAACTAAGGAAATGGTGGACGAGGGTATAGATAAAATGAAAATTTTTAAATCGCCAGGACCAGATGAAGTGTATCCCAGGGTATTAAAGGAATGCAAGGAGGTTGTTAGTGAGTCGTTAGTGCACATTTTTAGGAAATCGGTTGAGATAGGCGATGTGCCATTATTGTGGTGGAAAGGAAATGTTGTTCCCATATTTAAGAAGGGAGACAGAGGACTAAAGTCAAATTATCGACCCGTAAGTCTAACATCAGTGGTGGGTAAATTATTGGAATCTATTATTGCAAAAAACATTAGAGAGCACTTAGATAAACATAGTTTGATCAATGATTCACAACATGGATTCAACAAGGGTAGGTCATGTCTCACCAATTTATTGAGTTTTTATAGGAAAGTTTATGCGACGGCAGATAATGATAAGGATTATGATATAATATATCTGGACTTTAGTAAGGCATTTGACAAAGTACCACACGAGCGACTCTTAAATAAGGTTAGGACTCATGGAATAGATGGGATGGTTCTTCATTGGATCAGAGCTTGGCTAAGTAATAGGCAACAAAGGGTTACAATTAATGGTTCTAAAGATGGCATGTCAGATGGCAGATGGAATTTAATGTTGATAAATGCAGCGTTATGAATGTTGGTAGAAAAAACCCTGGTAATAGATACACCATAAACAATGTATCGCTGAAAAGATCAAAAGGTGAAAAAGATCTTGGAGTGAGGGTGAGCCCAGACCTCCGACCTAGGAAACAATGTATTGAGGCCAGAAATGGAGCTAATAGAGTATTAGGATTCATTACCAGAAGTGTTAAAAGTAGAAGTGCGGAAGTTATTCTAAAGCTTTATCTGGCTCTAGTCAGGCCTCACCTAGACTATGCGGTTCAGTTTTGGTCTCCATATTACAGGATGGATATAGCCATGTTAGAAATAGTGCTGAGAAGGACGACCAAAATGATACAAGGGATGCATAACTTTAGTTATGAGAGGAGATTGAAGTTATTAAAATTACACTCACTCAAGAGACGCAGAGTAAGGGGCGATCTGATAGAAGTTTTTTAGTGGATAAAGGGATTTAATAAAGGAGAGGTAGGAAAAGTTCTTACGGCTTTTAACCAGGTAGAACAAGAAGTAACGGATTCAAGCTGGAAAAGCGTAGATTTAGAAAGGAAATAGGGAAAAACTGGTTCACAAATAGGGTGGTGAATGAATGGAATGGTCTCAGTAGACAAGTAGTTAGTGCGGAGTCATTAGGGAGCTTTAAAGAGGAGCTGGATAGGTCCATGGATGGGGATGAAAGGTGGATGTAGGTAGTGTTAGGTGACAGGAACTACCTAGCTGGAAAAGCGTAGATTTAGAAAGGAAATAGGGAAAAACTGGTTCACAAATAGGGTGGTGAATGAATGGAATGGTCTCAGTAGACAAGTAGTTAGTGCGGAGTCATTAGGGAGCTTTAAAGAGGAGCTGGATAGGTCCATGGATGGGGATGAAAGGTGGATGTAGGTAGTGTTAGGTGACAGGAACTACCACGTAGGCCTCGCGGCCTCTTGTCGCTTCCTTATTTTCTTATGTTCTTATGTTCTTATGTCTGGCCACACCTTAGCAGTAGAGACTGGACGCGGGTGGGGCCGCTTACCGCTGTAAGAGCGGCTGTGCAGGTGTGGTGAGGAGCAGACGGAGAGGCAAGTGGTGGAGCAGTGTGTCCTTACACAACATTATAGGCACAGGTATGCCTACCATACTTTGGAGGATCTTTTTGCAAACTCTACAAATGATGTAATATGTAATATTTATGATGTGCTAAAGGTATATGTATGAGGAATAATTGTCAATGGCTAACACTACTTGATGTATAAGTTATGCATATAAGTTAAAGTAATCGTCCAGACCATTTCACCATTCCTGATTTTAAGCAGTCAAAATATAGCCATTATCGAGTATATCAACAATAGGTTGTAACTTTTTGCATACAGTCAGCCGTTTTTAAATAATCCGTAATCAAAATCTGTAAATTCCCGGAGCTCCCAAAACACGCAGTAATACAAAAGCACGTAAACACAGAAATAAATATAGTACTTGAAGAATTTTGGGTGTTTCTGATCGATTTATTTTGCGATAATGTTCTTTATGGGTGCATCCATGGTGCATATGCATGGATGCATATGACATGCATCCTTTATGGGTGCAGCAAGAAAGCTGTGCCTTTTCAGAGAAGTTTGCGCACGTATCCGACCAATATGACCACGATAAATGTGTATAAAAGGTTGGGGCGTCGGACAGATTGGAATGGAGAGCCATCTCAATGGGATGATTGTGGGGAAACGGGGGTGGATGTTGGTGGTGGGGGAAGGGGGTGATTGTTGGGATTGTTGGTGGTGGGGGAAGGGGATGGGTGTTGGTGGTGGGGGAAGGGGATGGGTGTTGGTGGTGGGGGAAGGGGATGGATGTTGGTGGTGGGGGAAGGGGATGGGTGTTGATGGTGGGGGAAGGGGATGGGTATTGGTGGTGGGGGAAGGGGATGGGTGTTGATGGTGGGGGAAGGGGATGGGTGTTGGTGATGGGGGAAGGGGATGAGTGTTGGTGGTGGGGAAACGGGGGTTGATGTTGGTGGTGGGGGAAGGGGTGGGTGTTGGTGGTGGAGGAAGGGGGTGGGTGTTGGTGGTGGCGGAAGGGGATGGGTGTTGGTGATGGGGAAGGGGGATGGGTGTTGGGGAAGGGGGATGGGTGTTGGTGGTGGGGAAGGGGATGGGTGTTGGTGGTGGGGGAAGGGGATGGGTGTTGGTGGTGGGGGAAGGGGATGGGTGTTGGTTGTGGGGGAGGGGGAGGGGTGTTGGTGGTCGGGGAAAGGGATGGGTGTTGGTGGTGGGGGAGGAATATGGGTGTTGGTGATGGGGAAACGCGGGTGGATGTTGGTGGTGGGGGAAGGGGGTGGGTGTTGGTGGTGGAGAAACGGGGGTGGATGTTGGAGGTGGGGGAAGGGGATGGGTCTTGATGGTGGGGGAGGGGGATGGATCTTGGTGGTGGGGGAATGGTATGAGTATTGGTGGTGGCGGAAGGGGATGGGTGTTGGTGGTGGGGGAGGGGGATTTGTGTTGGTGTTGGGGGAAGGGAATGGGTGTTGGTGGTGGGGGAAGGGGATGGATGTTGGTGGTGGGGGAAGGTGCCGGATGGGTGTTGGAAGTGGGGATGTGTGTGGGTAGGGACGTATGGGTATATGGGTATCATATTAAATATTCTCAGTGTGTGTAACCTGCAAATAATATATTGCGTCCCCAGTACCTTAAAACATGTATTCGGACACTTTGTACTTGCTTTTAACCTGTCTCGAAGCGAAATGATTCAGAAATATTGAAACAGCGGTCATTTTGGACGCAATCTTGGGTTTTGAGAAAAGCACCAATGGCATTTTTGAGGACTTTTATTATGTGATTCTAAAAAAAATTTGGGACCTACTCTGAAAATTTCAGCTTGTTCGCCAAGATTTCCGGGTTTTAGTTAAAACTCTTGGACTATATGGACTCGCTCAGCAAGAGTATTTGGCGTTATCGGTATCTGTGCAGAAAGACAAAGATCCGGATCTTCAAATCGCTTGTGATCCCTGTCTTACTCTATGGATGTGAAACATGGACACTAAATAGCGACTTGAAGAGACGAATCGATGCCTTTGGTAATAAGTGTTTTCGCAGAATCATAGGGTATCGCTGGGATGATTACGTGTCAAATCAGCGATTGCACCGTGAGACTGAATCGACCTGCATAGTCCGTCAGCACCAACTTCGGCTATATGAGCATGTGGCACCCTAACCTAAAACCCATCCTTCCCACCGGGTTGCATCTGTAAAAGATAACCCGGCGTGGAGGAGGCCAAGGGGGCGCCCACAAGGCTTGTGGCTAGGGCAAATTGATGTTTCCTGTCGAGAGTTGCTTCGTATGGGAAGGGAGCCTGCATGGAGACTCACGCTTCGTGATCCCTGGGGGTGGCGTCGTAGGGTGGGCGAGGCGACGTGCCCCCCGGCGTATGCCTCCAATGATTGATTGATTAATTGTAAATATCGATTATGAGTAAAAAGTGTTCTAAACCATAAAAGTTTATTCTCTGACTCCTCGTAATTAGCCTACTTAGCTTTTTTACCCTATCAAGTTTTGAAAATTGTGTTATAGTTGTACAATGACTGCTTAATCTAATGATGTAAACCAAAACATATCCTGTCTTGTGTAATAGGTGAGCTAAGTGGAGGAATATAAATATTTTCTGAAGGAGGTGGAGTGAGAACACATCGCTCACGCCACTGTCTAGCTGGCTTACCAACCGTTCTGCGCTATATGGAAGAAATAGTGCGGATTTTCTTAAATGAATGATAAGATAAGATAAGATACTTTGATCCTATCTAGACACTTTGCAAGTACCAACTACAAGGTTATTGACTATACAAAGCGCCACCACACCAGGACGAACTTGGTGGACTCGAACCGCTGACCGAATGCAGGCTTATTGCAGGGTCTCTACACTGGGGCCGCGCGCTCTACCACCAGGCCACCCTGGCGGGTTTAAATGAACGAACTATAAGTAAATATAACTAGGTAAATACACACACACACACACACACACACACAAGGATGAACCTAAGCTCTTCTACATATATGTGAATGAACAGTTAATAGTTAAGGAAGGAACAAGTAAATTAATAGTAGATGAAGTTATATATATATAACAATCCAGGTTCCCAAGCTGAAGCAGTGAATGAATGTTTTCAGACAGTTTTTACCAGAGAAAGTTATTTTGGTGATGAGGAGGATAGACCTAGAGACACAGTGCTATACAAAATACAAGTGGACATACATGAAATGAGGACATTGATGGAAATCAAGATATCAAGAAAGCATCGGATCCAGATGGAGTGTCAAGTTGGATAATTAAAAAGAGTAGTAATGGGAATTTGTAGGTAAAATAGATGATATTATAGTGAACACGCTAGCATAAGATAAAGTACCCCGAGATTGGAAGAGAGCAAATGTAGTCCTAATTCCTAAGTAAGGGAACAAAGAAGAGCCACTGAATTATAGGCCAGTATCACTAACCAGTGTTGTAGCACAATTTTTTGTGTATTGTGAAAAAACAGATGTATGAAATACCTTGAAGATACTATTATATATCAACAATTTTGTTTTAGGAAAGGCAGGTCTTGCACTACTAATATAATACATTTTTGCTTAATAGTGATTAACGAAACATAGGAGAGAGACAGATTGTGTCTTCATTGTCAATTGTGTCTTCTTGGACTTGAAAAAAGCTTTTAAACAATCGTTTACTTTTCGATCGGTTTTTCAGGAACACATCTCAATAGTTAAGTGAGGGAAACTTATATTGACGTTTGGAACAGTGTTGAGAAAAAGAAAGAGATAGTCCAAGCCAAGGATATTCATGAATTCGTAGCTAAACTTGATAGCAATAAATATGGAAACAGGACCCTACAAGCATAGCTCACTTCCTGTATGGCATAAGTAGATACACACACACACACACACACAAATCTCATCACACACTATCATACGGCATAGAAAGAAATTACATTTTATTACCAAAAAAAAGCTGAGTCGTATAAAAGGTAATAGTGATGAGCTTACCAGACGGTGTGTCATGCCCTTCCTTGATAGCAATGAGCCAAGCCCTAAGAGAGGCCCGTGTAGTGTTACCCTGTGGGAAGATGTGTACTGCTCCCTCTTGAACTTCCAGACCTACCACTGCCAGCAATTCTGGGGAGAGTCCATACACAGGACCCAACTGCTGTGCTAGTGGATCATCCCTGCAAAGATTGGGGTGTAAGAGTGTGGACAGGTAAATCTTCAATTAACAGGCAACATGTGATCTGGTTCCATCCCTAATTTGATCATAATTTTTGTGAGCAGGATTTCAAGATTCCAAGGTTGGCGCTATTGCTTTCCGGACCTGCTGCTACTGCTTTGGTCGCACTAGTAGCAGCAACAGCGTATGACACAAACTTGTGACTACAGGAGAGGCATTCTTGATTTTTTTTCATTTATCAGTAAGATATTACATGTACTCACATTCCACTAATATGAAAAAATTAGTCTCACCCATAGCCATAAGCCCCAGCCATGGATCAATCAAATGCATAAAGGGGGTATCTCTCATGATACAAACCACAAAGATTGTCCATTGTCCATAGCAGAGAAAGTTAAACTGCTAAATAAATTTCAGCCTTTCATTTTGGAAGAAGCAGTGATGAACTTTATCACGTATATAAACAAAACTACTGTACCTGTATCCTTTTATTTACCTGTTCTTCATTGGAATTTTATTTGCTGTTCACTTGATATTTAATTTCCTTTATTCATAGTATATATACTGATTCATAGTATACTTATTCGGTAGGATGAGGCAAAAAGGAAAAAGGGAGAAAAAAATCGCATTTAAACAGTGGCAACGATCAAGATGGGAGCTGGATAAAGGAATGTATAGCGAAAAGACGAATTAAGCTACGAGGCAAGTGGCAATAGCAAAGAAACAAGCATCGCAGAAGTGGAGCCAGAACTTGAACACAGCCAGAGCTGGGCAGTATTTATATACAATTGTATTTAAATACGTATTTAAATACATTTGTGTATTTAGAAATGTATTTATAAATACATTGGTTGTCATGTATTTAAATACAGTATTTAAATACTTTTATGAGTATGTAAATACTTTTATGAGTATTTAAATACATTGTATTTAAATACATTAACATAAAAATGTAAATACTTTTTTCACAGTTAATTTAGCCATAAACCCGCCCAACTATCTGGCAACCCCGATGGTACAGTGAACCAGGGTTTTCACTGGCAAGGAAATGTCCTGATTTCAATTAAATTTAGGCCAGAGAAGGAATTTCTAAGGAAACCCAAAATCTAAGGAAATCGTAAGGAAATTATTTTTTTTTCGGATATGTTAAAATTTGTGTGCATTTAAAATGTATTTACAAATGTATTTAAATACAATTGATGTATTTAGTATTTAGTATTTAAATACATTCGTAAAATGTATTTAGTATTTAGTATTTAAATACATTTCTCCCATGTATTTAGTATTTAGTATTTAAATACGTTCAATGTATTTAGTGCCCAGCTCTGAACACAGCAGAAATGTTCAGAGTAGCTAACCAGATGAGAAAAGACAAAAAGAATGTACAAGGAGCAAAGAATGTAAAGGACGAGAATGGAGGAATAATGGTGGTGGAGAGAGGCTGCAGGAGAAATATAAAGGGAAGAGGAGGCTGTATCATGTTGTAATGCCACGATTGTTCTTGATTACAGTATTCCTTTTCACTTGAATTTCCCGCGTGGTGACGTATAGAATCCTTGGTGCTCATCAACATGGCAACGCAGACAGTAACTAAGAAGTTAATACAAAAACTTAGAAGACCAAAGTTTTCAAGCAATCCTCTTATCGATTCTGATTGTTAGTAATATAGTAATTTTATCTTAATAAATTCAATTAACAAAATTCGTCTTCCGAGTGAATTTAGCCAGCTAATTTTCCTTCCTTTGTCTCTGGAGTTAATCAGTTCGTCTTTTAATCACCTCGTATTGATATTAATAACCCATCCGAAGTTTCTTTCAAAAAATACTTTTTCTCACATCTGGACCGGTTTATCATAAGTTAGGTATATTCACATGGATAGGTAGTGAGATCATAGTGTCATAAAATGAAGCAAGGGATTTGACCTGAAAGTTACGGGTGTCGAGAAGCCGAGTGGTTGGCTGTGGGCACCCCCGAGGATAGAGAGAGAGGCTGCAGGGGATTCCCCGGCGTAACACCTCATTCTTCTCTCTCTACACATCCCAGGTAAGGATTAAGATATTTCATAGCGAGTCCGACATGGTGACTACATAGCCTAATAGCCATTATCATCACCGTGTGTGTGTGTTAACAGACAACAGACCAACAGTAAACATGATAGCTTTGAAGTGTTTGTAGGAAAGTCATTATAATGTTGTATTTTTGATCTCAGGGGGGGGGGCGAGACGCAAGGGACCCCAGGTGTTCCATGTTTTGTAAATGAAATTTAATGTCGATGGGCAGGTCCTTAGACCCCCCAGTAGTTTTTCTAGGAAGTATTTAGAGGTGTAATATTACTGTTTTGCTTTCTAACCAATGTATCTTGATTCCCATGTCTCGTGTAGTAAGGTAATGATCAAAATTATTTAAGTACCAACATGTAATTAATTTCGGCAAGACTAATATTTGTAAAGGAAAATGAAAGACATTTTTTGAGTTGTAACCTGGTGTTCCCCTACTGTGTGTTGAAGTTTCACTATATATAGCTACTATAAAAATAAGAGCCCACTCAGAGAGTTAATAACTCGCCTCCGATTTAGGTTCACGTTACCAGAGGCCCCCTTACGCCTCTTAAAACAATGTAAGGGTGGTGGCAGCTTACCATATTGAATTGTGATACTCCATTTTAATTTATTCCGGGTAAGTAACATCAAGCCCTTAGCCGAATTCTTGCATAGGGTGTGTTTGAATAAAAATCATAACTCAAACAAATTTTACAGAAATAAATATAGTTAACCCGTGTCTGGTAGAATAATAATAGAGTAATAATTTATAATTCATGCAACCGACTTCGGGGCATGACAACGTGATTGTTGATCTGGAAAAGGCATTCAACAGGATTCCGAGAAGAGCAATTAGATAGGCATTACGAAGACAGAAGGTACCGGAGAGGCTTGTAAGGTAGCAATGGCACTGTATGAAGGCTCGAGATCATGGGTGAGAGTAGCTGGAGGAACTTCAGATGGTTTTGAGATAGGAGTAGGGGTACATCAGGGCTCAGTCTTCAGTCCTTTTTTGTTTGTGGCAGTGATGGAAGAGTCCACAAAGGAGTGCAGAACAGGAGATCCATGGGAACTGCTATATGCATATGATTTAGTATTGACAGCTGAGACAAAGGAGGAAGTTGAGAGGAGATTTATCAATTTGAATCAAGCAATGGAGAGAAGAGGTCTGAAGGTGAATATAGCCAAGATGAAGATAATAGTAACAGGCAAGAAAATAGAGCAAACTATACAACTGGGAAGGTTTCCCTGTGGAGTGTGCGGTAGTGGAGTGGGAGTAAACTCTATTCCTTGTAAGATATGTGACAAGTGGCGCCACAAAAGATGTTCGGGACTAAAAACCTGTATAGGGTGATAGGTTTCTGGGGCCGTTTACATATTCTTGCTAACGCTTAGCAAAACCCATTTACCGCGCGAAATTTGCTTTTAAGGCCAGCAATTGCTGTTAACCACTAGAAGTGTATGCACATTCTTGTGAAGGGAGTTGAAAGTACTGCTAAGTTAGAAGCGGTCATGAGCACTTCTATCTTCTTGGCCAAAATTTGCTAGCGACGATCACGGCAACCCCCCCACAATCACTTTGATCTACAACCTTGTCCAATACCCAGTCCATACAAGCGTTGAAAAGTGATGGGGCAAGGACGCACCCTTGCCTCACTCCTGTATTCACAGGAAAGAAGCTGGATACACCTGCCCCACACTTCACATTCTTGCCTGGGGAGGCAAGCTCCCCGTATCTCCGACGCGAAGGGGCGCTGCCCAGGTTAATCTGAAACGTAAGTACATAGTACATGGAGATATATATGCCCAACCCGGCACCCTACAGGTAGGGGTGCCGGGGATTAGTTGTCATGCCACGTCAGCGACCGATTGGATAGAGCCGTAGCGGGTGGGTGGTCCGCTAACAGGAGCTTCACCCCCTGTTTAGCTCCCTCTCCCCAGAGTGGGGCTTAACAATTCCTGACAACAACGTTCTAGCACATGCATCACACCTCATACAGAATTTTCAAGCAAATCACAGCATTGCTCAGGTGTGGTAGCCCCCCTACTACCTGGACATGGCTCAGTGAGACTTTTGGCTCTTTCCCAAACTCAAGACAGCACTCAAAGGGATAAGATTCCAAGGCACAGCAGAAATTACGACCAATGAGACGAAGCGCTTGATAGATATTCCGACAAATAACTTTGTATTATGCTTCCAATAGTCATACATCACTGGAATATGTGTGTCAACTCGGAAGGGGAATTTTTCAAATGGGACTCGTTTTTTACCTAAATAACTGAGCTATTTTCTGTTTCCTGGCCAATGGTTGGATACTTTTTTGATCAAACTTGGTATAACAATGGTACATACTTTTTTTTTTTTTAAGTATATAATTATTTAGGTTGGTTTTACCAGCAGCGACAAAGGCAGCCTGAAGATGTATTGTCAGAGACCAGGTATCTACCTAATACCCTTTCTACGTCCTACCAGTGCAAATAAACATCATCATAGAGATAAGTGCTAGTTTCTATAAATTATGCAGCAGTATAGCAGGTAGTGTCATGCAGAATACTCACCACGTAAGCCAGGAAAAGATGAAACCTGGCTCAGACAACTCAGCAGCCAAATAGCCAATGGTAGTCAATAAATTATGCTGTGGCTTCTTTCTGTTTTCTCTAAAGGAGGAGGACCATGAAGCTGCTAAGATGCTATGAGGCATGGTTTGGTGGGGTTGAAAGCTTGGGCTGGGTAAGAAGAGAATGATGAGATGTTGATTGAAGGGAGTATCACCTACGTCCTCTGTTTTAATGTGAACTGCAGAGTATCTCTCAGGATCCAGCTGTTCCTGAAATAAATTGTTATGCTCTAGCATTTATTTCATGATTTGCCATTTTTAGTGTGGATGCTTATCATCTTATACAAAAATATCATTCATACATAAAACATAGTCTACAAAAACAGATAATATCGATATCTAGAATGCCTTTCTTAAAGTGTAAACTATTATGAATTCCAAATATCATAGAAATAAAAATCACTTAATCACAAAGGTAACATTCGAACGACTTTATATTTGAAAAAATCTAACAATCGTGATCGGTAAACATTCTGCGCTTAAGCTACGTAAAACTTTTTGTGATTCATTATTCTGTGCTTTTTTTTAATACATTTTAGTAAAATTGTTATCATGGCCCAAATGAAGGAAGTTGCAGAAAAAAAAAGTTTAAAAGGAAAACAATGAGAACAACAATTGAGGTGAAAAAAAACTTACAAACAACCTTCGGCTATTGCACCTTATTGGTGCCGCTATAGGCACGCCATAACAGAAATTGCAATATCCGAACAATATAACTAATGGTAATAATTCTAATTGGTGCCAGGATCCCCAAGATGACCACATACTTTACCACTTTTTTCGGTACCTTGGTACTTTCAACCAGTAACTGGGTATGAGGTTAGAATTGTGCTCTTTTCCTATGCATTTTGATGTGTTAATAATGATGGTCACATTAAAAATTATCGGAAATGCCTTATTAGGTTAGGTTAGATTAGGTTAGGTTAGGAATGCTTCAGGAATAGGTAGGTAATTCCCGTAGATTATATCGGTTATATATGTTGATGTATTTTCGGCCTTATGTCATCTCAATAGTGTTTACCGGATATATCTGATATCATCCACAAAATTACTCCCCGCATAAAACTAATTTCAACTTTCTCGCTCTCATACACCCGCATTTCTGACAGGTCCCCAGGTTTGTTATGGAAGAGGGGGGATAATGGCAAAATGAGGCAATTCCTACAATTTTTAATGTGACCATCATTCAAAACGCATCAAAATACATGGGAAAACAGCACTTTTGACCTCATTCTCAATGCCTGGTTGAAAGTACCAATTAACCCCTAACAGACCGCTCAGCAACGCTAAATGTACCGAAATGTTGAGTTTCAAGAGTATTTAGCAACAAAGTCTCCATTTCAATGTTATAATGATTGAAAACGATACCATCATTTTTATTATATCATAATTAGTGACCATAATCAACTGCATACACGTCTTGCCTTTGTTTATATATGCACAGCTGACGCGAATGTTGTCCTTGGGCCGTCTTTGATTAGCGGACCCAACGGGCCGACACCTGTTTGTGAAGAGGTAATGGTGCTCCCCGGTACATTTGGGGCCTTAAGGGGACACCACACATGTGATGCCAAAAGTTCCCAGGCTGCTTTTAGAGCCAAAATCTTATCTTCGTCGTGTTTTTCGTGAGCGTTTACATTATCTGACCAAGTTTCATTAGGTACTATTGGATTTTTTTTTTTTTTTTTTTTTTATGGAAATCTACTTAAAATCGAAAAATTCTTTGTTTGATGAGATATCTAGCTTAGGGGATTTTGTAAACATTCAACAATAATTTGCGAAGGGAAATTCTCCTATCACTCCGAAAAAGGTTGAAAATGACACTCTGAAAATATGTATTATCTAAAATAAGAAAAATCTATAATGAGAAAAATTCCAGAAATTCCGCCTGTGATTGTAATCAAAATCCGCTGCGTGCGTCATTTTACACATAGGTATGCAAGTATAAAGTGTGCAAAATTTGAGATCTGTATTACAAAAATGGCAGGAGTAGGCCGTGAAAGTAAAAAAAATGTGCTTTGAGAAAACAACGAATATACCTTATCTTATTGAATATCAAGTTACTTTAGTCTAACTTCTTATTTATCCATTGTCTAATCATCTAATGTATTGAGGTGATAGAAAACGTTCGTATACATTCCTATTTCATGGGAATTTTTTTTTCTTTCAATTTATACAAATAATTATGATGGTGATGCGGTCGCCAGGATGGGACGCGGGGGGGCCAGGGAATGGGTAATATGGCTCATATTTGCGTTTCAGAGTTACTACGTTGTAGTTCTAGGCCAAAAGAACAATTTTACAAATAATTATGATGGTGATGCGGAATCCAGGATGGGACGCGGGGGGGTGGGGGTAGCATTGGAAAAAAAATAATACTACGTTGTAGTTCTAGGCCAAAAGAACAATTTTAGCACAAAAATGAAAAATGTCAAAATTGAGTGATTCTGGTCCTCAGTTGTGTGGTGTCCCCTTAACAGTAGGGTACTGTTAAAACTTAACAGCTTTTGTGTATACACTTTTACTGCTTAGCGGTCAAATATTAGAGTTAATCCGGGATTTTCTGGCCTTCAGTAGCACAGTTTGTGTATGCGACCGCCTGACGTCATTATTATTTAACCAACTATTCAGCATGCCCTCGCTTATTCTGGCTAGGACTGGCTGCAGCCATGGCAACTATAGTGCGATAGACATGGTTGGGGTGTGATAGACATGTTTCTGAAGATATACAAGGCGTGATAGCTGTAAAACTTTGTTTAAAAAAAGTTTGATGCGCTATAGCCGAAGGGTAAGGTACATTTCAAGGGACCTCCCGGTGACCTCCCGTTAAAGACACTGTTAGTGTCTGGAAGCGTCAAGATCGGTGTACCAAGTTCGAATCCCGCCAGGTGCCAACATTTCTTGGTAATCGTCGAGTGACTTAAGAAAACCCACATGCTGCCCTTAAATTCTACCCTCGACGGCGAGTGCATCGGAGGACATAGGGGAGGCAGCATGAGCCTCTAATCACAGGCGCCAGTATAAAAATCCTGCTTGCGCCACCACAGGCGAGAGCCAACCATCATAGCCCTCAAGTGAGCCTCCAGGGCCTACCATCCGAGCCATAGAGGTCACTGCCTACATGCACTATCGGCTAAAATGTAAAAAAAAAAAAAATATGCAGGTATGCGTGATAGCCGTGAAACGCGATAGCTTGATGCGCTATAACCGAGGCCCGAGGGTTACATTTATGTATGCATGAGAGCCGTAAAACTCGATAGCCGAATGTGCGATAGCCGTGGTTTAAGTATATTTCAAAGTGGCAAAGTGGAACATGTGTTTCGGACCTGACCACTCAATATGGTATGGCGAAATCAACCATGTATAACATCCTTAAGAATAAAGATACAATCAAAGGGGCTAATGTAACAAAAGGAGTGAAAATTCTTGCTACTAAAAAGAAAAGAAAAAAGTTGAAGAAATTATATCCCTCCTCCACCTCCACATCTCCTCCACATTCCTTCACCTTCTTCTCCACCTTCCATTTAGGCCATCATCACTCCTCAGGAAGAAGCAAACGGGTGAAGAAAAACTAGGGGTTGCATTTTCTTCTCCTACCTCAGCCAAGTAGAGGAGGAGTCAAGTGAGAGCGCGCGCAATACGATGGCGATCTACTTCTCTGAGCCGTAGTGCGGGGAGAGCGAGCGCTGGCCCCCCCAACCCTCAATACAGTAGTATTGTGAAACCATGTTGCTTAATATAACGCTCGCTTCCGTATTGCACTACTGAACACAGCCCAGCTGATTCATAATAATAAACCACCACCATGTGTTACTTCCGTGGTGTAGTGGTTAGCCTGCCTACCTACGAACGAGCTATGACTCTGTGGGCCCTGATTCGAACCCAGGCCAGGGCAGTCAGTATCTAGCCCATGCACCTGTTCATCCTTCCTTTCGGCGTTGGTCGATAAATAGGTACCTGAAGAAACCTTGGGAAGGTAACTGTGGAAACCCGGATGTCACACTAGCCCAGTGTCCCGGGGTAGCGGGTTCTCACCTACTCAGCAGAATCAAAGGCTAATGCAATGGAGATGAGCACCGAGGCCACGCGAAGCATAGCGTACCCCATTTTTACCTTTACCTTACTCCTCAGTGAGGGTTAAGTGTGGTTAAAGTTTCATTTATTGCATGAATTTATTCTTTTAACCATTTTTAAGAGTGATATTATGCATGTGATTATTATTATACAGATTTAAATGTGAATATATTCCCTTAAATTGTTTTAGAATGGGTACATTGTTGGATTTCATAACAGATTAATACAATTTACCTTATTTTTTACGGAAAAAATATTTCTAATATTCATACAAATCGATATTCAAACGGCTTAATGGAAGGAATTAAGTTTGAATATAGAGGTTCCACTGTGTACTTTTTTCATTTATGAGGTAGATATACAGTATAAGCATTTATGTTTGCATTTCAGGTCCACAATACATCATCTTCATATTTTTTGTGTTTAACGTCAGATTTTCCCATAAAATCTTAATAGGTTAGATGGCCGATAATACGCTTCCAACTACCTCTTTCCGTTGCCTCAACATCTTCAATTTCCAATGCTGCCAGATCCTCTTCAACACACTGCTTCCATGTCTTCCTTAGTCTGCCCGATGGACGGCGACCAGGCACTTCCACTCACTCCAACAGCTCTCCCCAATACCTCACTACCTTCTCTTCTCTTCACGTTCCCAAACCACCTCAATCGCCTTACTCCCAGCACTGTATTCAGCTCTTTCAATCCACATTTTCTTGCCATCTCTTCACTGGACACTTCATCTCTCCATAAGATTCCTGCCATATACCTCAACATTCCAACACAATCCAACCAACACATCCTCCAACTTCTTCGTCAAAGCCCATGTCTCAGAACCATACAGTAATACACTGATCTTATAGAATATACATGCTTCAAATACTCTTCCTCTTCTTTTCAGTGGAATACTTTTGTTTATCAGCAGTCCTGCTATCTCTCTCCACTTCATCCATGTGGTTACGACCCGTGTTCTTCCTGCTCTCTCCACTCCACAATTGCTATCTAACATGTCACCAAGATAACAAAAGTGTCCCACTTCTTCTATTACATCGCCACTCATATCTATACTTTCTATCTTTTCCTCTTCTGGCGGACCCCCTCCATTGATTCTTCTTACACACACTGGACAGCAGAAATCTACTATCCTATTTAGGTTTTCTAGTCCCAAACATCTTTTATGGCACCATTTGTCACATTCCTTGCAACGAATATAGCTTACTCCTATTCCACTATAGTCTTTCCAATTTATCAAGTCACTTTAGATGTGGCTACCTGAGGTGTATGACTGCTAGCTGTGTTGCCACTTCATCCCCGCCCCCTACTATCTATAATAATATAAGCGAAAGTGTGTTTGTCTGTGTGTCCGCGATAGGTGCCCCCCCCAGTGACGCAATCCCATCATATGGCACAGTTTTGGAACCGGGTCGACCAGGGGAACATTTTAAGCCCACTAATGGGATGATCCGATAACTTTTTTTTTTTTTAGTAGCCTATTAGCGAGAATTGTGAAAAAAAATGTGGGTTGCGAGAATTGAGAAAACCTTGATGTAGGTGATGGGTAATGGGTGAGTGAATGGGTGGGGTGATGGGTAATGGGTGTGGGGTGATGGGTGAGTGAATGGGTGGGGGGTGATGGGTTGGGGGTGATGGGTGATGGGTGAGGGAAGAGGTGGGGGGTGATGGGTAATGGGTGAGTGAATGGGTGTGTGGTGATGGGTAATGGGTGAGTGAATGGGTGGGGGGTGATGGGTAATGGGTGAGTGAATGGGTGGGGGGAATACATACATTTCTACATCCATGATTTCAGGAAAGTTAGAAGGGGCTATCTGGAGAGTCTGTGTTTGGTGGGCCTTCGGCCCACCAAACACAGGTGGTGGGCCAACGGCCCACCAATAGCCCTCCGCAGGAGCTAGCCAAAAAGTCCGCCCGGAGGGCGGCTTTGCGGCTAGTAAACAATTCTTCTCTCTCACCCGCTGTCTCTCCCTCCCTCCCTCCCTACTAAAGGTCCTCTATTTGCCTTCACGTCTAAGAATGATTTATTTACGTTGTAAATAATCTCCTTGGCTTGGCTGTGGAAAACACTTGAGCGAGTTGTAGGGAAAACTTCTATGTAGGTGGATGACCTCGAATGAATGAATGACCTGGTTACCCTACTTGACAACATCGCACAAGCAGCGATGCCACACCTTATAGGGATGTACACAAATTCATAGTTTTGTCCCTAAAAAAAGAAAAGAGAGAGAGAGAGAGAGAGAGAGAGAGAGAGAGAGAGAGAGAGAGAGAGAGAGAGAGAGAGAGAGAGAGAGAGAGAGAGAGAGAGAGAGAGAGAGAGAGAGAGAGAGAGAGAGAGAGAGAGAGAGAGAGAGAGAGAGAGAGAGAGAGAGAGAGAGAGAGAGAGAGAGAGAGAGAGAGAGTGTGTGTAGTGGTGATGATGTGGCACAGGCACTAATCCTGCCACCACATTTAAAGTGACTTGATATTTTAGAAACACTATACACTCTCAGAAATGAGGGGTATATTAAGGGTAGAATTGTTACATCGCACCATCACTACCCTTTACATACCCTATGTCCAGGCTGGAGGGTAGATGCTGCCGATTATACCCTTCATCTACCCTTTTTAGACGAGAGGGTCGAGAAAGGGTATATTTGTCAGCAGAAGGGTAGGAAAAGGGTATTTTTGTCACCACTATCCCACAAACTCCACAGGGAAACCTTCCCACTTGTATATTTTGCTCTATTTTCTTACCTGTTACCATCATCTTCGTCTTGGACATAGCTATTCAGCTTCAAATCTCTTCTCTCCATTGCTTGCTTCCAATCTATAAATCTCAACTTCCTCCTCTAACTTAGCTGTCAGGACTAAATCATCTGTATATAGCAGCTCCCATGGATCTCCGGTTCTGCACTCCTTTGTGGCCTCTTCCATCGCTACCACAAACAAAAAGGACTGAGCCTTGATGCATCCCTACTTCTATCTCAAAAGCATCTGATGCTCTTCCAGCTACTCTTACCCTTGATCTCGACCCTTTATACAGTGCCATTGCCAACCTTATAAGCCTCTCCGGTACTTTTTTTCTTCGTAATGATCATCTTGGAATCATGTCAAAAACCCTTTTTCCAGATCCACAAACACATGATACAGCCTTTTCTTATTCTCCTTATATTTCTCCCGCAGATGTCTTGTGATGAAGATTTGCATCGGTAGTTGACTTTCCAGGTATAAAAAGCCAAATTGGCAGTCACCGATCTTGATGATTCTCTTAAAGTAATCGTCCAGACCCAATTTGTTTTGCCTAATTATGTTGAATGCGCATTCAAAACACCTAATCCACCAAAAATAATTGATTTCCAGGCCTTATTTCCGTAAAAACACGACTTTTGTAAAAAGCGCGCGACAAAAATGTTCTTCCCTCCAACAGGGCTACGCATGTTATTGATGACGTCACGAGAGGAACGCTCCAATGTAAACAACACTCGTCTGCCTCTGTGAGACCTGTCGGCAAAGGTTATGATGAGCGATTGTACTTTGGTGTCAGACAGTGAATCTGTCGCTGTGATAGATCTCGAGTACGATGCTCAATCTGAGACCGAACTAAATGACGCTGCTCGCGTATATGAAGAAAACGAACATCAGATTGTGATGGGAGCCCAACCCTATATGTTTGAGCCAGAGTACGAGGTGGATGAACAGGTGTTAGCGGAGCCTGCTGAGGTTCAACACTACTACACACACAAACACTTCTACACACACACACACACACAAACACTACTACACACACACAAACACTACTACACACACAACACACCCCAAACACTACACACACACACACACACAAACACACACACACAAAACACACAAACACTACTACACACACGCACACAAACATTACTACACACACACAAACACTACTACCACACAAAACAAACACTACTACACACACACACAAAAAACACTACTACACACACACACACACACAAACACTACTACACGCACACACACACACAAACACTACTACACACCACACAAACACTACTACCCACACACACAAACACTACTACAAACACAAAACAAACACTACTACTACACACACAAACACTACACACACACACACAAACACTACTACACACACCCCAAAACTACTACACACACAACACACTACTACAACACACACACACAAACACTACTACACACCCCAAAACACACACACTACTACACACACACACACACTCCTACACACACACACACACTACTTTCACCAACACACAAACACTACTACACACACACACAAACACTACTACACACACACACACACACCACACACACACCCCATACACAAACACTACTACACACACACAAACACACACAAACACTAATACACACACACAAACATTACTACACACACCACACAAACACTACTACAACACACACACACACACACCACACACACACACACACACACACACTACTACACACACACACACACACACAAACACTACTACACACACACCAAACACTACTACACACACAAACACTACTACAACACACACAAACACTACTACACACACAAACACTACTACACACACACACACACACACAAACACTACTACAACACACACACACACACAAACACTACTACACACACAAACACTACTACACACACACACCACACACACAAACATTACTGCACACACACACACACCACTACACACACACACACAAACACTACTACACACACACACACAAACACTACTACACACACACACAAACACTACTACACACACACCAAACACTACTACACACACACAAACACTACTACACACACACAAACACTACTACACAGACACAAACACTACTACACACACACAAACACTACTAAACACACACACAAACACTACTACGCACACACACACACACACACACACTACTACGCACACACACACAAACACTACTACACACACACACAAACACTACTACACACACACACACACACACACACACAAACATTACTACACACACACACAAACACTACCACACACACACACACACTACCACACACACACACAGCAGCGCGAGAAGAGGAGCCTTCCTTCTGTTACGTCACCGACCCGTGGCGCATCGTCTGCCAGTTGCCAGCAGCATTTTCGAAGCTCGGGGAATTTACAGATTTTGATTGCGGATTATTAAAAAAACGACTGACTGGATGCAAAAAGTGATAACATATTGTTGATATACTCGATAATGGCTATACTCTAACTACATAAAATCAGGAATGATGAAATGGTCTGGACGATTACTTTAAGCCATTCACCCAACACTTCTCCAAAATCTTCATCCCATGTTCTAACAGCCTCAAAGCTCTGTACCCACCACATGCCATTGCATCTCCTTTTCCTTTAAACAGTAGTAAGGTAAAACTATCATTCTACTCTTCTGGACCTTTTTCCTTCATAATCTTTTTAAAAACTCCAGTTAGTTTTTTATACGTATCCTTCCTGCTAGTTTCAGCATATCACTGTTTACACCCGATGGGCCTGGTGCCTTTCCATTTTTCATCCCCTTCTAAGCTCTTTCTACCTTTTATCCTATTATATTTTTTCATTGTACCTTCCACCATTTCAACCTACTCCAGCTCATTGTCATTTTCTACATTCAGCAGTTTCTCTAAATATTTTCTCAATCTTTCTCTCCCCTTCCTGTTAACCAACTTGATTTCTCCGTTTTCGTCCTTTACATACTTTGTTCCTTGTACATGCTTCTTGTCTTTTCTCATCTGCTTAGCTACTCTGAACATCTTCTGCCTTCCTTCTGCTGTGTTCAAGTTCTGACTCCACTCCTCCGATGCTTGTTTCTTTGCTATTGCCAATTGTCTCATAGCTTCATTCGTCTTTTCTATACATTATTTTATTCACCTCACATCTTGATCGTTGCCACTGTTTGAATGTGATTCTTTTCCTCCTAAGTTTCTGTTGCACCTTGTGATTCCACCACCAAGTCTCCCTTTCTCTACCTCTTCTTCCAGATGTTAATCCACACACCTCTTCTCCAGCTCTCAGTATGCTTTCCTCTTAGTGGTGCCAGTCTCCCTCTCTTACTTCCATCTTTGTTGCAAAGTTTTCTTCAAACTCCTGTCTCTTGTTGGCCTCTTTTAGCTTCCATAGTTTTATTCTTTAACAACTTTTCTCTTTATTCTCATCATATTTTTTATTTTGAGTTCTACCCGTACCAACCTGTGCTGCGTCAAACAAGCCTCTCCAGGTATTGCCTTTTGACTTGCACATATTTAGTACATCAACTATTCTCAGTCTATGCACCACATGTTGGAGGAACAGCACAGAAGAAGCAGGAATTTTGGGAAAAGTTGGGAGATGTAGTGGCAGGAGTTTCTGAATCATATGAGCTTACAATGGGAGGAGACTTAAACTCTCATATGGGGAGAGATAAAACACTATTTGAGGGTGTTATGGGAAGCTAAGGCTATGGTGACAGAAATCTTGAAGCAGAGAATGTGTTTTGCTAAGATTTTTCATCAGTTAATAGTACCAATGTATGTTACATACTATTTGGTCTTATTACCATGTCAATTTTTATTTATTTCTATACTGCACCAGCAGACTTGTATTTCTAATTGAGCTATGCTATCTAGTGGTAGGAGTGGCTTTCTCAATGAATGTTTCAATGAAGTGGCTTCTTTACAAAAAAAAAAAAAAAAAAAAAAAAAACATGGAACAAAAATATTGTAAACAAACACACTGGGCTGCTGCCGATGGCCCTTCGATATTTGCAGTATTTCATGATTATTTTCAACTGATTTTAAATTTCTGTAATTATCTCAACACGTAACTAAGAGTTGCGATGTGTTTGGCTTCTATTTCTACTTTCAAAATGATGGGACACTTAGAAACTAATACAGATCTTACATATTTCATTTTGTATTCTATTTCTTACATATTTAGTACCTATATTAGGGTTTGCCTGAAAACTAAAAATATCCAAAATTTGGAACACGACTGGCCCCAAAAAATTCAGATTAGGGATTGTGGACCTGTATAGCCAAAATATATCATATGAATAAAGATACTACACTTACCATCACGTCAAGAGTAGCATGCATAAGGATGGTCGCGATCACAGGGGATCTGAGTGCAGGGGCCTCCAGGGTTCTCCATGGCTGAAAGACATCTCCTGGCTTGCTCACAACCACACATCCCTCTTCTGATGTACAACTGAAATAAATATTTACATAAGGGATGTTTGAAACTTGATACATTGTTTATAAAGAAATAAACATGCAACTCTAAATTTTAATATATTTAAAACATAGGTCTTTATGAACACTAGGGTTTAGCGATGTCTGCCTTGTTTCTTCTGGCCAATTGATGAGCTATTGTTGAATCGCACAACAAGCGTAATGTGATTAATGTTCAAATTTGTATCTCTTCTGTCACTCCCGATGAGTCACCCTTTGTGTTTTTCCATTCACTAAAATTCCATGATTTCAACCACAGAGCAGTCAGAGAAATCACACTAAAAGAACATTTTATTGAATCAAAATGTGAAACAAGATACGTACTCAATAGGCTGTTGTATACAATTTGTTTAGTTAGCCTAACCACTGATCTACACCGACGAACCGAAAATCCCGGATGTGAGATTACCGGATCCGAATATACGCAGATTTTTTTAGAAATTAATTCATATATAGACTAGCCAAGGAAAAAAAAAAGTAACAAAAAGAAGCCCGCTAGCTGCCAGTCACTATAAAGTGGACAGTAAGAGATTATAGAAAAGGGGGTGGGCCAATTTAGTTTGAAAGGTGTCTTAGCACTCGGAAAAATTTAAGTCGTAGGAAAGTGGAAGAATAGAAGCAGGAGGAGAGTTCCTAAATTTACCAGTGAAAAGGGAAGAACGAGTGAAGATACTGGTTAACTCTTGCATTAGTAAGATGGACAGAATAAATACAAGTGTGAATAAAAAGTTTTGTGCAGAAAGACTGTGGGAAGGGGGAAGCATGCAGTTGGTAAGTTCAAAAGAGCTGTGATATGAAAATAATTGTAAACGATACTAAATGAAGCAATATTGCAGCAGTGATTTAAAGGTTGATGACAGGCAGTCAGAGAAGGCGAATTGTTGAGATGAAAAGCTTTTGACTCCACAATATTTAGAAGAGCTGTATGCGTAGATCCCTCCTAAACATGAAACACAAACCATGGTTTGCTTAACTTATTCAGAAATCATGGAAAATTCATAAGTAAAGGGGCTCTATGGCTTCCCTCCGCGAATCACTTAATTTCTGAAGAATTGGACATTTGGTGAACAATATTGAAAACATGCAGGGTAGAGTCATCCGCGTAATAGTGGCTACAACACTGAGTTAGATTTAGAAGATCAATGATGAATAATAGAAAGCGAGTGGGTGATAGGACGGAATCCTGAGGATCACCACTATTAATAGACATAGCAAAAGAACTATGAGTGTCTACAGTAGCTGCAAAAGAACGGTTTGAAAGGAAACTTGAGATAAAGATTAAGGTGCAGAGAGAAGGATAGAAACCAAAGGAGGGTAGTTTTGAATTAAAGATTTGTGCCAGACTATTAAAAGCTTTTGATGTGTCTAGGACAACAGCAAAAGTTTCACCGAAACTCCTAAAAGAGGATGATCAGGATTCAATTAAAAAAGCTGGAAGATCGCAGGTACATATCGTCCTTTATGAAAACTTACTGACGATCAGATAGCAGATTGTGAGCAGATGGGTGCTTGATAATCTTCTTATTAAGTATAGATTCAAGAAAGGTATAGAAAGAATAGCTTAAGAAAGGCAGGAAGTCTCAGGAAGAAGAAGACTAGTTTGAAAGATAATAAGAACGGACAGCCTCTGCGGAACAGGTTGAATGTGAGCAAACTTCCAGCAAGAAGGAAAGGTGGAAGTAGATAGACATTGATAGAAAAGTTTGACCCAACAGGGGGCAAACACAGAAACACAGTTTTTGAGAACAATAGGAGGGAATCTCTCTGGACCGTAAGCCTTCCGAGGATCAAGGCCAGAAAGGGCATAGAAAACATCATAACGAAGAAACTTAATAACAGGCCTAATATAGTCAGAGGATGGAGGAGAAAGATGATAAAGCCCTTCATCATCCAGAGTGGAATTTTGAGCAAAGGTTTGAGCAAGGAGTTCAGCTTTAAAAGTAGATGAAACAGCTGTGGAGCCGTTTGGATGAAGCAAAGAGGGAAAGATGAAGAAGAAAAATTGTTAGACATGTTTTTGGCAAGGTGCCAGAAGTCACGAAAAGCGTTTGATCCAGAAATGTTTTGACATTAGTTATTGATGAAGGAGTTTTAGGTAAATTGAAGAATAAATTTGGCATTATTATGAGCAGAAATATATAGGACATGAGTTTAAGGAGATGGATGGTTGCGGTACCGTCTGTGACCGCCTCTCTATTTGTGACAGCACGAGAACAGCTGAGTTAAACCAAGGTTTACAGGCCTTAGGATCAGAGGAAGTGTGTGGAATGTATGCCTTCATGCCAGAGACGATGACCTCAGTTATGAGCACTGCACTCAGTTTAACACCTCAGTTATGAGCTCTGCCAAAGATATAGGTTTGTGATAAGGAAAACATAATAATTCCATCGAAAATCAAAGTACAGTACTGCATTAGCTCCTCCCACTTAGCTGAGGTGTACTGCCAGGAGGACCCCCGTTTAGGTGGGTCCCGAGGTGGCACTTGAGAAATAGGACAGGTTACGGAAATAAAATCATGATTGGAGGAGCCCAAAGAAGAGAATAGTTTAACGAAGTAAGCTGAAAGGTTAGAGGTTAGGAAAAGGTCAAGAATGTTTGGCGTGTCTCCAAGACATATTCTAGTCTTGGAAAATGGCCGATTTTTTAAATAAAATGTTGCAAGTCTAAACAGAGGTGTGTCTAACAGGTCGGAGTGTCTTGGACACCCAGAAGTACAGTATGTAAATATAAGACTATAACATAGCGATTTTCTGGCTTCCATGTGCTGACAACCACGCAACCACTCTCATCCGTCTGCCTCCAGAGTTCAATGTGGTCAGATTCAAATATGATCAAGAATTAGTCTTACAGATGTTAGACAATTGTCATCTCAGAACAAAGAGGTAGTACTTTCTTGTGCTAAGTTACTTTTGCTCTGTCATCTTAAATCAAAGAGATTTTACTTTCTTGTGCTAAGTTACTTTTGCTCTGGTATTTTTTTGTCAGATTCTTAAAAACACTCTAAACACCACAAAAGTGTTCAATCTGAGTGCCCACAAGTGCAACCAAGTTTACTGGCAAGGATCAATAGTATTGACCCTTGCTTTACTGTTTGACTCAATACAGTAAACGCTCCATAAGTCGGAATTCGTTTAGTCGGAATTACGAATATCGAAGTGGCTTCCAAATATATTCATAGGAAACATAATTTAAGATTTTTTTTAAATAGCTAAGAAGTCGGTTAGTTTCCCTTAAGTTGTAAAATTCTGACCTATAGGGGGCCAGAGTCGTGATCCCGTGACTTTACTGCATATTGTTTTGAATAGGGCAGTCAGCAGTCAAACAAAATATATCGGATAAGTCGTAGATATTCCGACATGTGGAGGTAAAACTCCACAGCCTATGAATATAGGCCACCTGTCATATCAAGTTCAAGATTAAGATCAAACCACAGTCAATCTGTCACGCCACGACCTCGCTCGCTCCCGCTTATGTACCTTTATCCCTTCTAAGTGTTTTTAAGTGTTTGTGTGACTTGGTATCTTCCCTCTGTCTGCTCCTGCACCCAAGGCTTCCAAAAGCAGGAAGGGCATGAAATGCCTCTGAAAAATTAGCGTTTTCAGCTCTAGCTACTCCGATTCGCCTGCCCAGATTTTCGCTAGTGATAGTGATTCAGACTAGTGGCTTTAAAATAGTCTACAAAAAAAGCCGCCATCTGCTGACAAGACTCACCTGCTACATCAAAATTAGTGAGTGTTGATTTTCTGGGTTTATTTTGTATTTATTGTACGAGGAGAAGGAGGAAATTTTGAATAAAGGCCGGTTCCCACTAGCCCGCTTCTATGGCCGCTGTTGCCGTACACCGCCCAACAATGACGTCACCATCATCACCGCTTGAGTGGTTGTAGTGGTAACCGGGCACAGTTTACACCTCCGCTCGAGCGGACAACGCCGAGCGGGAGAGATGACTTGATTTTAAGTTTGTACGGGAGCCGTACAGCGGTACGGCGGTGCGGTCGACTTTTTTGTGACGTCATTGTTGGGCGGTGTACGGCAACGGCGGCCGTAGAAGCGGGCTAGTGGGAACCGGCCTTAAGCCGTAGTGTTCCATAAGTCGGAAAGTTTCCGACCCATTGATTTAAAGTTTTAAGTTCCGAGATTTTCTATTGTTTTGACTTAGGGAGGATTTACTGTTTTTTATACAGCGTGTAAACAGTAAATGCTTCCTTTTCTTCATGAGTCTAGTCTAGTTCAATCTGATGAATATGTCTGGAAACTCCTTCGTGGATGTGGCCAAAGCAGAAGCCTCCACTTGCATATGTCTGTGCACTTCAATCATGTACATTCCAGTCCATTCTCTCTCTCTCTCTCTCTCTCTCTCTCTCTCTCTCTCTCTCTCTCTCTCTCTCTCTCTCTCTCTCTCTCTCTCTCTCTCTCTCTCTCTCTCTCTCTCTCTCTCTCTTACTTACTAAGTGCTAACAGCATCTTGGGAAATGTGTAGACCAAAGAGTTGGGTGCCCTCAAGGATATGGCATACATCATGGAAAGTTGATGAATCTGTTAACAAAATAAGGTATTGTAAAAAAATATTCAAATTGTAGTTTCATGAACTAAATGATATATGATTAGTAGCATTACACATCAAACTAGGTAATATTTTCCCCTTACACTAATCGTCCAGACCTATTTTTTCTTTGCATAAGTATGTTCATTCAAAATATCTAATACACAAAAAAATATTAATTTCCACGCCTTATTTCCGTAGAAATACGTCTTTTGTAAAAAGCACTGGGAAAAAATCAGCCCCATTCCAGCCGCGGCGCGAAACTTGCTGATGACGTCCCGAGAGGCCGACAAACTGCATTACACAGTGTAATGGTGGTAATTATTATTGTTGATATTCTGGCAACTGCTGGCTGTATACGTACGCTTGGCGGCTAGCTTTTGTCTGTCGGGGCAGCTCAGGTCAGTAGATGTCCCGCGACCTCGTTCTCACTTCATCACAATACCTCGCTGCGAGTGCACGCCCTCTCACTTGCCTCGGCTGTGCCGAGTTGGCCGGACTCTGTCTTGGCTTCCCCCTCCACATTACAAATATACCTACACTTCAAGAATTGTGTACTGTCTATCAATCTCCTGCATCATTCATCATCGTCAAGTAAGGAGGTACATTGTCACTCACCGGGCACGTCCTGTGAAAAGGACGTGATTGACTTACACCATGCTGCCTACCGCTCGCTACCCGCTACCCTGGCTGCTCACACATGCCTGCCGCCTTCCCAACTACACGCCTTGATCCACTAAAACAACAGCCTGCCTTCCCCCGACGCGCAAACTATCTCCAAACATTTATCGTGGCCGTATCGGTCGGAGACGGGTACTAAGTTCTCTGGAAAGGCACAGATTTTTTGCTGCATTTAAGGATGCAAGTACATGCTATTCGTGTCGCAACAAAAATATATCAGAAACACCCAAAATTCTTCAAGTACTATATTTATTTCGGAGTTTACGTGCTTCTGCATTACCGCAAGACGAGGGGGAGGGGGGAAGCTGCCTTTCGTGACGTCACCAAACCATGGTGCGTCGTCTGCTAGTCGTCAGGATCGCTTTGGAAGCTCGGGGAATTTGCATATTTTGATTGCGGATTATTTAAAAACGGCTGATTGGATGCAAAAAGTGACAACATATTGTTGATATATTCGATAATGGCTATATTTTGACTGCATTAAATCAGGAATGATGAAATGGTCTGGACGATTACTTTAAGCCAGAAAGTTTGTCTGCCTGAACTCTCCATTTACTTAATGTATCACCAACGTAGTTGGTAGGTAGATACACTAAACTGTGTGAATAAGTGTATAATCACGATCATTATGGTTATCATAATTACAAGGTTGATAAATTTAAAATAATCAGTAAACAATTATCACAATCAAAACATACCGCTGGTTTAATGGCCTGCGACGATAATTGAACATACAATCAATCAATCATTGGGGGCATACGCCGGGGGGGTGCGTCGCCTCGCCCACCCTTCGACGCTACTCCCGGGGGTCACCACGCGCGAGTCCCCATGCAGGCTCCTTTCCCATACCAAGCAGCTCTCGACAAGAAACATCAACTTGCCCCAGCCACGAGCATTGTGTGCGCCCCCTTGGCCTCCTCCACGCCGGATTGTCTCTTACAGATACAACCCGATGGGAAGGATCGGTTTCAGGGTAGCTTGCCACATGCTCATATAGCCGAAGTTGGCGCTGACGGACTATGCAGGCAATAGGCCTCGATTCAGTTTCATGGTGCAATCGCTGATTTGACACGCATTCATCCCAGCGATACCCCATGATTCTTTGAAGACATTTATTACTAAAGGCATCAATTCGTCTCTTCAAGTCGCTATTAAGTATCCATGTCTCACAACCATAGAGTAAGACAGGGATCACAAGCGACTTGAAGATCCAGATCTTTGTCCTCTTGCACAGGTACCGACAATGCCAAATATTCCTGCTGAGCGAGTCCATAACACCGTGGGCTATGCCAATCCACCGTAAGACTTCTTGACGTGACCCGCCGTCAATATGGATTGCGGTACCAAGGTATGTAAAACTTTCCAAGATCTCAATGTCCTCGACGCACGCATGAACAGACTGTACTGTTTCATCTAGTAAGCCTCCAAACACCTGGACCTTGGTCTTAAGCCAGGAGACCTCAATTCCTAAAGGCTTTGCCTCCTCGTGCAGCGCCTCGAGAGCCATCACCAGGACCTCCAGCGACTCAGCAAAGATTACTGCATCATCGGCAAAAAAAATATCAGTGATCTTGGTGTTGCCGAGGGATGCTCCACAATCATTTTGATCTACAACTTTGCCCAATACCACATCCATACAAGTGTTGAAAAGGGATGGGGCAAGGACGCACCCTTGCCTCACTCCTGTATTAACAGGAAAGAAGCTGGATACACCTCCCCCACACTTCACAGCACTCTCAGTCCCAGAGTACAGACCAGTCATCAAACCAATAGTCCTTGCAGGAATCCCACGAAGTCGCAGAAGATCCCAGAGTGACTTACGATGCACTGAGTCAAACGCCTTCTTGAGATCAACATAAGCTGCAAGCATTCCCTGTCGAAACTCACGTCGGCGTTCCACGGTAGTTATGAAAATATCCATTTCAATATATTCTCAAAAAAATTTCAAAGTGGCAAAATTTCTAACATCAAGAGAGTAGTCAGTCAAGATCATTAGGTCAGAGATATTGCATCACTCCCTTCACAAACACATACGATGTGCATTACAATTTTAACCTAGACATATACACAAATTAAACTGCAGTAGCTTACATAGTTGCATTACTGCATTTGATATATATATATATATATATATATACATATATATATATACATATATATAATAATTTATATATATACATATATATATATATATATACATATATATATATATATATACATATATATATATATATATACATATATATATATATATACATATATATATATATACTATATATATATATATACATATATATATATATATATATATATATATATATATATATATATATATATATATATATATATATATATATAATATATATTATATATATATATATATATATATATTAATATATATATATCATGATGTTTCAGGGTGACAGAGACACTCGGTATACTTGGGGTTGTTTATGCGCAACGTTTCGCCAAGGCACTTGGCATCATCAGGCTAAAAAAAATTAAATTTAATATATTTTAATGCTAAAAAGCGAACATCTAAAAAATTAATTCTAAGAAACAATAAAATATTCCTCTATTTTCTAAAATTACTAACTAATAAATAAAATATAATTTGTACTTAACGGACCTTGGTGTGTATGCTGTCTGAGTTGGTAGAGGACTGAATGAACACTAGTTTTGTGGGTGACATTTCAGCTTGTGTGGGGTGATCGAACCGAGAGTCGGGCAATCGAAACAGTGGTAGTCATTTGAGTATATGTAGTTGTTGTGAAATGACTTGGTTATTAAGATCAGGGGACAAGTGCTTGATGTGTATAGCTTCTAATAATTTAGTGTCACTAGGGTAGTGTGCCTTGGATAGGATACTAAAGTCATTCATAGAAAAAGGGTGATCTAAATCATGTGAGTGTGAGCGGATTGCAGATTGCGAAGGTGAAGAAATGGGTCGACCAGTACGTGCAGAAACACCTTTATGCTCAGAAAGCCTAAGGGTTAGATTCCTTGTCGTCTCGCCGACGTATCTAGCGTTACAACTAGAACATTTGAATTCATAAATTATGTTAGAAATAAGGGCTTTAGGTATAGAGTCTTTATATTTGAAATGAGTTCTTAGAGTAAGAGAATTAGTAAAAATAAATTTAAATTTTGAGTTAGGAAGATGTGACTTAAGTAGATCATTGAGTTTTTTCCGAATGGTGTAACTGAGATGGCCATAAAATGGGAGTTTAACATAGTGTGTGTCTAATATGGGTTCGAACGAAATATGGGTCCAGAGTCGAACGAACCCGAACCCATATTAGACACACACTATGTTAAACTCCCATTTTATGGCCATCTCAGTTACACCATTCGGAAAAAACTCAATGATCTACTTAAGTCACATCTTCCTAACTCAAAATTTAAATTTATTTTTACTAATTCTCTTACTCTAAGAACTCATTTCAAATATAAAGACTCTATACCTAAAGCCCTTATTTCTAACATAATTTATGAATTCAAATGTTCTAGTTGTAACGCTAGATACTCGGCGAGACGACAAGGAATCTAACCCTTAGGCTTTCTGAGCATAAAGGTGTTTCTGCACGTACTGGTCGACCCATTTCTTCACCTTCGCAATCTGCAATCCGCTCACACTCACATGATTTAGATCACCCTTTTTCTATGAATGACTTTAGTATCAATCCCAAGGCACACTACCCTAGTGACACTAAATTATTAGAAGCTATACACATCAAGCACTTGTCCCCTGATCTTAATAACCAAGTCATTTCATAACAACTACATATACTCAAATGACTACCACTGTTTCGATTGCCCGACTCTCGGTTCGATCACCCCACACAAGCTGAAATGTCACCCACAAAACTAGTGTTCATTCAGTCCCTCTACCAACTCAGACAGCATACACACCAAGGTCCGTTAAGTACAAATTATATTTATTTATTAGTTAGTAATTTTAGAAAATATAGGAATATTTTATTGTTTCTTAGAATTAATTTTTTAGATGTTCGCTTTTTAGCATTACAATATATTAAATTTTAACTATTTTTAGCCTGATGATGCCAAGTGCCTTGGCGAAACGTTGCGCATAAACAACCCCAAGTATACCGATGTCTCTGTCACCCTGAAACATCATGATGAATCTAACAAGAAAATCAAATATATATATATATATATATATATATATATATATAATATATATATATATATATATATATATATATATATATATATATATATATATATATATATATATATATATATATATATATATATATATATATATATATATATTTTATATATATATATTCTATTTATCTTGCAGATTACTTGATTCATAATAAATGCTGCTGAAACATAGTATGAAAAAATCAATATAACATGAAACATTTTACTCGTTTTCAATAAAAATCACATCAATAATAGAGCATGTGAAAATGTGTACATCAGGGTCCCAAACTTTCCAGCTCTTCGACCCCTTCAGGGAATCCCTATTTGATTATTATCGACCCCCTAAACATATAATACAATTACATTGCAAACCAGAGTGGCAGTATAGTACTACTATATTTTTCATAAATAAGACTTCCATCCTTGTGGAACTGTGTGGTTTGTGGTGAAAAGGCAAGTTACCGTATTTGCCAGGGTATAAGACGCACCTTCACGTAAGACGCAGTTCTTTTTTACGAGGATATATTGATAAACAACAACAACCGTATTGGTGTTTTGAGGGGAAAAAAAATCATTTAATCGGAAATTTATCAAAAGTTATTAAAAAAAAACTTCTGTAGGGGAACACAAATGATGTTCAATATGTACCTAAATGCAATTAATATTCACAGTGCAATGAATGTGGATGAAAAATAATACTAGTTAAAATGTAAAGGGAATGCTGTAGGTTAACCACAATCGGTCATACAGTAAACCCTCTGTAATTCGAACCCGTATAATTCAAACTTCGGATAATTCGACATGTTTCAGGCCAGCTCGATTTTTTCAACAACTTTTCATAATTCGAAAAGAAGTTCGAATTATCCGGGCCTTACTAGTGCGAGTCCGACCTCTCCCATGTTGGCTGCAGGTGCCTTATTCAATACTTCTTTTATACTTATACTTATATCTATTTTATACTTCTACAATACAAAGAACAAAACAACATAAATTATTAGGGGTAACCTTTGATGAGACAATGACGTTTAAACAACACATCTCTGAATTAGTCCTCAAATTATCGAGAATTGTCTCTCTATTACTTCAAGTGAGAGATCTCATGCCAAATGATGTTTTAAAGATATTATATAATGCCCATGTATTACCACATTTACAATACTGTGCTCCCATCTGGTGTAATACGTATCCTACTCACTTGCTTCCCCTTCTTATTACTCAAAAGAAAATCATAAGAATCATTACAAATAGTGGTTACTTTGAGCATACACAACCTCTTTTTAAGACTATGAACATGCTAAAACTCCTTGACCTTAATAAGTTACAAATTGCAACATTCATGTATAAATCATTCAGTACAGATAATATACCACTACTGTTACCGCAACACAATTATCCTACCCGCACACGTGAAAACCTAAGAATACCTCAACACACACTGACAATTTTTCAACACTCAATTGCCTATACTGGTCCTAAAATATGGAACAATGTACCTGAGAATATAAAGTCATTACCCACTATCCATGCATTTAAAACACAATATAAAAAACATATATTATCTCAATACTAACTATCACTATCACTGTCTCCTCCTTTATCTTCCTGATACAATTTAAAATTATGGTGTTTCCAAATTACGAAATTAAGGTGATTTAAAACATGGTGCCTAGTATAATAAGATATTATCATTTATGAAATTAACTATATATTTACAAATTGGTGTTAGGGTTAGGTGCCAGCATCGCATGTTACTGGGACTCTTATAATTTAAGGATGGATCTGGGCTCAATTTTGTAATATTTACTACCTTGATAAAACTGTGACTAAATTTACAAAAAAATGCTGCCTAAAAAGCTATTTATTAGCTTCTAATGGGCTGCTTATATATGTTTATTATAAAATACAATTTTTTTACTTATATGTATGACCTATATAAGTATAATAAAGTGTTTCAAGTGTTAGTCTTTCGCGCGCTTTCCTCCTGGCAACATCTTCCCGCAGAGTGCTCCCTCATACAACTACGTGCTCTTTTGTTGCCTCTCTAGCCTTTAATTGGATTTTTTTGTGGATTATTACTATCAGTGACGCCTGAGTGCTCAGTGTACTGCTGTTCTGCATTTCAAGACTTCAGTATCAGCCATATGTTGGTGAGTACAAGTAATACAATCTGTGCTGTTTTGGCATGTTAAGTGAGTTTTTATTGTGTGGAGGGGCTCGAGGTAAAAATCGGATAATTCGGAATTTCGGCTTACTCGACCTAGGTCTCCCGCCAATTAGTTCAAATTATAGAGGGTTTACTGTAATTTATTGCAGGATGCCATACGAATTGATATTTTGCTACCTGTGACATTTAGCTTATATTTAATGTTGCTATTCTGCCATGTGTTTAGACTTTGCGGAAAATTTGCAGTAAAGATATTGGTGTACCGCCCGCGATTATACCGCAACGGCCACTTGAACACTTCACTCTTCTAATCTTCTCTCTTCTGTCGTTGTGATGTTGTTCTGAAGTGGATGCCGAAGGGGGAGCTGCAGCCCTCATGACTAGGAGTAATGAGGATGTAATCACTGGTCATGGAGACTATGGCAGGGAACTAATGTTCCATCCATAGGGAGGGAAAGAGATAAGACCGACAGAGCACTACACTGCCCTGGGCCCACAATTATCCCTTTAGAAAAATCTTTTCACAGACGCTCTGATAGGGTAACAATCACAATTTGGGGAATATATTATATATCCCATTATTATATATTGACCTTGCTGAGGCTCGAACTCACACTGCTTGGACATCGCACCACCACAGACAGGCGCGGTATCACTAGACCAAACTGATATATCCGCATTGCCAGCGGTCGTCTAGGTATTTATAGCATTACATTGGTATTATTTCGGTAGTGGGCTTTCAAAAGTCCTATGATTCTTACTGTACCTACGTCATCGTGTAGCTTTCTTCATTCTGAGTATTTTGAACCCCATTTCCCATGGCACACTTGAATAATAATGGCGTTACGTGTACTACCAAGAATCTACTTTTATTTCAGCCAGAAAGTTAAGTTAGGTTAAATCATATTAGGTTAGGTTAGGTTGGATGTGGTATTTGAATTAGTAGCAGATGATAACAAGAAAAAAAGAAAATAACCAATACTATGGCAGTGTGAAGCGGAACAGGGTTTGCGGGTTGGGCCTGGAGGGGCGGGGCGGGCACCCGTCACACCTGTAAACAAACATTGATTTCCAACACAAACGAGTGCCAGATTAATTTGAAACACATCAAAACTATTCAAGAAAACTATATTTCGGCCTCGAAATCAGTGGTTGCCCAATAACGATAAATTTACCAAGATATTCAGGTAACACATCATGTAAGGTAACCATCTCTACCTTGTTGTTATAGTTGTGGGGCACCGATGTCGGGATCGGCAATATTCATAAGAACATAAGAACAAAAGAAAATAAGGACGCTACAAGAGGCCGCGAGACCTACACGAGGTAGTTCCTGTTACATAACACTACCTACATCTACCTTTCATCCCCATTCATGAAGATATCTACTATCTAGCCTCCTTTTAAAGCTCCCTAATGACTCCTCACTAGCTATCTGTCTACTGAGTCCATTCCAATAATTTACCACCCTATTTGTGAACCAGTTTTTCTCTATTTCTTTTTTAAATCAACGCATTTCCAGCTTGAATCCGATACTTCTTGTTCTACCCTGATTACAAGCCATAAAAACTTTTCCTACGTCTCCTTTATTGTATCCCTTTATCCACTTAATTTTTTTTATCAGATCGCCCCTTACTCTATGCCTCTCGAGTGATAGTAATTTTAATAGCTTCAATCTCTTCTCATAACAAAAGTTACGCATCCCATTTATCATTTTGGTCATCCTTCTCTGCACTGATTCTAACAAGGCTATATCCATCCTGTAATACGGAAACCAAAACTGAACCTTGTAGTCTAGGTGAGGTCTGACTTGAGCCAAATAAAGTTTTAGAATAACCTTAGCACTTCTACTTTTAACACTCCTGGTAATGAATCCTAACACCCTATTTGCTCGATTTCTAGCCTCAATACATTGTTTCCTAGGACGGAGGTCTGAGCTCACCCTCACTCCCAGATCTTTCTCACCTTCTGATCTTTTCAGCGTTACATTGCGTGTGGTGTATTATTTACCAGGATTTTTTTCTATCAACATTAATTACGCTACACTTATCGATATTAAATTCCCTCTGCCATCTGACTACCTACTCATTTAATTTATCTAAGTCTCCCTGCAATATGTTTACATCAGACTGTGATCTAATAATCCTACCTACCTTAGTATCATCAGCAAACTTGCTGATATCACTGCTAATCCCACTATCTAAGTCGTTGATGTAAATAAAAAATAGTAATGGACCCAAAACAGACCCTTGTGGAGCCCCACTTGTTACCTGCCCCCATTCAGATTTAGAGCCATTAATTGTAACCTTTTGTTGGCTATCACATAGCCAAGATCTAATCCAACGAATAAGTTTCCCATCTATTCCATGAGCTTTAACCTTATTTAATTAAGATTTGCTCGTGTGGTACCTTATCGAATGCCTTACTAAAGTCCAGGTATACAATATCATAATCCTCATAATTATCTGCTGTCTCATAATCCTTCCTATGAAAACTCAATAAATTGGTGAGACATTACCTACCCTTGGTGAATCCATGTTGTGAATCATTTACCAAGCTATGCTTTTTTAAATGCTCTCTAATGTTTTTTTGCAATAACAAATTCCAATGATGTACCTACTACTGATGTTAGACTAACGGGTCGATAATTTGACATTAGTCCTCTATCCCCCTTCTTAAATATGGGGACTACATTTCCTTTTCTCTATATTAACGGCACTTCCCCTTTATCAACCGATTTCCTAAAAATGTGCACTAACTACTCACTAACAACCTCATTGAATTCTTTTAATACTCTGGGATAAATTTATAAACTAAACTTAATATTCGCCCTAGTGTACTGTTGTTATTCTGTCACAGTCGCGAGGGTTGATTAGTCTTCCTCAGGAAGGTACAAGTCAAGGCAGGTTCACACTCTGCTAGCACGGCAGCGTTCCGTAAGCAGTGCCTTGTATTCACACTATTCGTCACGGTCCCGTAATTTTCTGCAGTTCCGCTCACTCTCTACGTTGACATGGTGCATCAGAGGCTAGGGTTGAAAAAATTTGCATTAATAGCACTTCTGATGGATGAAGAAGAGGAGTTGAACTCTAAAAGAAACGGTTTTGGGTACATAAAGCCTTATGAAAACGACAATCATCAGCATGGCACAGTCTCATCACGTAAAAATATTCTTCCCTAGAAACCGTTTCATGACAGAACGGTGATGTGCTGGAACCGTGACGGCTGCGCACCGTTTGGTGTAACACGTCCATTTGTTTGAATGTTAGTATCTCTAACGGATATGAGGAGACTGTAGCGTGATGGAATGATGTGATTCAGCCTTGAGGTGAATGACGGTGTGGCACGGTGATGGGTCTTGGTCTTGGTGTACCGTGTGAAAGGCTTCCGTACGTCTACAGGTATCGTTGCGGCCTTTTTACTAGCACTTTTTCATACAGTTTCCTTACCCGTAGAGGTACAGGGTTGAGGATGGAGGAATGGAGGTGGTACAAAAGCCTACCCTGTCTCTCATCCCACCCTGCCTACCACCCTCTCACTGCTCACACTCTTTCAAAGAAAACTTTAACACGTTCTTTGTTTCACTATTCAATTTATCATTGATACTCAGTACCAGCGAAATTTCCATCACCATTTTCTGCTTCCCTTCTATCATCTCTTTCCAACTGTTTATTCCTATTTCACGTTTCACTACTGTCCTCATCTTCGTTATTTTCCTGTTCTGTCTGTGGTCGGCAGCGGCGGCCAGCAGACTGAACAGAGTGAGCAGGTTAAAGGTGGTGCCGTTCAGTACGATAAGTTGATTGCATAGACGTTGACGGTGGGAGTGGAAGCGAGGACACTGAAAGAATAAGTGCTCACTCGACTTTGGGACGTTCCTGCACCAGAGACAGTAGTCGGGGGAGAGGTGCAGGCGGGATATGAGTGTTGTGCTGATTCGCAGGCGGGTGAGGGTGACATCTAAGATGCAGAGTGTTTTGTCTTTTCCATGGGTGCGGGGAGGTGTCTGAGCGGTAATGACTCATTGTGGTGGCACGGAAGGCGTCGCCTAGCGAAGTATCCCAATGGAAACGGCAGACCTGAGATATCAGACGTTTTACGGTTGAGAGCGGCAGCGGGAGGGGGATGATGTTACATCTGACACTGCCATCTTGGCAGCAGCAACCGCTATCGTGTTGCCCCAGCTCTTGTATTTTCTTAAACTCCAACTTTTTCTTAGTAATATAAATAACACAGTAAAAACATTTTGCTCAGTGGACTATTGCTCAAGACAGATCACTCTGTATGTTTAAAGCCATACACCCCATACTTACACACTAAAGCCGCGGTCACACGAGCACTTTTTCCGGCAATATTCAGCCGGCAATATTCAGCCAAAGCAATTTCTTGCCGATATTTGATCACACGGACTTTCATAGAGCTAGTCGAGTTTTAACGCCAATTCTAGCTAATCGTTTTAATCGGCGCGGGAGCCAAGCCGTCTCTGAAGAAGCGTCTTTGGAAAAATAGGGAGAAATAGGGAGAAAATGGCTCACAAATAGGGTGGTGAATGTTTGGAATGGATTCATGTGTATGTAGGCGTCAGTGAGCAACAATAAGTTGGTCCAGTTCAGTATCCCCTAAAAAGTAGACAGCCCACAAAGAAAATAGGGAAACCATCCCTAACTCATGAAATCTTCCTAAGTGTATTATATCCTTCAAAATGTTTAAAAAAATGTACAAGACTTCACAATTCGTATTGTAATCGGTTTGTGCCACTATGTAGGTGTTTATTTTAGCTTCTTCATATTGAATTAGAGCGTGCATTAAAAATGAATGTCAAATAATATCCGTTGGCGGAGGGAATTTCGGGAATTTTTCAGCCGAGAAACACCAACATGTTGGTCTTGACTCAAAATCGGCAATTTTAGCCAAGTTTGACCCGGCATTGTCTTCCTGGCTGAATATTGCCGGGAAAAGTCCTCGTGTGACCGCGGCTTTACATACATACACTTAGCCATACACTGGTCTGCATTCCCTGCCAGTCTTTTCATTCGCTAATATGGCTCATCTGCCCTGACATCAGACCTCACTTCACCCTCCATCCTACCCCAGTTAATCCCTTCCAGGTGTTTTCTTAATCCTGCATAATGATCCTTATGAAATTAGGTACTCTATTTAAGTGATAATATGCATAGAGTACCTGCCGTCAGAAGGGCTAATTATGCACGGTTAAGAAGACACCTGGAATAGATTAACTGGAATAGGATGGAGGGTGAAGTAAGGTCTGATGTCAGGGTAGAGGGTGGAGTCAGTGAGGTCAGTGCTAATGAGGCTTATCCATTCTTTGTCAGCAATTTAATTGCAGGTCAGAAGAAAAAAATCCTTAGGACGATAAGATCAAGTAAAAGCTACCCCAAATGAAAAAGTGCAGGTTTAAATCACAACATAGGACTAAAACGGAACATGTACAAATGGGTTAAGGCAGGAGAGGTGAGCAGAGATCAGTAATGTGATGGCTAGGACAGTGAAGAAGTTAACAAGAACAGCAAAGAAAAACTATGAAATTAAGGCTGCTGGCCAGGCAATGACCTGGGATTTTTTCAGGTCAATTAAACAAAGACTAGGGAATTGGTGGATCCTTTAAAAATAGGTCAGAGGGAGATTGTAAGTTCTGGAGAAGATATGTGTAACATTTTATATGATTATTTCTCATTAAGTGTTTTTACTCAAGAGGACATGCATAATATATGCATTGCATATGGTACCTGATAGTGAACATATGTTTAGAGGTGAGGAAGGTGAGATACTAAAAGATATTGAGATAACTAAGGAAATGGTTAGAGAGGTTATAAATAGAATGAAAAAGTTTAAGTCACCAGGACCAGATGAAGTTTATCCCAGAGTATTTAAAAAAAGCAAAGAGGTTGTTAGTGAGTCGTTTGTGCACATTTTTAGGTATTCAGTCGATTTAGGGGAAGTGCCGCTGATTTGGAGGAAAAGTTGTAGTCCCCATTTTTAAGAAGGGTGATAGAAAATTTAAATTAATGTCAAATTATCGACCCGTTAGTCTGACTTCAGTGGTAGTTAAATAATTTAATCTGTTACTGCAAAAAACATTAGAGAGAATTTAGAAAAGCAAAGTTTGGTAAATGATTTTCAACATGGATTCACCAAGGGTAGGTCATGTTTCACCAATTTATTGAGTTTTTATAGGAAAGTTTATTAAGCAGCAGATAATGATGAGGATTATGATATTATTCCTGGACTTTAGTAAGACATTCGACAATGTACCGCATGAGAGACTCTTAAATAAGGTAAAGGCACATGGAATAGATGGGAAGGTTCTTCGTTGGATTAGATCTTGGCTAAGCGACGGGCAACAAAGAGCTGCTATTAATGATTCTGGATGAAGTCAGAATAGGTGCAGGTAACAATTTGGGTTCCACAGGGGTCTGTTTTGGGACCATTACTATTTTTATTTACATCAACGACTTGGATGACGTCAACGTTCTTGGCGTGAACGAAGGGAGAACACCTCGGAGCACGATACCAGCTGGACGCTCATCTCACGAGCTCCACCGAGACTCACTGGCTGGTTCACTACATATCTGGTTGTAATAAATCTAAGCTCCTTATTGAACTTATGAAGAAGTGAGTACTCACAAGATGTACCATTTTAACTTAGCCCAAACAAGTCTCTACACCTAAACAGACTTATAAATGGTGGCATAAGCGGTGTGAATATGATACCCAACACATTTCTACAAGCAAATCTACAGACCTCTACAAGAGTTAACAAACTCCGAGCATTACACAGCTCTTCCACTTTCTACCAAGTTTTTACACTGATCTACAACAAGCACCTTCTCCTACATAAGCTATACGAAGCTATACGTTTTACAAAGCTCTCCCACGTACTACAAAGTACAACTTACAACCACAGTACTGCAACGTTCTCCGGCGCTTATAAAAACCACAACCAGCCAGTTAACAACCAATACCACAACCACAACCATCAACCAAGCACCCTACGTACTTTTACCGCATCCAGCCAGCACAACCAAGCCATTATCATCGTTAACAAGCCGTAACCTAACGCAACAGAACCAGCAAGAAACTACAAGTATTCCTGCAAGTCCACAAGCAACACTGCCTGAACAACATTCATTCTTCAAGGGAGAGAGAGACGGACACACTCGTAACTGTTGCAGCGTCATCAAAAACTTCGGCACAAGGTCCACAGCACTCCATTGCAACCCATCCCGCTCTCCAAGACATCAACGTCTCACCACTCGCCATAGTCTGCATGCAAGATAAAAGCGTTAACATTACGAATTACCTTCAGGAACCTGTACAACACACACATATATCAGACAGCCACCCCCAGCATCTCATCATGGCACAAAGTAACAGCTCCAAGACGCAACACACATCAATAGCTCTAGGACGCAACACGCATCAACAGCTCCAAGGCGCAACACACATCACCAGCCCCAACACCCACCACCAGAAACACCGCCTTGCTTCAGAGCGCATCACGCTGACTCAACTCACCCCAACCCTGCCGACCGCACCGGAAAGCTGACTCGACACTACCACTACCACTACCACCCGTCCCTCACCTACGGACCTGAGCACGCGCACCACCACAACTGCCTGGGTATATCGTTCATATTTCTTATTTGTATATATATATATATATATATATATATATATATGTTATTATTTTTTTCTTCTTATATGACCTCTTTGACAGATTATGTCTATCCGCCCACTGAACATCCTTCATCCTGGCACCCAACCACCTGGTGTGGTCATCCTTCAGTCACCGGAACTCACGTTATCATTCGCCTACTGATAGTAGCTAACAGCTAAGTAGTATTTTAGAATTTTAGGTGGGCAGTTATTCCTTTACTGTCTAACACAGTGGTGATCAGGTATACATTTCATGTCTAACACAGTGATTTTCAGATACACAACACATTTACGGGCAATTTCAACGTTAGAAGAATTATAGTGCTGTTTTAACCTACATTTACATTTACATTTACAATGGCTACCTTCAGAACATCTGTTCAGACACCGTCATGGCGCTTCAATCGTGATGTTCAGCAAACATATGGCTATCCTTTATACACAAAGCGAAGTTCTAGACCGCAGCATTCCCACAACCTTTTCCCTTCTACACACGGTAGAGGTAGATTTTCTTCCCGAAATATGGAACATAGGCATTACACACGTACACCGTATCAGGTGAAGTGGCAATATCAAAGGCATACTAGCTACAAATACGCAAATAATAGGTATTTTTGTTTCTTTTGCAAAGTCTCAGGACATACTCTGTCACATTGTAGATCAATAGACTACCTACCATCAGTACGCATTTTACAAGAAACGGTACTGCATATATCACAATTCCTGGACACATAACACTAACGAGCGGTCCACCAAAATATGCCAAAACCTGGGGTTTTGGCATATTTTATGCCACAACCCCAGGTTTTGGCATAAAGTAATCAAAAACCTTTGGCCCAATCAAAAACCTTTCTGAGCGCCATCTGGCGAGGACAATGCAACCCTCAGAATTTATTACAAAACCTGTTCCATGATAAATAAATATATATCAAAGTATATACCTCGATCTACCAGGAAAAATAGCATATAAACTTGTTATTCTTATATATACAAAAAACATGAATATTGTTATGCCAAAACCCTCAGAAGTTATGCCAAAAGCCTCAGAATTTATGCCAAAACCTTCAGAATTTATACCAAAACCCTCAGAATTTATATCAAAACCCTCAGAATTTATACCAAAACCCTCAGAATTTATGCCAAAACCCTCAGAATTTATACCAAAACCCTCAGAATTTATACCAAAACCCTCAGAATTTATGCCAAAACCCTCATAATTTATACCAAAACCCTCAGAATTTATACCAAAACCTCAGAATTTATGCCAAAACCCTCAGAATTTATACCAAAACCCTCAGAATTTATACCAAAACCCTCAGAATTTATGCCAAAACCCTCAGAATTTATACCCAAACCCTCAGAATTTATAGCAAAACCCTCAGAATTTATGCCAAAACCCTCAGAATTTATACCAAAACCCTCAGAAGTTATGCCAAAACCCTCAGAATTTATACCCAAACCCTCAGAATGTATGCCAAAACCCTCAGAATTTATGCCAAAACCCTCAGAATTTATTGCAAAATCTGTTTCATGATAAATAAACATATATGTATATAAGAATAACAAGTATATATGCTATTTTTCTTGGTAGATCGAGGCATATACTTTGATATATATTAATTTATCATGGAACAGGTTTTGCAATACATTCTAAGGGTTTGGCATAACTTCTGAGGGTTTTGGCATAACAATATTCATGGTTTATGTATATATAAGAATAACAAGTTTATGTGCTATTTTTCCTGGTAGATCGAGGTATATACTTTGATATATATTTATTTAGCATGGAACAGGTTTTGAAATAAATTCTGAGGGTTGCATTGTCCTCGCCAGATGGCGCTCAAAAAAGTTTTTGATTACTTTATGCCAAAACCTGGGGTTTTGGCATATTTCGGTGGACCCCTAACGAGTGCCGTAGTTTGCAACACAGGCAAAATCAATTAATCCCTCCAGCCGACGGGGGAAGGTATGGGCGCCGTACAGGACGCCCCTACGTAACACATGTCCCTCATGCAGACACACACAATAAGAAAATAGGACAGGCTTTACCAGAAATAAACATAGAAAAGCAATTTTTTCCTTTACCCATGACATGCAGACAAGGTTAAGGGGGCCTTCCCACTGTGCCAGCATGTATTCGATTTTTTCAGTATAACATTTTTATTTCTTGTTTGATTATATTCACTTTTTTATGTTTGATGCGCATATATATTGCAATGCTATGTAGCAGGTTTCAAGGAAATCGCATTAAAATTACGAGCTACAACATTTTTTTTGAAGGTTTTCAAAGTTCTATAAAATATTGTAATAGCTAACAATTCTAAAGGAGTAAAACGTTTTCCTATAAACCTCAAAATTAAGACATCTGAGGAAATAATTGTGCAATATGATAAGTGTGTAAAGTAAATAATAAGTATGGGCAAAAATAATGAAAATGAAGGAGAAAATTTTGTGCAAATAGCACTCTTAAAATATTCGTCAAAAATTACACATTATCTCTAGGTGAAAGCTATCTAAGAAATTTGTAGAGCGTTACATCACGATCAGTATGCAACAAGAAATATTCATTTTGGTAGAAGCAATTCAGATTTATTAGACTTCAAATGTGAAAAAATTTAGTTGTGGGAAAAACGTGATCAAAGTTTTAAATAGCTGTCATTATCTACAATAATGCAATGCTAATAACTATACAAATGTGCTTGTATATATTTATGACATACCTGATACGTATTCTGAAGTCAAGGGTCAACCAGAGGTCACCAGAGGTCAGTCAGAGGTCACTTGGGGTCAGCCTGAGGTCACTTGAATTTCAGCTAGAATTCCTTTTCCATCAGTAACTTCCGCTTTTTACTTACGAGAGGCATGGTTGTAAGTAACAGTAACAAAAATAGCGGGTAAAGGCACAGGAAGGTGTGTCTGAAGGTGTCACTGAGCGTCTATCCCCGTACAGACAGCGCGTGCGCCTCCGTCGATCGATACGGTTAACTGAGGGCCCGGAACCGGCAACAGGGTGGTGCAGACACTGCCAGAGGCAACCTAACATATCGTACAGTATCGTAGCATAAAAAAATCGGGGAAAAAATCGGAAAAAAACATGAAAATAATGAAGAAATAAAGCGAATAAGCAACGCTGAGTGGGAAGGGGGTGTGGCACACGACGCAGGATTTAAATTCTAAAGGGCGCTGTATGAGTCGTACACGTGGCAGACTTACGGAGACCACGCGGGATGATGAGATACACTTGTATGAATATTTTCAGAAAAACGATTTTTTGGCCATAGTCAGTGGAAGCCCCCCTTAAACCTATCATTACAGTTCATATTACTAAGCAAGCATTTAAGCCCCCTTCACACATTCTATAATCGAACCACGATAGCGCCACCAATTTGATTATTGACACTATCGTGAAATTTGACCACGATAAATGCAGACAACGATAGCCTCACAACAATGTCACGCTGCCTGTACGTATGTGTCATGATGGTCGTAAGATGGTCACGATGGAGTCATGACAGCTGTAAGACTACGTCACGAATGGAAAATCAACGGTCATTTTGTCGTCACGATAGAGGTACGATAACCACGACAGTGCCATGACGGTGCTATGAACGTATCACGATAGCGTCAAGAGCTAGCAACATGCCTCACACGTGGGTGGGTGTTGCCATGGTGATGGAGAAGGAATGGGGGTAGAGATGAAGGTGGGAGAAACAGGAGTGGGTTTTGGTGAAGGATAAGGGGGGAAACGGGGGAGGGGAGTTGTAATAAAGAAGGGGGTGTTGGTGTTGGTGGGGAAACGGGGGGGGAGGGGGGTTGAGGATGTAGAAGGCGTTGTTGGTGATGTGAGTGGTTAAAAGGGGGGTGGGGGTGTCACCATGTGGTCATGGGAGTAGGGGGAGGGTGATGTCACCACGTGGTGATGGACTAGAGGGATAAGGCGTTGCGGGTGGGTGGAGGTGAATGAGAAAGGGGGGAGAAGGCGGAAGGGGGTGCAAAAAAATGGGGGGGGGAAGGTAGGGATGAAGGCGCGCGTAACTGTTTCATATCGTCACGATAGACATACGAAGATAACGATAGTGTCACGAAGCTGCTACAGAGATAACGATAGCGTCACGATAGACTTACGATAACGCTGCGTTGGGTACAAAACTCGAGGAGCTGCCCGATTTTTTAGTACATGCACTGCCTTTTCGTGGCCTCGGCAGAGCGCGTCACGAGCGTCACGATCGGTCACGATGTTTTCCCATAACCAGGACCATGACGGCGCTGAGCATTGCATTGTTGGCGCGTTCGTGGTTCTATTATGGAATGTGTGAAGGGGGCTTTACAGGGTACCTTCGAAGTGAGATTACGGCAAATGATGATAACTTAGCCGAGGTACTGATAGGAACATCTACTTTATACGAAGTCCTCACTGTGCCTGTCATGCACAAGGACAAGCAATTAACTGCTTTCATGGACACAGTTGCAGGAGCAACTATCATGGACAAAGATACGTTGAATGCATTACGTAAACAAACAAAATATGTACTCTTCTTAAAACATCCGTCAATTAGACTGACAGGTTTAGATTGCAAGAAATTCCCTGTCCCTGTAAAGTATGGCTTAACTTAAAGTTTGAGGAAATCGTGCCTGCGAAACCTATCTGTTTCCATAAATCACAAGAATTATCTTTCCCTGCTGACCTCCTGATAGGTATATCAACAATGGGGGAAGAATGCATTGAAGTTTGTCCACACATACACTGGATTAGGTATTATGGAACATTTATACCCGAAATCAAAAATCCTTCACCAGTGCTTACATTTAGTACTGCAACAGTGCAAGCTCCTGAGATTGACATGCATGCAATAACTAACGTGCCCAAGCGGCCATCAGAGATGACAGCTCACAGTGAAATAGTTTCACTGAGTAACACTGAATCCGATTCCTGTACTACCCCTACTGTTCTTTGTCCTTCGCAAGATTCTGAGACACATCGTGACATCGTGGCTGTCTGGTGGGAGACGTCTCGCTAAAAGGTCGCGAATCACTTACGAATCGGTCGCGAATCAGTACGTGTGAAGTCTCTTTTCATGGAATCAGCATTGTGCAGTGTTAACAAAAAGGGCATTGCTAAAATGTACATACATAATAAGTCACCATGCACCCAAAAGCTGCACACATGAACGTACTTAGCAGATTTCGTAGTCACACCAGCGCGCGTAGGTGTGATTGCGACTCTGCCATTAGTTCCCATTTTGTCAAATGGAGACCCTACCACTGATCATGCACAGTGTGTTCAGGATGCACTCCATCGTTTTTTAGAGGAAATGGATTTTCCGGAGTCAAAGCAGGCACTATTGCAATTATTATATGCAAATCATGACACAATTGCCATACAAGGTGATTCTTTGGGCACTACAAACATTATTACTCATCACATTCCTTTGCTACCTGACACACAACCTATTTATATGCCTGCGTATAGGTTACTCCACTCACAAAGGTCTATACTTGATGGCATGGTTAAGAAAATGTTAGAGGATGATGTTATTGAACCATCCACCAGCCCATGGAATGTTCCGTTATTTTTTATTCCTAAGAAAGCAGGTGACTGGCGACCGGTTTTTAGATTATCGGCGCCTTAATGATGTTTGTCAAATAACCAGGTATTCCTTACCTGCATTACAGGATATTCTGATGTCCATAGGGCCAGATAAGAAAGTGTTCTCTACACCATGGACCTTGTCAGTGGATACTGGCAGGTCCCATTGGATGAAGTATCTAAGGACCTCACAGCGTTCAGTACTCCTTCAGGACATTATGCTTTCAAAAAGCTACCATTTGGAGTAGCAGGTGCACCACTAGCATTTCAGTATCTAATTAACACTGTTTTCTCCGAATTACTAGTAGATTCAGTTTTTGCATTCCTTGACGACATAGTTATTTGTACCCCTGATACGAACTCTCACCCACGAACACTGGACAGGGTACTTTCTAATCTTAAAGATGCTAATTTGAAGGTTAAACTAACCAAATGTTCCTTCATGAAAAAACAAATTTGTTTCCTGGGTCATGTTTTGGAGGCAAATGGTTTACATACTACCACGTCTAAGGTAGATGCAATGATGAATTTTCCAACACCTAAAAATGTCAAAGCCCTCAGAATTTTTTTGGGCTTCAGTTGTTTTTACAGGCAATTTATCATGAATTACTCACGAATTGCAAGTCCACTAAATGTCCACACTGTGCCTCATGCAGATATACACGAGGCAGGTTGATGTGTTGAATGCCCAACCGAGCGTCCAGACTGTGCCTCACCGCTATGGCGGGGAGGCGACACTCCGTCACAAGTTTGATTGATTGCAATCAAATCGTACAGTGCGTACAAATTGTACAAATCGTACAGAAATATTGTACAGTTCATTGCAATTTTTGATCACCTATGTATTTGCATTGAGACGTATCATATACCAACATAATCGAAAAAGTGTGCTGATTCCGAGACAGTAAATAAAAATTCAATGCTAACAAAATTACAGGAATAACAAGGAGTTTAATAGAAAAAAGTGAGAGGAAAAAATGTTTATACGCTATTTCGCTTTGCTCTCAAATCTTATTCAAGGTATAGTTTACTGTAGTTTATTCCTATTCATGACACGCAGTAATGTCTTGTGTAGATGATGGTATGTTTAGTCTTCCTAAATATCATCTCATTCATCTGGTATTTTGATAATACCGTATCTTTACATACATCATGGAGCGCGGCGAGTAACGTCTTCCCTCAATGGAGCCAAGTGCAGCACTGAGGGAGCTCAGCATGCCCATCCAATTCGAGAGAACTGGAACCCAAAATGCCAGGGGTCGCTGGCAGTTTTAACTCACTTTTTTGATAATAAGTTGGTCTACTGAAAAACAAAATATGGGCTTATTCCACTGCACTTAAAACACAAAAGTATAATATTAAGAACGATTTTCTTCTATATGTATATTGTATAGAAGCCTGATTCTGTAAAACATTGTATATAACCAAATAACCAAGTAGGTTATAGTTGAGGAGGCGAGGTAAATGATACTCTATGATATTATATAGTCAATAACGAATGTTTAGAAGTTATCTATGCCTAGGCAGTCATATTTTCCTGTTATTATTGTGTATCAATCAGATAGAAAGCCTGGAAGTGGAATGAGTCGACGCGTGAAGTGGCAATGTTTTCATTCAATCTCCCCGCCACAATCTCCCCGCCCACCACTCCCCGCCGCGGCGTGTCGCCTCCACAATTATAACCTACATTGTCGCAGCAACAAGCCGATTTCGTCATTCTTTATTCTTCGTTTTTCCAAGGCATTGCTTATTGTATTTTGACAAGCGTTTGCCAGACGCAGCAGTACTGTCTTAGAAAACAGTGTGAACATCGCCCAAATTTTACATGCCACAATATACATGTAAAAAATATATTAAGCTTTGCTACTCGAGGCGAGTAATTTGCATTAAATTGCTATTATAGAACGTTCCATCGTAATGCATGTCATCCATATAATTAGTAGAACAACAGAAGAGCTATATTTTTTGGTATTCAGATGCGGTGCATCAATGTTTATCGCGAAATTAATTTATGAAAAATATTAGTCGCGGAGTCAAAACACAGTAGACCAGTGGTTCTCAACCTGGGGGCCATGGCCCCCAAGGGGGCCATGGCAAGAATTTAAGGGGGCCATGGTGGGCTGTTGCAAATTATACATTTCTAAATAATGTTAGGAATCTGAATTAAAAAATAATCTTGCATCACTGTCCTGGCAAAGAAAATTTTCTTGTTTTAATAATTAATTGCTTAATCATTAAGTTGAAAATAAAATTTTGTTACATAATATTGTTACGAATGTGTGTGTACGTGTGTATGTATGTATGTGTGCGAAATTGTAATTGTTTGTGCAGTGTAGGTGTGATAGAAAACGCGGAGAACGAACGCGTATGAGACGGGTGAGAGACACGGGCGGTGAGTGAGGGTGAGTCACCGGGAGACAGAGGGAGAGAGTCGATCGAATGATCTCAGTGTGGCCTGGGATATCATCACGTAAACATGTAGGTATAATTGATTCTGAACCATATACTGTGTTACTTATTTTGTTCGACAATTATAAATGCGGTCGCTGTTTTTCGTGTGTGAAATATTTCTTATTTTTTGGTATCATTGTTTTTCATGCTCATTCCCTACTTAGGTATTCCTGCTTTTTTTTTTTTAGTGCTAATATTGATGTGACTCGCTATTCTTATTATTATTTCAATTGGGGCAGTGCTTGTCAAAGGAGGCGTGTTCTTGCTGTAGAAAGTACATTTCAGCTTGCTAGCTTGAGTGTGAATGTTTATCATCTTTACTCTCTCTGTGTGTATGTTTGTTTATGACTGTGTGTGTGCTTAATTTGTGAGTCCATGGATGTGTTATGTATGTGGATATTTGTGTGTTTGTCATTTTATCACTTGTCCTATTTATCTGTCCTTCATTATTATTCTTTTGTCTTATCACTTAATGTTTGTTCTGATGTTCTGTCTTCTTTATTTTCCGTAGATTTGCGATGGCTACTAGTGTTACTAAGAAGCGGAAGTACAGTGAAGAATACATTAACTACGGATTTACATCAATCCTCGCTGATGGCATCGAGAAACCTCAGTGTGTACTGTGCTTCAAAGTGCTGGGGAACGATTCTATGAGGCCTAGTAAGTTGAAGCATCATTTGCTGACCATCCATCCACAGTATGCTGAGAAAGACCCCGATTTCTTCAGGCGCCACGAAAGTAGTTTGGGAAAACAGAAACTGGATGCGACTGGTGCTTTCCAACAACAGATCTCAAGTGTAGTTGAGGCATCATACGAGGTTGCCCTCGAAATAGCGAAGCAAAAGAAGCCCCACACAATTGGTGAAACCTTAATCAAGCCATGTACTTTAAAGATGGTCAAGCGTGTTCTTGGAGATGCAAGTGAACGTAAAATTCAACAAATTTCCTTGTCAAACGACACAGTGAAGCGGAGAATTAATGAAATGTTAAATGACATAAAGGAAAAAGTGATACAGGAGATCAAATCCAACTGGTGTGTTTGCAATACAGCTGGATGAGTCAACGGATGTGAGTTCTTGTGCACAGCTACTCGTGTTTGTTAGGTATGTTTTCTTGTGTGATATCAAGGAAGAATATCTGTTATGTACACAGCTTGAGACCACCACAACAGCTAAAGATGTGATGGAAAAGCTATCTTCTTTCTTCAAAGCTAACAGGATCCCCTGGGGAAATTGTTGTGGAGTCTGTACAGACGGGGCTCCAGCGATGCTGGGATCAAAATCAGGGTTCCAGAAGCCTGTCAAGGAAGTAGCTCCGAATGCCAAGGGGGTTCATTGTATTGTTCATCGTTTTGCACTGGCGTCGAAAACCCTCCCTGATGAACTTTGCAAGATCCTGGAGGCAGTGGTCAAATGCGTCAACTTTGTAAAAGCTGGAGCTCTGAACTCTAGCCTTTTCCAGAACCTTTGTAGAGACATGGATTCGGAGCATGAAGCTCTCCTCTTTTACTCCAAAGTGCGCTGGCTTTCCAAGGGCAATGTTGTGAATCGAGTGTTTGAACTTCGAGGGGAGCTTAAATTGTTCCTGGAAATGCAAGGGAAAGATGATCTGTTGAGTCACTTCAATGAGGTTTTGTGGGAGCCACGTCTTGCATATTTAGCAGATATATTTGAGCAGCTAAATAGGTTGAATCTGAAGCTACAGGGCAAGGAAAGAAATGTGTTTCACCTGATGGATTGTCTTCGTGGATTTCTTGCCAAGCTCCAGAATTGGCAAAGGAAAGTCGGTGCCGGGAATGTTGCCATGTTTGAAAACCTTTCAGCTGTCCTTGACGAGAATGAAGAAGATAGTCTGCTTGACCCATTACTTAAAACTGAAATCACTCAGCATCTGAGATCCTTGGAAAGTGAACTTAATAGGTACTTCCCAGAATTCGAGGAGGAAGAAGGGAAGTTGGTAATGAATCCATTCTCTGGCACTCTTGATATTACTACCATTCCCAGTGATGTTCAGGACGAGTTCCTTGATCTCAAACATGATTCTGCTGCCAAATATCTCTACGAAGAAAAATCTCTGAATGTATTCTGGTGTTCAATGCATCAGTCATATCCAAAAGTCAGTGAGATTGCACTTCGACTACTCTTGCCTTTTTCAACTACCTATTTATGTGAGTCTGGTTTCTCCACCCTTCTACAAATCAAGAATAAGAGCCGGAACCGATTGGATGTGGACCCCGACATGAGATGTGCATTGTCAGTGACAGAACCTCGGATTCGTCAAATGACTGAAAAGAAACAATATCAGCCTTCCCACTGATGTGTGATAAAATATGCAGAGATTAATTGAACTTTTTCCCAACCAGATTCAAATTTGCTAGTGTCCGCTAGTCTTTTGTAGGCAAGTGATGTAAGTTAAGCATATCATAGAAATCTATCAAATATAAGATAATTATGACTGTAAACTTTGTAATAAAGCAAGGGTGTTCTCTTCATCAACATTTAAATTTTTTTTTTTTTTTTTTACCTTTTTTGGCCGGGTGGGATTTGGGAGAAAAATGAAGGGGAGCCACACGAATGTTGAGAATTCATGAAGGGGGGAATGGAGTGAAAAAGGTTGAGAACCACTGCAGTAGACCAACCTTTGAGTTAAAACTGCCAGCGACCACTGGCATTTCTCGAGTTTCAGATCATTGGAATTGGGACGGACGGAATACCTCAGCACGACGCATGGTGGTGTTGAAAACCTTGATTTTCAACACCGCCACCAACAGAGCGCGCGTCAAAGCCCCGTGTGGACGGGGCTTAACACATCTCTTGAAGAAAGATGTTGAATTTTCATGGGAAGCTCCACAAGAACAGGCATTTAGTAAATTAAAGGCATTGTTGCGTGATGCCCCAGTCCTTGCTTACCCAAATTATTCACCTCAGTTTACACTCTTCACTGATGCATCAGATATAGGCCTTGGTGCTGTTCTGATGCAGAAATATGATAGAGGTAAATGGCGGTTATTGGCTTATGCCAGCAGAACTCTCAATCCCGCAGAGCGTAACTATTCAACCACACATAAAGAAGCTCTAGCGGTTGTATGGTCTTTAAAGCATTTCAAATCTGTCATCTATGGGTACAGCATTCTTGTTAAAACAGACCATGCACCTGTAGTGGAATTGTTTAATTCTAAAGAATTTTTAGGCAAATTGGCACGTTGGCGCCTGACGATACTAGACTTCCACCCAAAATTTGAGTATTTGCCAGGCAGAGTAAATTTCGTGGCTGATTCATTATAACGAAATATTGTACTTGTTACCGCAACACCTGAGCAACCAAAACATGACACCCAAATCGCTATTCCCAACATTGAGGATAAGATAAGATTTTCATCCTATCTAGACACTTTGCAAGTACCAACTACAAGGTTATTGACTATACAAAGCGCCGCCACGTCAGCACGAACTAGGCGGACTCGAACCGCTGACCGAATGCGCAGGGACTCTGCACATTGCAAGCTCACGTCTCTACCAACCTTGCCACCCTGACGGGCGCCAACATTGAGGAGGAACAGCGAAATGATCCCTTCTGTGCTCACATAATTTACTACTTGGAGTCAGGAGATGATACACAATTGCAAAAATTTACCTGTCGAGCTAACTGAGTTTAAGTTACAATACAACCTTTTGGTGAGAGATACATATCTCACGACAAGACAGGAACCAAAAGGCCAGGTTACACAGCTGGTAGTACCTTCAGCACTTATACCAAGATTTCTTTCCCTTATACATGGTTCTAGCCTTGCAGGCCACCCTGGGAAAGATAGATGTTTGCACCAAGCACGTTTGGAATATTTTTGGCAATACATGCGCCGTGATATTTTTGCACACATACATAAATGTCCATCATGCGCAGAAACAAAGGTTTCAGTTGGAAAACCTTATCCTACACCTAAAGGACCTTGGGAGACAATAGCCATTGACTTGCTAAAACTCCTACTAACAGAATCTAGTTCTATATACTTGTTAGTAGCAATTGATCATTTTTCTAGATTTTCGGTGTTGGTACCACTGAAAGACAAAACGGCTCGAACAGTTGCAAAAGCACTTATGGATAAAGTTTTCTTCAAATTCAGTACACTATCCACATTGCTCTCGAACAATGGTACCGAGTTTAACAATCAAATTCTCACTGAAATTTGCAAACTATTCAACATAAACAAATGTAACATAACTAGCTATCACCCTAGCAGTAATGGCATGGTAGAAAGACAAAATAGGAATATTATACAACTCCTCAAGTCTATATTATACAACTCCTCAAGTCATTAGCTCAACCTTACAGTTCTCATTGGGGTGAATGGATGCCCCAAGTGTCTGCCACACTTAACTCTTCCTTACACAAGTCTACATGTGAAACACCATAATTCATTGTTTTTGGGCAAGACAAAAGACTATGTTACACTCTCCTAGAGCAGAGTCCACAGCCAATATATAATTTTGATGACTACGTTACAGTTAGAGTGGCTGATTTTCAGAAAATATACAAACGTGTAACTGATGCTATTGAATTGTCCAAGGAGGACACGATTAAATACCACCGCCCATACACAGCCGAAAAGCCAATTGCTACAGGTGATGTAGTACATATACTTTCAGGTGCAGCAATTAACATCAAAGTTAGATCCTACATTTGAAGGACCTTACAGGGTCATTGCTATTGAGCATGGACTCAAAATAACTATACAACACATTTATAAGTACCATGCAAAGACAGTCCATGTAGATCAGGTTAAAAGAGTAGCTCGAGGATTAGATACAGGTCAAGATTTACCAAGTCCTAATACTGATACACAGGACACACCTGCAGTTAATGATGACACACACACTGCTACAAATGATTACCGGCATAAATTGCGGTCACACACGCAAAGGTAGTAGTGTTATTCCATTCCATACCATTCCATTTCATTACATTTTATATCAGTTCACCTGATTATTTTCCAATTTCCATGTATTCTCAAATGTTAATGTGTGTTGTTCTCTTTTTTGAAGATGTCTACACAACACACCAAACCAATGTTATATACACTCTTGAAAATTCTTTACATTGTTTCTTTTACGAATTTATTTGGTTTAGCTATACATATTATTCTGACCAACTACTAGTATAAACTGATATAACAGTATACTGAAATACAGTAAACCCTCTCTAATTCGAGTTAATTGGGGGGGGGAGACCTGGGTCGAATTAGCTGAAAGTCCGAATTATCCGATGGTTACCTCTAGCCCCTCCATACAATAAGAACTCATTAAAACATGCCAAAACTGCACATATTGTAGTACTTGTATTCACCAAAACATGGCTGATACTGAAGGTTTGAAATGCTCTACTACTGTACACTGAGCCACCACTCAGTGTACGATAATTGTATGAGGTGAATGTTTAAGAGTGAATGAGTGTTAATTATCTCTTGTGTGGTTCGAATGCGAATGATTCTGTTTCATAGCACGTGGGTTCCTGAGTGCTCATATCAGGTAGCTGTATCCTTTATATCCTGCCGCACCGCTGTACATAGTGCCTCCTCATTAAACAGCACCCTCCAAGATCTGTGTCTCTACACCGTCGGGATAGAACATGGCGCAGTAGTCTCTGCCTTACAATGGAGAAGTTGACGGCGCTGCTAGCGCAGCAGGCGGATATGGCCAGGGAAGTCCAGGAAGAATCCCAGCTTAGGGAGGAGCGCATGAGCCTGATCCTGGAGCGTGTGGTATCTCAGCCGGTGGCAAGTAGCGACCATGTAGACAACCAAAACCACAGCTCACCACAACAGGGGAAGTTTTCTGCCGGCGCCGCGATCGCCCCGCACTTATCCTCCTCTGCTTCCCTGCGGGAGTTTGACGTCAACGTGACGTTGACGAAGATTTCCTCCCTGCCCCTCGTGCAGCAGAGAGCATCCCTCGTGTCCGTGCTTGATGACAAGTGGACACGAACGCTTCGTTACGGGATCACTGTAGCTGACGACGCAGGATTGGAGCAGGTCCTCGATGCGATGGAGGCGCATATTCGAGGACAACGTAACGTCATCGTGAACCGGAGGGATTTCTACGCAGGAGTTCAAGAAATGGGTGAAACCTTTGACGATTTCCTGTGTCCTGCATGTGAAGGATATAGAGAATTTCGGTGACCAAAGTGTCTCGTTACAAGCATGTCTCCCGGTGCTAGTGTGAAAGTTAAGGGCAGTGGGTGTTTCAGGTATGGCAAGAACAGTCACAGAGATATGCAAATGTGCAAAGCAGTGGGTAAAGACTGTTTGAATTGTGGTAAGCGAGGCCATTTTGCAGTAGTGTGTCGGAGCCCCGCTCAGGCCCCAGGTGTTAAAGGTTTACAGTGTCTCCCGAAACAGTTCTCGAAACGGGGCCAGGGGCCAAAGAGGCGTAATGCAGACATTCACCAGGTATTGGTAGGAGTGTACACCAACCGAGTGTCTGCGCGCCTCGCTCCGAAGGTGGTGGTCAACGCCACCCACCCAACTGGCCGCGATCTAGTTGTATGGACCCCCGACTTAGGAGCAGAAGCGACAGTCATGGGGCTTGACGTGCCCATGTCCTTGGGTATCAATCGAACAGCCCTAGAAGTTCCCGGCAGTGCTGATCTCTTCGCCGCGGGTGACTATCGACTTACTTGCCTGGGAACTTTCTCGTCAGAGCTCGAGCTGGGTAACAAGCATACCAAGACTGTCGTATCCGTCGTCAAGGAGATGAAGGGAGCCTTATTGTGTTGGTACGACTCCATGGCTCTGGGTATCCTGCCACCTGATTTCCCTGTGCAGATCCACCGGTCGTTGAGGCCCGGTTGTCAGCGTCATCATCTACCCCGCCAGTAGTGCTGCCCCGGTGGTCACACAGCCATGACCCCACGCCAGCCCAGCGAGCAGAACACGCCGCCGCCATAATCAAGGCCTTTCCAAGAAACTTTGTTGATTCACAGACGTTGCGGGAAATGGATGGAGGCCCTATGCGCATCCAGCTTGCAGATGACGCTAAACCCTTTGCGGTAACAGCTTCCCGAATCATTCCTTACAGTTGGCGTGCGGAGATAAAAACTCAGCTGGATGGCCTGGTCGCTAAAGACATCATCGTCGGGGAGGACTACCCAACAGCTTGGCGCTACCCTATCGTCCCGGTGGCGAAGAAACCTTCTGGTGTGAGGCTGTGTGTGGACCTCACACGCCTTAATCGTTATGTAAGGAGGCCAACGTATCCTGTGCGATCTCCTCATGATGCCGTGGCTTCCATAGATGGGGCAAAGATGGGGTACTTTCATGTCAAGATAGCAGATGAGGACCAAGACTTCACTTGCTTCATAACGCCCTGGTGCCGCTTCAAGTTTAAGCGTGCTCCTCGGCTGGTTTCGTCCGGCGACGAGTATAACCGGCGCGGTGACCAGGCACTGGGAGACTCTCCTCGGACGGTAAAGGTCGTGGACGACGTCTTGGCGTACGATGCTTCGTACAAGGATCACCTCGACCACTTAATCATCTTACTACGCTGTTACCAGTATGGAATCATCCTGAATGCTGACAAATTCAAGTTTGCCCGAAATAACGTGGATTTCTGTGGCTTTTTTATTTTTATTTTTATTTTATACATCACAAAGGACTGGCCAAGGGCACAACAAAAAGACGTAACACTTAGTTGCCAGTCCCTATAAAGAAGACAGTACGAGAATAAAAAAAAAAAATATGGGTGGGCCAATTTAGTTCGGGAGGTGTCTTGTTACTCTTCTCTTGAAAAGATTTAAGTCGTAGGAAGGTGGAAAATAGAAACAGGAAGAGAGTTCCAGAGTTTACTAGTGTAAGGGATGAAAGAGTAAAGATACTGATTAACTCTTGCATTATAGTACTGCAGATAGGTGAAAGTATTGTGGGTTTGATGAAACAAGCATGGAATTTGGTCCGCAGGTAGACTATGCCTCAGTGGTGATTTTTAGATTTAGGGCCATCTCAGATTCGACCTGTGACAAAAATGGCGGCCATTTTCAAGATGGCCGCCATCGCTTATTTGAAATTCTTTGATATTGTAGGTTAAATCAATTCTAGGGGTGGGAATGTTTTTCCTTTGTATTATAAATCATACATCAGTAATTTTACTGTCCACATAACAGTTGAAATGGCAAATAATTACTAGTTTGAGCTAAAAAATAAGAATTATAATTTTTACGTCATGTTACGATTTTGAAATCAGGACCACTTCGTCAAGCGCGTCAAACAATCCAGAATTATTTCTTCTGTTTTTGTAGGTAGCAGAGATACACACAATAGCTTATTATAGTCTATGCAAGTCAATAGGATGGAAATTGTGTCCAAACAGTAATGAACTGTTCTCTGTGAGCCGCGTCACTCGGAGCACTGTCCACCGCACTGACAAAGAGCTGTACACTGAAGAGCCGCCTTCTGGCATTTGCAGCGTCCTCTGCAGCCGTTCTTGCAGCCACATCGCAAGAGTTCCCTGCAAGCTTCTGATGCTTCTGGTAGGGTCGTCCAGGTTATACTCCATCCACCACCAGGCTTCTTGTTCCAGCCCCATTCACTTGGTGACGGAAGCTCTGGAGCAGGGGTCATCATTTGGGCCCAACAGTGACCAGCCTGGTAGACAGCTCTCTTGGTGTGTTGGATGAGTGCAGCCTGTGTAGGAGGCAGACCATCAATAGTTCTGCCTTTCTTGCTGAACAGCTGTTTCCTTGCCTGGTTCACACCCTCCTCTGTGCTGGTGCGATCGTACAGCAGGACCACAAATCGCTCCAGTGGTTGCATCCACTCGTCAATGGCACGTGGGTCTGGCATGGCACCCAAGGCGCAGAATGCTGGTGTGACGTCTCCATAGATGGTCCAGGTGTCCCATGCAGTCTTCTTGCCCCTGCCGCCAAAACAGGACACCGTGTCACATCCAGTGAAGGCGTAGAACATCGGCAAGGCCACACATCGGTCAGGACCAAGAGCTTTGGCGATCTCATGAGCAGCGATGAACCTGAAGCTCTTCCCAGCTCCAAAGGCAATCCACAGTTCAGAGATGTTGAGGCGATTGGCTGATGCTATGGCCAGGACTACCACGTCTGTATCAACTGTGCGTATTGACACTTTGCTGTACCCCTGTTGTACGGCATCCTGTAGGTGCAGGAGGATACGAGTGTCAGCCTCCTCATGCGTGCATGGCGCTAGAGCTGACACGTCCTGGCGATTGGAGCAAAGAACGCCAGTGCCTTGTGTGGTGATGAGATGTTTGTTGGTGTCAATGTCTGCCACGTTAGAAGCCAGGAAGGAGAACAGCTCCGTCTTGTTGTCGTTGATGCGGAGAAACTCTTGCCAGTTTCAGGAACTGCACCTTGTGGCTCGACTCGGTCTCCTAACTCCCTTTCCTCTCTTGCTGCGAGTGTCCGCCTTCAAGCTGTCTGCCATGTACAGATCCCAGACAATGTCTAGTCTGTCTACATGCTGAAGCTGGGATGTGACATACGGCACGAAGACATCAGTGGCATAACCTTGGAATGTCTTTGCAGTCCCTGGTCGCAGCATGTTGATGATGGCAGCACCATCCAGGATGTTGACCTGTACTTTGGGGGTGGAGAGATCCTCTTTCACTGGAACAAGGTTTTCCAGGCAGGGCATCAAGTCAGACTTGGTTCCAGTTCTTAGGCCACCCATCTGAGACAGAGACGGTGGACAGGCCTGGTTTTCGTGCTGAAAGAACTCGTCCAAATCACCATGGCGTATCTGGGAGGCAATGTACAGCCTGGACAAGAGCGAACAGTCGTTCTTCAGGGATGACATCTGTAGCTGTTTCCTTGACTTCTCTCTGACTGGTATGGTGGGCGGCTGAAAAGATGGAGGTTGTTCCGCTTGATGGGATCTGTGATAGGCACTGTCTGGTTCACAAGCCTCTCTTCAACATATGTCTCATACTGCTCGAGTCCAAGTTTCTCCATCTGCCGCACTGTGTCTGCCACTGCTGTGTCCACAACGTCTCTGCTGTTCAGAACAAGGAGATCACTGCTGCATTCAGCGAACGGGTTCCCCATCTCTTCCATGGCTAGGCTCAGTGATCGCACATCTTTTGCAAATGCCATCTGTGCATGTCTCTTCTGTTCATGGTGACGTCCATCTGTGTCCTGCCTCTTCTCGGTTGATCCCTCGAATTCCTGAATTAAACGAGCCATCTCGGGACCAGATACCATCCAGCGACGAAGAGCTGCAGGGTTCTCCGTCAGGCCCACAGCACCGCCGTCTCCCTTCACGGAAGCATTGTTCTGCTCATGGGCCTGGTCAATAGCAACAGCAGAGAATGCATGCTTTGACTTCTTGACGACAAAGTTCCCCTTCAGAAACTCTGCATAGACATCGGGATGGAGCTGCTTCAGTGACACTATGTCTCGTAGGTGGATCGGCACCCATCTCGAGTAGTGTGTATGGTCCAGGGCGAAGAACCAAGGGACGATCTTAGACAGGGCCTCTATGTAGAGCAGGAAGTCGGCCTCACGAAAAACATAAAAGAGTGCACAGAGCACCATTGCTATGGCGGATACAACATTCGAGAAGATATTTTGGCAGCCATTTTGTAAAATGGCAGGCACTCCGCTCATGGAATGAATCTGGAATGGCCCTATAGCCAAATATCTTCCCAAGCACCTTTTTTAATTGTCTGCCAAATTTCATGCTTGTTTCACCAAACCCACAATTCTTCCAAATATTTCACCTATCTGCAGTACTATTAGGAAGATGGACAGAATAGGGATGAGAACGAGTAGAAAGTCTTGCGCAGCGAGGACACGGGAGGGGGGGGAGACATGCAGTTAGCAAGTTCAGAAGAGCAGTGAGCATTAAAATAACGGTAGAAGATAGCAAGAGAAGCAACATTGCAGCGGTGATTTAAAGATTGAAGACAGTCAGTCAGAGGAGGGGAGTTGATGAGACGAAAAGCTTCTGACTCAACCCTGTTTAGGAGAGCTGTATGAGTGGATCCTCCCCAAACATGTGAGACATACTCCATACATGGGCGGATAAGGCCCCTGTAGAGACCAAGCAAATGGGAGACAGAAAAAAAGGACGCAGACGCCACAGGACACCTAACTTCTTAAAAGCTGTTTTAGCAAGAGATGAGATGTGAGATTTCCAGTTCAGATTTTTAGTAAAGAACAGTCCAAGAATGTTCATTGTAGTAGGAGATAGTTGAGTGTCATTGAAGAAGAGGGGATATTTATCTGGTAGGTTTTGTCTAGTAGATAGGTGAAAAAACTGGGTTTTTGAGGCATTGATTAAAACAAGGTTTGCTTTGCCCCAATCAGAAATTATAGAAATATTAGAATTTAGGCACCCGGTGGCATCTCTCCGTGAAACACTTAGTTCCTGTTGAGTTGGACGTCTAATAAACGACGTTGAAAAATGCAGGGTAGAATCATCAGCGTAGGATTGGATAGGGCTTTGAGTTAGACTTAGAAGATCATTAATGAATAATAGAAAGAGAGTAGGTGATAGGACAGAACCCTGAGGAACACCACTGTTGATATATTTAGAAGAAGAACAATGTCAGTCTACAGTAGCTGCAATAGAACGGTTTGAAAGGAAACTTAAGATGAAGGTACAGAGAGAAGGATAGAAACCGAATGAGGATAGTTTGGATATTAAAGATTTGTGTTCAAAAGCTTTTAATATGTCAAGGGCAACAGCAAAGTTTCACCGAAACCCCTAAAGGAGGATGACCAAGATTAAGTTAGGAAAGCTAGAAGATCGCCAGTAGATCGCCCTTTACGGAAACCGTACTGACGATCAGATAGAAGATTGTGAGCCGATAGATGCTTAAGAATCTTCTTATTAAGTATAGATTTAAAAGCTTTAGAAAGGCAGGAAGTCAAAGCTATAGGACGGTAGTTTGAAGGATTAGACCGGTCACCCTTCTTAGGAACAGGTTGGATGTGAGCAAACCTCCAGCAAAAAGGAAAGGTGGAAATTGATAGACAAAGACGGAAAAATTTGACCAAGCAGGGTTCAAGCACAGAAGCACAGTTTTTGATAACAATAGGAGGGACTCTGTCAGGACCGTAAGCCTTCCGAGGATCTAGGCCAGAAAGGGCAAAGAAAACATCATTACGAAGGAACTTAATGACAGGCATAATACAGTCAGAGGGTGGAGGAAAAGGAGGAACAAGCCCTTCATCAACCAGAGTGGAATTTTCAGCAAAGGTTTGAGCGAAGAGTTCAGTTTTAGAAATAGATGAGACAGCTGTGGAGCCATCTGGGTGAAGCATAGGAGCGGAAAATGAAGAAGAAAAATTGTTAGACATATTACTAGCTAGATGCCAGAAGTCACGAGAGGAATTCGATTCAGAAAGATTTTGATATTTTTTATGAATGAATGAGTTTTGGTAAGTTGAAGTAAAGATTTGGCATGATTACGGGCAGAAAAGTAAAGGGCATGACACCACTACACCATCACTGCTGAAGGTTACACCGCCGACACTCGGAAGGTTTTAAGGCACTAGCTGATTTTCCAAGGCCGCACAATCTAACGGACCTTCGATCGTTCATGGGCCTCACGAATCAGCTCGGTGGTTTCTCCTCGGCAATAGCAGATGCTTCACAATCTCTCAAAGACCTCCTGAAGCCCCAGAACGAATGGCGTTGGGCTTTCGCAGCATGATGAAGCCTTCGATAGGGTGAAATGTTGTTTGGTGACACCACCTGTCCTGGCTTTTTTCGACCCAACGTTAGGCTACCTAGTATGTTGCAGACTGACGCATCCAGGATGAATGGGTTCGGCTTCGTTCTCCTTCAGAGACACGGTGAGGTTTGAAAGCTCGTGCAGTGCCGGTCAAGGTTTCTCACTGACGCTGAATCGCGATACGCAGTTATAGAGATGGAATTAGCTGCAGTGCTCTAGGCGGTTAAGAAATATGGCACCTACCAGACGGGCCGTCCTCATTTTGACCTCGTCGTTGATCATCACCCCTTGGTTCCAATATTGAACTCAAAACTGCTGAGAGAGATCGAGAATCCCCGCTTGCAACGTATTCGGGGAAAACTATCCAGCTACACTTTCACAGCGCATTGGCAGATGGGCTCTTCCCACTGAGCTCCTGACGCTCTATCACGTGCGCCAGTTACAGATCCTGCAGACGGTGGCGACGAAGTGGGAAGTGAATAGTCTGATCCCCTTCATATTGCTGTGGTAGCTGCCCTTACTGCCGTATGCGAGGAAGGCACCCGTCTGGCACCCCTCAAGGACCAGATGCTGAAAAAGGTGCGTGCTGCCGCGACACGGGACCCGAAGTGCCAGTCCCTTAGGGAGACCATTATCAACGGCTTCCCTGAGCACCGCCACGAATTAGATTCCCAGCTCCGGCCATACTGGGGCGTCCGTAGTCTACTCGCCATGGACGACGACCTCATTGTATATGGGCCCAGGCTATTCCTCGCAGCCTTCGACGTGAGATACTGTCACGCATCCACGACTGTCATCAAGGGATGGACCGTACAATACGTCGGGCTCGACCGACCACATACTGGCCAATGATAGATCATGACATCAGAAATGTCGTCTCTAGTTGCCACCTATGTCGTTCCCTTCTCCCCAAGTATCAAAACGAACCTTTGTGGCAAGACGACGACCCACCGAGCATAGTATTTCAGTCAGTTTTTTCTGACTACTTCTACGTGGCAGGCCGTACCTACCTGGTTTACGTCGACCGTAAGTCTGGGTGGCCATATGTGTCATCGTGCCCACGACCTGCTTCAGCAGCTCATCTCGTCACTGCCTTGCGCTCCGTCTTTGCAAACACGGGCGTGCCGGTTGTCCTGAGGACTGACGGCGGGCCGCAGTTCACGTCGTCAGTGTTACGCCAGCCCCATCTGGCTCGATGGGGGCTGGAACACCGGGTGACGTCCCCATATAACCCTCGGGCCAATTGACACGCAGAAGCTGCAGTTAAGACCGTCAAGAAGCTGATAATTACAACAACGAGGGCGGGACACCTAGACGAGGATGACTTTGCCCGTGGATTGCTGGAGCTGAGAAACACTCCTCGCTCCGATGGGAGATCATCAGTCCAAGTACTGTTTGGTCATCCCATGAAATCAGCAGTACCCGCAAATCATCGCTTGTTTGCCACGGAATGGCAACAAGCAGCTGACGTATGTGACGCCACCGCTGAGCACCTCAAAAGTAAGGCCAAGGCACAACACGATTTCACGGCTCGACAGCTTCCACGCCTGCATCTCGGTGCGTACGTCGACGTGCTCGACCACGCGACCGGTCGATGGGATCGTGTAGGCGTCATCGCTGGCATCGGATCGCGTAGAGACTACCTCATCAAGATGGGCAGTGGCCGCATCCTTTGGAGGAACAGGAGGTTTCTCGGCCCCCATCATCCGATGCTGGCGGAGAGCGTCCCTCAGTCTACATCTGCGGCGAAAGCTCTAGCGGGACATGACAGCGCACGGGATCCGGTACCACGCAGAGCACCGCGTGTAGATACAGAGGAGCATCCAAACGCCACACGCCGTAGTTGTCGCCAGCGGCGACCGCCAGAGTGACTGGAGATGCGATGGGGGACTCAGACATATAACTAGGAGATAAGTTTAGACATCACAGAGTCCAGATGTCTTGGGGGAGGTGTACGATAGTTGTATGAGGTGAATGTTTAGGAGTGAACGAGTGTTAATTATCTCCTGTGTGGTTCGAATGTGAATGATTCCGTTTCATAGCACGTGATTTCCTGAGTGCACATATCACGTAGCTTTACTTTGTATCCTGCCGCACCGCTGTACATACCTCACCAGTAAACAGCACCCTCCAAGATTTATTTCTCTACACCGTCGGGATAGAACACTCAGGTGTCACTGATAGCGTCTTCAGGCAAGTCTGCCAGGGCTGCGTTTAGTAGGGCAAAGGGCACGCGTGCACACACAGACGCTCGGTGACGTAGACATATATTATGTGTAGCGCAACCCTCGCACTACAGCCCGAGGAGGTGAATCGCCACTGAGTTGTCAACTCGCACCGCAATAAGGGTATGTAAACAAAGGGCAAGGAAAGCCCCTCTTCTTCTCTGTCCTCGTCTTGCCTTCTTAATATTTCCTTTCCTGCCGCTATAACTTTTGCTGTATCAAATAAGGGTCATCAACAAGTTATTCTGCGACAAAGGGAATCGCCACAGAGATACATTTCGGCAGCTGCTTTCTTGGTAGTGAAATTACTAGCAATGTAAATTGTGAAGCGTTCAGTATCGTTCACTAGGGAGGGTGTGGGGAATGGGGGAGGGTAACCGCTACTGAACGCAGCCGTGGTAGGTGTCACTCGGGGTATTTAAAAAGTAAATTCTTCAGTGCTTGAGGTGCGTTATGTGTCAGAAGTGATGTGGAACAGTGGAGGCTGGCTGACAAAGTGGATGGCACAGGTGAGGTGGAAGGTGCTGCAGAAAACTCCGACAATGTATGCAAGGAGCGCACAATGTCGGATAATTCGAACTTCTGTTCGGATTATGGAAAGTTGTTGAAAAATTCGAACTGGACCTGAAACAAGTCTAAAATCCGAATTTCTAATTATACGGGTTCGAATTAGAAAGGGTTTACTGTACCAAACAATGGACACTTCAATTTCCTATTTAGCCCGTCAAATTGAAGGTCAAGTCTATATGCATATACACTCGATCCTCAATCTAACGGACCTCAGTTAAAAGGACTTCGGATTTAGCGGACTCCATCTGCTAAATCCTACACCTCTGCCGGGGTGTAGTGGCTAGCGTGCATAGCTACGAATCTGCGGGCCCTGGTTCGACTCTGAGCCAGAGCAAGTCGGCGGCCAGCCCAAACAATTCATATTTCCTTTCGTGGTTGATAAATGGGTACCTGGCGAAACCTGGGGAAGGTAACTGTGGTAACCCGGATGTCACACTAGCCCTGTGTCCTGGGGTAACGGGATCTCACCCACCACAGACTCAAAGGCTAATCCAACGGAGATGGGCACCGAGGCCACGCACAGCATAGCGTATGCCTCCATCTTTACCTACCTTTACCTATCTGCTACTGGACAAGCGGACCAAACCATTCAAAAAGTCCACTGCTTGAAAAATGTGCCAGCTAGGTCGCAGGGCGAGCAGTGTGGGTGTTCCCGCCAAATCCAGCATGTAGTGTCAGTCGCTGTTTAACTCCCGACCTAGCTACACTGTCCGGTTCGTTTTGTGATGCTATGTTTATCAGGATCACTGACTCTCACATTCACTCTCAACCAAGCCTGTCAGCACACTTGAGTCTCAGCCACACCCGCCAAGCAACACGTAGTCGCCAATCCCACATGCACTACCTCACTTCCACACACAAGCTCACCTTTCTATACCGTTTAAACTAGAGGCGTCTGGCTGTACAGTACTCAAGTATAGGCCACAGTAATGGTGGTAAGAGGCAAAAGGCATCAGCAACAGCGGTAGCATGAAACGCTCGACACAACTGCTGACCAGCTGTTACCTAGTCACCACTCTTCGCACATATCGTTGCCCTCATACACACCGCCCCATCTTCATCACCATTCATAAGCAGTAGCCAGTGAACACAGTGTGTAATTGAAAGTGTTGTGCAGTGCAGTGACAGTATTGCGTGTTTCATGTGAACTTAGTGGCATCTCGATTTTTTTTTTTTTTTTTTTAAGTTGAAGCTTATAGCGCCAGTAGGCTATTTATTATATCAGTCTGGAGGAACGTGAGGGTTGGCCCTCCACCCGTTGATTTACGCAGGCTGGATTTTTATAGTGACACCTGTGATGTTATAGGTGAAGGTTCGTTTTCTATGATGGTCTACCCTCAGTTTTTAGGCACACGCTGCTACCTGCTGTCCCACCGCCGCACTTGAAGTCGCAGTCGACGGAACAGGAATGCCGCATGCGGGTTGCTTCTGCCACTTGACGATGGATTTACATTTACTCTTTGGTGGGACTTGAACTCGGGACCTTGTGCTCACCCCTCAGGCTCTTGTCGGCCATGTTAAAAATGGCCGAATGATGGACAAAGATGGATGAAAATGGTACAAATCAGTACCTTCAGTACCTCTGTTTATCAGAAGCACTGACTTTGACATCCTCCCTCAACCCAGCCTGCCAGCACACTGAGTCGTGGCCACACGATCTGAAGGACCTGGGAGTGATACTACAATGAAACCTACAACCAGAAAAACATATAGACAAAAATATTTGGAGATACATACAGGATGTTGAATAATATTAGAGTGGCATTTCATTATATGGACAAAAATATGATAAAAAGATAATTACTAAATGATCCGACCAAAAATTGAATATGCTGCCATTATGTGGTCCCCATATAAAAAGAGGCATGGGAAAAAGTTGGAGAGGATACAGAAAATGGTATAGGGCATGCTCTGCCCTAAAAAAATGCTCTAGTTTGGGACAGATCATGGTCATAAAGATCATATCATCATTGATATTGGGGAGGCGGTAGCGGAGTGGTTAGCGTCTCCGACTGGCGTTCTCGGTGACCCGAGTTCGATCCCCGAAGAAAACCAAAACCTTTCTGCAACGTCGAGTGGCCTAAGAACACCCACATGCCCTGCCCATCAACTCTACCTTCGATTGCGAGTGCATCGAAAGACACAGGGAGGCGGCATGAGCCTCTAATCACAGGCGTCACTATAAATATCCTGCCTGCGCCACCACGGGCGAGGACCAACTATCACATCCCTCAAGTGAACCTCCAGAGACTACCATCCGAGCCCTGGATCACCACTGCCTACAGGCGCTATAGGCACAAATGAAAAAAAAAAAAAAAAAAAAATCATCACCATATCCTTATCCATGTGAACAAACGATGTTCTGTTATTCATCACGAGCTTATATGTGGCACCAACTATCCTGTTCATGTGTTTCTCGGGAGATAAGTTGTCTTGAATTAATACTCCAAGGTCTTTCTCTTCACTCGCCTTAATGATAAGCTCATTTCATAATTTGTGACTGTAAAGTATCCTCTTTGTACTTCTTCCAAATTCTAAAAATGTTCTTATCCAAATCCTTCTGTAGCAATATGCAATCTTCCTCCTTTTCTATCATTTTTATAATCCTTGCATCATCCGCAAATAAGCTCACATAGCTTTTTAATATATCTGCCATGTCGTTAATGTAGATCAAGAACATAATCAGTGCTAACACTGAACCTTGAGGTACACCGCTTAATACACTCTTCACCCCGAAATACAGTCCTTAATCCGCAGTTCTCATACATGTCTCCCTTTCAAAAAAAATTAAATCCAATTCAAAATATTTTCATCCAGTCCACCTTTATGTTCCGATTTCCACAATAGCCTTTCGTGAGGTATCTTGTCAAAGGCTTTTTTTAAGAATCCAACTAGACACAATCCACTCATCCGTCTCTTTTTTGCGTTACATCAATTGCTCTGGAATAAAAGCAATGCAAATTAGAGAGACAAGAGCTTCCAGCTATGAAGCCAAATTGGTTGCCTGATAATATTTACATCTCTTTTAGGTACCTAACCCATCTGTCACTTATTATTTTTTCACATAATTTGGCCACAACACTGCTAAGTGACACTGGTCGATAATTCAACAGGTCTGTCTTCTTGCTTGCTTCCTTTATAAACGGGAACTATATTCGATCTTTTCCAAACTTGTGGGACTTTTCCTTCCCTTAATGAGCACATTAATCTATCTACTCGATAAAACCTAATAGACAACTATCTCCTCTTCTTCAATGACACTTAACTGTCTCCCTCTTCTACAATGAACATTCTTGGACTATCCTTTACTAAAAATCTAAACTGGAAATCTCACATCTCATTTCCTGCTAAAACAGTTTCTAAGAAGTTAGGTGTCCCGTATCTGCGTCCTTTTTTTTCTCCCTCACAGTTGCTTGATCTGTACAGGGGCCTTATCCGCCCACGTATGAAGTTTGTCTCACATATTTAGGGGGGATCCACTCATACAGCTCTCCTGAACAGGGTTTGAGTCAAAAGCTTTTCGTCTCATCAACTAAAAACTCCCTTCCTCTGACTGACTGTCTTCAATCTTTAAATCACTGCCGCAATGCTGCTTCTCTTGCTATCTTTTACTGTTATTGTCATGCTCACTTCTTCTTTTTCTGTTTAACGTCAGTTTTTCCCATAATATTTATGAGGTTAGATAAATAATTATATGCTTCCGGCTCAAGCAATACCCACCCCGCTATCCTGAATTTCCTTCATTATTGTCACTAACATCACTTATTGCCGCATATGTAATACCTAATAATCTTGTACTTATACTTAAATACATATTTGAAAGAATATTTTGAATATATCTATTAATCCCTCCAGATTAGGAATGTAATAAAAAATCATCGAAGGTTGAGGTGAAGACACGGGTGTACAAAGGTCTTCAACCTTGACCGCCAACCTTCCTCGCTGCTCTTCATTCCAAAACAAACCCCTCTTATGGTAAGCGAAGGTCTGCCGTTCGTCGTTCGTCGCTCTACCGTCATGACTCTCGGTACGGGCCTTTATCTCTCCATGTAATCCTAGCCATATACCACGACATTCACCGATTTCATCCAACTAACACATCCTCCAACATCTTTGTCAGAGCCCATGTTTCAGAACCATACATCAATACAGATCTTATACATGCTTCTAATACTCTTTCTCCGTTTTGTCAGTGAAATAGGTGGAAATTTGAATATCCATCGGATAATCCACATTTTTCAAAATCATCTATAAATCTATATCTTTCTCACTTACGTTGTTTGCCACTTTTATCATAATGGTCATTACATGTTTCATCTCATTTGACCCTTTAGCAATGTTTTTTAAAGTTTTCTCTCTTTACCTAATATGATTAATTTGTTTACGAATGAGTTTGAAGAAATAGGTAAACAAAATTAGATATATGGTTTCATGTAGAGGAATGCAAGAGTAACATATCAATATGAATAATTAGACATATGGAGTGATTAAAAAGCGTACATAAATTACCAAATTGTACTCAACACTCTTGAGATATCAGAGTAGATATTGTACTGTTCAGAGTAGATATTCACTGTACTTCAAAGGTTGTTCTTACCTTTCTTTTTTGAGAAGACACCAACTACTGCAGCATTTGTGAACCAAGAGGCTGGGTAAACATCTTTCTTTAGAGCTAACATGTCCTCCACTTCCCTCACACTGGTCAGCTCCACAGGGGTGCCCTGCTCTACCCTGAAAATAAGTAAGGTTACTCAAAATACAGCAATTATACACTAGTCATGACAATTGTATAGGTGTACATTATTGGTGTTAGGATAACTATTTCATTTATAATATGGCCATTAGCTTTAGCAGCACCAGAAATTAGCCCAAAAAATCTGCCCTCAATAAAGTTGGTATGCAAGCCTGAGAAACATCATCATCAACATCAGACAGTGAGTACAGTTTGCATTTGCCCCCAAATGCAAAATCGCCATATGCAGGTAAAGAGAATAACTACATAATGGAAAAAAATACCACTGGTTTTCTAGATATAACTTGACCAATTTTCCACATATGGTTTGCCATTTTTTGGCATAAATCATCACACGTCCTTTCATAACATGATTCTAACTTATAATGGAGAAGAACAACACAGAAATAATAATTAGAGCACCATTTACTGCATAAGTGCATATACCTTCTTGAATACACCTACATCTTGTTTAACGCATAAGTTACATTCCTAGAAAATCATGCGTTAAACAAAAAAAATCTTTAAACCATTCATGTATTCCCATTGATTTCATAAAATTTAAGAACAATTTTGAGCGCAACTTCAAATTTTTCATGTGCCAAGCAAATTTTGGTATTTCGTTTTTTAGTTGCTCAACATTTTTGTACAGGGAGGTTGCGTTATAAAGGGTTCAAGTGTATACATGAAAAATGCGAGTCGAATCTGGCTGTTTTGGGAAACACCAAAAGCAGTAACTCACAATGTCCAGATGTCACCTCACTTATCACACTTCTGGCTCTACTTCCTTACCATGAATGATCTTAGTGCACCAACCACAGCAAAAAGCCATTCAACAAAGGACAGATCCATAGACCACTGTATACCTGGGCTGCGTTTGAGAAGAAGAATTTGAGCGGCTTGCGCCGTTCAGGTTTCTGTACCCCGCTATCAAACGCTTTTGGGCGCCTCGCAGTGGTATGTAAACAAATCCCCACCGTTACCATGGAAACAACGACGCCACAGCTCAGACTGTGGACTTTTGACCTCACCATTTTCCTCTACTGCCCTCTATCTGCCCACGCACAGTACGGAAGTGTAATGGCGTACGCTGTAGCTACCTGACGACTATTTGATTATTGTTGTAATGGTAATTGTCGCTGAGAGAGGTGAAATGCTATGAATCTCGGGCACCGTCAACCAACTACCGTCAATAACACTATAGTCGCCACTGCACTTTTGTCGCCAGGCGCTAAATATTACTAATTTTAGCATCACTATAGACTTGTATGTGCCACTGAAGACAGGTACATAATAATAATATAAACTACTGTGCATGTCTCTTTAGTGGCACATACAGTTATGTATCAGTAGTGATGCTAAAATTCGTAATATATGGCGCCTGACGACATATATGTGCAGTGGCGACTATAGTGTTATTGGCGGTAGGGTGTAGGGATACGTGAACAGGTTTATGAAACTGTCGCCAATAGGAATTCTCGCAGAAACACCAACTGAGACCTGTCGCCGACGTGGTACACTCGCCGACGCGGAAATTTTTGGTAACAGTTCCACTTGGAATAAATAAAAATGAGGAATAAAGTGTATTTCATTGTTGGATATCACCATACCACCTGGTATGTAATCTCTGAATGCAGAAATACTGGTAAAAGCTTATTAAATGTATATATTGTGTACTATAATATCAAGATCAAGAGCTGGAACTGTCGACAAAAATAGGCAGATGAAATGAAAATATGACAGTGTTAATATGATTTGACTGATGCTTCATGTTCGCTTATAATGTCAGATTACTGTGATAAATAATGCTGTTATGTATATGCAGGTTGTTTTCTCCTCTAACTCATAGATTTATGTACACATTTATATAGCTAACCTGCCACTTATAGAGATAATCTGAAGGCATATTTTTACAGCAACAGGACATTCTGAAACAGAAGAGCTCCCCATTGTTTATATTTTTGTTTTGTCAAACATTATTGTTTTCAACTTAACTAAATTCAATTTACCTAAACGAAATCCAATTGCTAAGATAACCTAGCTTTTCTAACTAATGAAATCTGGATTGTTTAGTAGCTGTCTATTAAATTATCAATCGTATTATCACATATCATTGCTGCCACATATTACACATCTGGAGCTGAAATACCTCCTCCGCCACCCTCGCCCGGGCCCTGTATAGTGTATATGCATCCTAACTAGTAAAAATATAACCAATAAAATTCCATTCTTACCTAATAACCTAACCTACCCTAACTGGTGGGTGAAGAAGGGGTATTTAAGATTAAGCGGTATAAAGTATTTCTGTATAATGAAAAGGTATAAATAATTGAAATCACAGCAAAAGAAATGGTAAATATGCATTTTCAACCAATACTCCCTATTGACCAATACTCTTCTTAAATAACTGGCGGGGCTACACCACCCAGACCTAAACTAACCTAGCTAACCTGGGCATTGATTACATAACCTTAGTTCACTGAGGCCGGGGCTTTCGCTCACCATCAGACCCCTCTTGTTATTTTTTTTTAATTCCTGCCGGCGGTAAATGTGCAGTTTCAACCAATACTCTCCTGGCATAACTGGGGGAGCTGCTCTCCCCCAGAACCCCCCACTAGTTAACTAACCTAACCTGGGCATTGATTACGCAGCCTCACCTCACTAGGGGGGTTTCACCCCCCCCCCCAGACCACCCTGTGTTATTTTTTGTATGGGCTATAAATACTCCTTAGCGATGAGAACGAAACGTTCAGGATACTTAACGGTAAAATTCTAGTGTTTGCCCATACTCTCCCACTTCCCCCAAACAAGTTTGGGGACCTGTGGGAATGTGGGGTTTTCAGGTGGGGAACAAATTATGCGTCGGAAACACGTAATTTAAGAGTTATGTAGTGGGGGGTAGAATTCCCTAGATCTAGGGTAATTTCCATAAATCTAGAGAAATTTGCCTAACCAAAATTAATCTAACCTAGCGGGGGGCTTGACCCATCGATAAACTAACCTAACCTAACTAAATCTAACCTAAGCTAACCTAACCTAACCAAAGCTAACCTAACCTAACCAAATCTAACATAACCTAACCAAATTTAACCTAACCTAAACAAATTTAACCTAACCTCCTACAGCGGGGGGTGGGGGGGTTCTCGACACTTCGGTCATCATTATGTGAGGATCGTCAGGTTCACACGTCTCTGGACTCAGAAGAAATCCAAAGAATTTTCCCTAGATCTAGGGAATTTTTACAACACCCCTAACTCAAAAACTATGTGGTTGCAACGCATATTTTGTACCCCGGCCAAATATCCCGCATTCCCCCAGATCCACAAGCTTGTTTTGTGGGAGAGGGGGAGTACGGGCAAACACTAGAATAATACCTACTTAACCAATCAATCAATCATTGGGGACATACGCCGGGGGGCGCGTCGCCTCGCCCGCCCTACGACGCCACTCCCGGGGGTCACCACGCGCGAGTTCCCATGCAGGCTCCTTTCCCATACCAAGCAGCTCTCGACAAGAAACATCAACTTGCCCCAGCCACGAGCCTTGTGGGCGCCCCCTTGGCCTCCTCCACGCCGGATTGTCTCTTACAGATACAACCCGATGGGAAGGATCGGTTTCAGGGTAGCGTGCCACATGCCCATATAGCCGAAGTTGGCGCTGACGGACTATGCAGGTAATAGGCCTCGATTCAGTCTCACGGTGCAATCGCTGATTTGACACGTAATCATCCCAGCGATACCCCATGATTCTGCGAAGACACTTATTACCAAAGGCATTGATTCGTCTCTTCAAGTCACTATTTAGTGTCCATGTCTCCTCACAACCATAGAGTAAGACAGGGATCACAAGCGACTTGAAGATCCGGATCTTTGTCCTCCTGCACAGGTACCGACAACGCCAAATACTCCCGCTGAGCGAGTCCATAACACCGTGGGCTATGCCAATCCGCCATAAGGCTTCTTGTCGTGACCCGCCGTCATTATGGACTGCGCTACCGAGGTATGTAAAACTTTCCAAGATCTCAATGTCCTCGCCACACGCATGCACAGACTGTACAGCTTCATCTAGTAAGTCTCCAAACACCTGGACCTTGGTCTTGAGCCAGGAGACCTCAAGTCCCAAAGGCTTTGCCTCCTTGTGCAGCGCCTCGAGAGCCATCACCAGGACCTCCAGCGACTCAGCAAAGATTACTGCATCATCGGCAAAAACAAGGTCAGTGATCTTGGTGTTGCCGACGGATGCTCCACAATCACTTTGATCTACAACCTTGTCCAATACCCAGTCCATACAAGCGTTGAAAAGTGATGGGGCCAGGACGCACCCTTGCCTCACTCCTGTATTCACAGGAAAGAAGCCGGATACACCTGCCCCACACTTCACAGCACTCTCAGTCCCAGAATACAGACCAGTTATCAAACCAATAGTCCTTGCAGGAATCCCTCGAAGTCGCAGAAGATCCCAGAGTGACTCACCATGTACTGAGTCAAACGCCTTCTTGAAATCAACATAGGCTGTAAGCATCCCCTGTCGAAACTCACGTCGGCGTTCCACCAGGACACGAAGCGCTAGGATACGGTCCGTTGTTGACTTACCAGGCGTGAACCCAGACTGCTGAGGTCTCTGATGCTTCACCAGATGACTGCGAATTCGTGTCAGCAATAAAATGGGCAAGCACCTTGGCCTGGTACCCCTGAGCAGTGTAATACCGCGGTAATTGTTGCAGTCCTGACGGTCCCCTTTCCCTTTCCAGATAGGGACGGACCAGCCCCCTTTCCAGTCAGGAGGAATGGTACCTGATTGCCACACGACAGTCAGGACAGCATGCAACCCGCGGATCTTGGCCTCACCCCCAGCTTTGAGGAGCTCCGCACTGATATTACAAACACCAGCTGCCTTTCCACCCTTCAACTTTGCTACAGCCTCTCTGACTTCGTCAAGAGAGGGTGCGGTTTCGTCAATGGGAGGATCGGCATCCACTGCCTGTAACCCAGTGGTGTGAAGCTGCTCAGTTGGAGGGTCCCACCGTGAACAACTGCCCAAAGTACTCAGCCCAACGAGCCATCTGCCCATCCATGTCCGACACGAGGCGCCCATCTGCTGTTCGAATAGCACTCGCCCGAGAAGGAGACTTGGAACGGAGCTTCTTCAGGGCTCGGTAGGTGGGTCTGAGGTCATTAGCGTTCAAATGACCCTCGACATCCTCAGCGAGACTCCTGACATACCTCTCCTTGTCTCTCCTCAGGAGGGTTCTAGTCCGGCGTGACAGAGCCCTGTGCTGGTCCCGGTTCCCAGCCAGCCTGGCAGCGCGACTCTCCTCGATTTTCTCCAGCGTCTCCGTTGAGACAAAACCACCCCCTGACCTCGGGCGCTCCCCAATACACTCCTTTGCAGCCTGTAGAGTTTCACGTTTGAAGGTATCCACAGTTTCTACAGGATCCCCGAGAGCACCGAGCACATCAAAATCGATTCGAGACTGCCACCGCATACTCATGAGCACATGTCAAGTCCTTCAGTTTCTCAAGATGAAACACAGTATGGTTACCTCTTGAATTCTTCTGGACTTGACATGAAGCTTAAGTGTAGCAAAAACAAGTCTGTGATCTGTTCCAAAGAACTCAGCACTCCGGTAAACCCTGCAGTTCTAGAGGATCCTCCAACGAGTACTAACGAGGATGTGGTCGATCTCCTTAGCTACCCTCCGGCATTACTATACCATGTCCAGCGGTGCAGTTCTGGTCTCTGATACCAAGAACCTGCAATTCTCAACCTTCTGGACCTTGCAAAGTTCAGAAGCAGAGAACTGTTGGTGTTTCTGGTACCGGAGCCATGGGGACCAACACACAACTCGTAGCCATCTCTCACAGTGCCAGTAGTAGCATTGAAGTCGCCCAAGACAATGAGTGTGTCCCGAGGAGGACACTGGTCTAATACAGAGTCGAGTTTGGCGTAGAACATCTCCTTCTCTTCAGTTTTACGCATCTCGGTAGGAGCGTACACTGCAACAAGAGACATGAAACCCAGAGTGTGTTTCATCCTCACCCGCATTATACGCTCATCAACCGGAGTAACCTCAACAACTGACGGCTGCAGTTTGCTGGAGACGCCTATAGCTACTCCCCGTACACGGTGACCATTGCTCATGCCGGACCAGTAGTAGGTGTAACCCCCACTGCTAGTCTCGCCACTGCCAGGCCTCCTCGTCTCAGAGAGTCCCGCTATATCCACCCTCAGCCTACTGAGCTCGCCCGATAGGAGAGGTAGTCGATGATCGTCTGAGAGGCTCAGAACGTTCCACGAGCCCACACGAAGAACCCTCCGCAGGTTGATCCCAGGAGTGATTCGACGGGCAGGCGCCGCCTCTGCACCGCCCCGGCCACCCCCATGGTGTCCAGTACCAGTGTCCAGCATGTGTTAAGTAGTCCGGCCGGCCGGACTACTTAACCAGCGATCGTGTATTGGTTGAAACTGCACATATACCCTGCCGGCTATTGTAGGGGTTAGAAATACTCATGATGAGAATGAAAGGTTCAGGATATCTAAAACCACCGATCTTGTATTGGTTTAAACTGCACATATACCAAAAAAATACTAGGAAATGCCTAATGCTTATATAAGGGGATGTATTGTGAACTTGAATAAATTTATCTCCCTCCACTGTTCATTAGACCACTATAATATCGTAAATTATCACTCCTATTTACTGTATTTTCATTATTAATTATAAGTAGGCTCCAGTACAGTACTTAGCAGTACATGTCAATGCATGCTGCGGGATAACATTGTAGTCTTTCGACTGTAATCGGCAAGAATAGCATAAATTTGTCTCAAATTCGTCTCAAATTCAATGGGTGGCCATTGTTGCTGTCATGACGTCATACCTCGGCGGCCCTCGCAGAGCGCCCAATGTCTGTGGGCTGGGCTCTCGGTAGCCACTCAAGCCGCCCGCCCGAGTCGCTCACAGGCGTTTGAGAGAGAGTTTGAGCGGCTCGCACCACTCAAATTCTTCCTCTCAAACGCACCCCTGGACTGTTCACGCGACAATGTTTTGAAATTACAAGCTGCATAGCGGCCTGCCCCGCCCGACAAAGAGATATAGTGGTCTATGGACTATCATATAGACTGGTTTATCAGTGTATATGATATACTGTAATCTTCGTAAATGTTTGTTCTATAATATTATCAAATAAAAAACAGTAAAACACGCTAAAGAAATGCCATTACGAGACTATGAAGAAATATGCATGAACTTAATATTTACTTAACTCTTCGCCATTTAAAACTTTGCGAGTCAACTTTTATCATGAAGGGTATCAATAGAAGCGCAATTTTATTAGTTTTCCATTGATATATTTCGTTATCTGATAAATGAATTAGAATAATGCATAAATTAGCGTTAAATAAATAAATAAAATCATCAATCGGGTAATTTTTCCGATTGATGATGTTATTTATTTACTTATATATTTTGTTTGTTGATAAATGAACTAGCACCATGCATAAATTAGCGTTAACTAAATAAATAACCTCATCAATCGGGAAAATTACCCGATTGATGATTTTATTTATTTAGTTAACGCTAATTTATGCATGGGAGTAGTTCATTTATCAGAAAACAAAATACATCAATGCAAAGCTAATAAATTGCGTTTCTATTGATACCCTTCATGATAAAAGTTGACTCGCTAAGTTTTAAATGGCGAAGAGTTGAAGTGAATATTAAGTTCATGCATATTTCTTCAGAGTCTCGTAATGGCATTTCTTTAGCGTGTTTTACTGTTTTTTATTAGATAATATTATAGAACAAACATTTGCGATAGTATATTACTATACATCATATATATATATATATATAATATATTATATAATATATATATATATATATATATATATATATATATATATATATATATATATATATATATATATATATATATATATATATATATGAATCCGAGCGGCCCTCCGACTTCAGGGCAAGTTCAGGCCCATGTGCAACAGGCCGATATTCCGTGCGCAGTCCAGGTATACAGTGGTCTATGACAGATCAAATCTTTCTGCTCCTATACGTGCAAGAAAGTTGATAAGCCTACATAAAAAACTTGAGGTGATGGCTTGTTATGACATAAGTGAGAGGGTGAGGAACTAAGATGGGATTGTGATATTGTATACCTGGACTTTAATAAGGCATACGACAAGGTACCACATGAGAGACTCCTAATTAAATAAGGCACATATAATAGATGGGAAGGCTCTTCGTTGGATTATATCTTGGCTAAGTGATAGGCAACAAAGGGTTACAATTAATGGTTCTAAATCTGAATGGTGGCAGGTAACAACTGGGTTCCACAGGGGTCTGTTATGGGACCATTACTATTTTTTATTTATATTAACGACTTAGATAGTGGGATTAGCAGTGATATCAGTAAGTTTGCTGATGGTACTAAGGAAGGTAGGATTATTAGATCACAGTCTGATGTAAACAATTTGAAGGGAGATACTTAAATAAGTTAAACGATTGGGTAGTCAGTTGGCAGATGGAATTTTATATTGACAAGTGTAGCGTAATAGAGGCGTTTTGGCTAAGGATATAGATACTACATACCGCCACATTTTTTATTTCCTAATTTATTTTGTGGACCTCGGAGATTGTTCATATACGAGTGGTTGTTCATAACATAATTATGTAAATATTCTTATAATTCATTTAAAGTTTGTTTCGTGTTTTATAATGAGGTAACAACATATTTTGTGAAGTTTTGTTGATGTGGCCATATACGTCAAGGGATGAATATATATCGGTTTTACACATGTGTATGTATATTTCTTGATCTATATTTTATTTGAATACTCCCAGTGGTCGGCAGCAAAGGTATGAAAACAACAAATCAAGATTTTCGTCAAAGATATTTCGGTTCCCATCGACAGAGACTACAGGCGCAAAGGAACAAATTGGGTTCAGAAGGTTATGTTTCGTCGCTTAACTTATGTATGCAGGAACTTCACAATCTGAGAAACAAATAAGAATTAATGTATGTCTAATGTATTTCTATTTACAGATTATACGCGTCAAACTGCTTATATTTCACAATTTTCAACCATTATAACCATTGCAAGAATCTGTTATGTATTGGGTAAATAACGATCAGCACGACTAAGGAACTCTATTAATATTATTCCTTATATGAACTCACACCATCGTGAAGTCATAGATATAGCTGTAAAGTCAAATTAGCAGATTTATCTGTTTTAAAAGATACATAATACGGTCTGGGTCTTGGTCTGGGGAGACTCTGGGCTCAACCTCTGGGCTTCTTTTTCTTTTAATACCTTTGCTTTGCTTTGAAAAACAGATAAAAAAAAAAGAAGGAAGAAACTGGTTCATAAATAGGGTAGTAAATTATTGGAATGGACTCAGTCGTAAGATAGCTAGTGTGGAGTCAATAGGGAGTTTTAAAAGGAGGCTAGACAATTTAAATTCATGGATGGGGATGAAAGGTTGATGTAGGTAGTGTTAAGTAACAAGAACTACCACGTGTAGGTCTCACGGTCTCTTGTAACTTCCTTATTTTCTTATGTTCTTATGTTCTAATCTGTTGTCTTCATCCATTAATATGGCTAACCTTTTCTTAAAAATATCTTCTGTCCTTGAACTTACCACATGCTTGCTGAGTTTGTTCCACTTCTCTACTACCCTATTAGTAAACCATTGTTTCTATATCATTCCCATATCTGAACTAATCTAGCAGGAAACAATTTGTTCTTGTTCTATCTTGCTGCTTGACTATTATAACCTTATTTACATCCCTTCTGTTGAAACCTTTCACCAATTCAAACACTTCTATCATAATCTCCTCATATTATAGGCGCGGTCACACGAGCCCTTTTTCCGGCAATATTCAACCAGCAACACAAACCCGGCTCAAACTCGGCTAATATTGACACGTTTGTGGCAAGACGATTCTGCGCGTCTTGTATTGCCGAGTTTTGGCTAAAACCAAACTTGAAACCACCACCAACGAATATAATTTGACGTTCAGTGTTAATGCAAGCCCTAATTCAAAATACAGAAGCTGAAATATACAACTACATAGTGGCAAGAACCAATTCCAAGACGAATTGTGAAGTCTTGTATATTTTTAATTGCGTGTACGTAGCTTCGAGGGGTCTATCCTCTTCGGAGGATTTTGTGAGTCCGTGATTGTCTTCGGTCTTCTCTATTTTCTTTGTTGGCTGTCTACCTTTCTAGGGGATACTGGATTAGACCATCTTCATCGCTCCTGACTGACTAACGGCTCCAAAGACGCTTCTTCTTACTGTCTTCCTTCTCCAGCCTGTAACTTAAGCCGCCTTCACACATTCCATAATCGAACCACGAAAGCGCCAACAATGCAATGAGTAGCGCCGTCATGGTCCTGGTTATGGGTCTATCGTGACCGAACGTGACGCTCGTGATGCACTTGGCAAAGGCCACGAAAAGTTAGTGCATGCACTAAAAATCGGGAAGCTCCCCGATTTTTGTACCCAACCCAACGCTATCGTAAGTCTATTGTGACGCTATCTTTATCTATGTAGCAGCTTCGTGACACTATCGTGATCGTCGTATGTCTATCGTGACGATAAAACACCGTTACGCGCGCCTTCATCCCTACCTTCCCCCCCTTTCTCATTCACCTCCATCCACCCCCGACTACCTACCTCCTACTCCCTCACCACGTGGTGACACCACCCACCCCCGACTACCCTTCCCCTACTCCCTCACCACGTGGTGATACGACCCACCCCCGTTTTAACCACTCATATCCCCACCACCAACAACAACGCCTTCTCCATCCCCAACCCCCCCACCCGTTCCCTCACTTCTCCATCACCAACACTCACCCCTGTATCTCTCACCTCCATCTCTACCCCCCCTTCCTTCTCTATCACCAACACCCACCTCCGTGTGTGGCTGCAGCATGTTGTTATCTCTTGATGCTATCGTGGTACGTTCATGGCACCGTCATGGCACTGTCATGGTTATCGTAGCTCTATCGTGACGACAACAAGACCGTTAATTTTCCATTCGTAACTTAGTCTTACAGCTATCATGACTCCATCGTGACCATCTTACGACCGTCATGACACATACCTACAGGCAGCGTGACATTGTTGTGAGGCTATCGTAGTCTGCGCTTATCGTGGTCAAATTTCACGATAGCGTCAATAATCAAATTGGTGGCGCTATCGTGGTTCGATTATGGAATGTGTGACGGGAGCTTTAGGGCAGCCGCTGCTACACATAATGCGAGGTCTTTGTTCATCTTCAGTCTTGCTGATTTTAGCTAGAGTTGGGGGTCACGCTCACAAGCAGTAGAGACTGGTGGAGTAGCCTTTGTAGTTTGTTATTGCTAGCTGGCCAAATACGGCTCGGCACCCGCACCGCTTAAAACGAGAAGCCGAAATTGGCGTTAAAACTCGGCTAACTCTGTGAAAGTCCGTGTGACCAGAAAGTGGCTCGAAATCGGCTTGGACGAATATTGCCGGCTATATATTCTCAAAAAAAACTGTCGTGTGACCCCACCTTTACCCTACGTCTTTCTGAAGAGTGCAGATTGAAGTGTTTTAATCTTTGTAAGTAAAGCTCCTTATCCTCTGAATAATTTTTGTCATCCTTTTCTGTACGGCTTTCAGCTAATCTATATCCTTTCTATAGTGCGGAGACTAGAACTATACAGCATAATCTACATAAGGCCTAACTAACGCTAAGTAAAGTCCTAGGATTACATCTGCAGATCTATTACTCATGCTCCTGGTGTGTCAGGGCCGAGGTGGCTATCAATTAATATGGTCAATCTTGAGAATGGTGGGGAAGAAAAGTCAAGGAGTATCAGTCATCAATCATTTGGGGCATACGCCACGGGGAGCGCGTCGCTTCGCCCACCCTACGACGCCACTCCCGGGGGTCACCTCGCGTGAGTCCTCATGCAGGCTCCCTTCCCACACCAAGCAGCTCTCGACAAGAAGCATCAACTTGTCCCAGCCACGAGCCTTGTGGTCACCCCCTTGGCCTCCTCCACGCCGGATTGTCTCTTACAGATACAACCCGGTGGGAAGAATCGGTTTCAATGTAGCTTGCCACATGCTCATATAGCCGAAGTTGGCGCTGACGGACTATGCAGGTAATAGGCCTCGATTCAGTCTCACGGTGCAATCGCTGGTTTGACACGTAATCATCCCAGCGATACCCCATGATTCTTCGAAGACACCTATTACCAAAGGCATCGATTCGCCTCTTCAAGTCGCTATTAAGTGTCCATGTCTCACAACCATAGAGTAAGACAGGGATCACAAGCGACTTGAAGAACCGGATCTTTGTCCTCCTGCACAGGTACCGACAACGTCAAATACTCCTCCTTCTGAGCGAGTCCATAAGATTGTGGGTTATGCCAATCCGCCGTAAGACTTCTTGACGTAACCCGCCGTCATTATGGACTGCGCTACCAAGGTATGTAAAACTGTCCAAAATCTCAATGTTCTTACCACACGCATGAACAGACTGTACTGTTTCATCTAGTTAGCCTTAGTTGAGGTGTGGACTTGGCTGAGGCAGGACGTGCTCCTAACAAGCTGCGTGGGTGTGTGTCTAGTCAGGTCAAACCTGAGTCAAGATGTCAACTGCAGAAGGGATTAGCGCCGCGAGTGTTTTGGTCGAGGCGGGTAGAGAAGTGGCTCCGAGTGCTTCTGCTGTGGTGGAGAGTGGTAATGTGGTAGTAGTGAAGGAGGCTGAGGTGAAAGCGAGTGTGGTTGAGGGAGAGAGAAGGGTCGAATGTAGTGAAGGGTGTGGTGTGGCGCTTAAGTCTGTTCTGGAGGCGATCGATGACCTGAAAAGGTACTTCGTAAGTGAAGTGAACGATTTGAAAAGCGTGGTGAGGAAGCAAGAGATAGAGATACGATCTCTCAAGTGTGGAGGAGGAGTGAGTGGAGGGGCACATGCGTGGGATGTACCTGGAAAGGTACCAGAGGGAGACGTGCCTTGTGCTACTACTAAAGGAGTGGTCTCTAGTAAGTCACCAAAGAATGGTGAATGGCAGGTGGTTGAGCACGATGGAGCACGCCCAAAGGAGAAAAAGGTAAACAATGACCATTTTGTGTGCACGAATTCATTTCAGGTACTCTCTGGGCTGCAAGAGGAAGATATGGAGGTGAGGACGGTAGACGATACATCATCACCCGAAGGTAAAACTCTTGGTTGTTGGTGACAGTCAGGTTAGGCATCTCGACAGCAGGTTCTGTGACAGGGAAGGAATGCGCATGAAGTCGGCGAGTTACCCAGGGAAGGGGATAGGTTATGTTAGTGATAAGATAGTTGAGTGCATGGCGGATCAAGGGAAAAAAACCCATCGTCTGCCTGAGTGCTGGGGGAAACGATGTTGAGTGTGTAAGAAGTGAGGAATTGCTACGGCAGTTCAAGGAAGCTGTAGGTAAGGTTAGGGATAGGGGTGGGTTCCCTGTGGTGTGTGGTGTCCTTCCAAGACGCTATGTTGACGACTTGTGGTACTCCAGGGCTATTGCTTTGAATTGCCGCCTGGCACTTCATTGCAAAGCCAATGGTTGGGCCTTTATCGACAGCTGGGACCTCTTTTTCGGGCATAACCACCTCTACCGCAGGGACGGGGTGCACTTTTCGAGGAAAGGAGTTCAGATCTTGTCTGAATCCCTTGTAAGGGAGGTAGATGCACTGCAGGCTTTTTTAAGATAGAGAGCCGGGGAGTAGACACTGAGGTCGGGGTAAAGGAAACTTGCGACACTAGGAGGAGTTTCAGAAGGCAGGAAACTAAAGGGATTCGTAAGAAGAGAGTGAGGAGGGGTTTAGTTTAAGATAAAGGGAAAATGGACAAAAATAAGAGTAGTTGCTTGAAGGTCTACTATACAAACTGCAGGAGTATTTAAAAAAAGATAGATTTCCTGAGAGGAATAAATAGTGTAGAGGATTTTGATATAATAGCATTAACAGAAACATGGTTGGATATGTCAGGAAAGGTATTTGATCCGGAAGTCGAGATAGCTGGGTATAAGTTATTTCACAAGGACAGAGTTGGCAGGCGAGGTGGAGGAGTTGCGCTTTATGCAAGAGATGCATTGCAGTGTTGTGTTAATAATGTTATAAAAACGGATGACAGCATAGAGTCTATATGGGTAGAGGTTACGGAGGGAACTGAGAAAATGGTTTTGGGTGTAGTGTATAGGCCTCCAAACTTATGTAAAGAGGATTCAGCTCCTATATGGGAAGAAATAAACAAGGCCTGCAGATATAATCGACTATGCGTGGTGGGAGATTTTAATCTTAGGAATATAGACTGTGATTTAATCATAGGTGACAGCGACGCAGATTAATTGTTAAATATAATCCAGGATAACTTCCTAAGTCAAGCAATCAAGGAGCCTACTAGAGGAGATAATATTCTAGATCTATTGCTGACAAATAGAGACGATTTAGTTACAGATGTGGAAGTCGGTGGAAAGTTAGATAATAGCGACCATTATGAAATCAGATTTAGCTTAAAATGGGAAGTTGGAAAATTATGTGGCAATAAATAAAGAATACCTAATTTCAGAAAGGCCAATTATGCAGGATTAAGAAGACACCTGGAGGTTATTAATAAGAGGTGTAGGATGGAGGGGAAGAAATTTTCCCAGGGTAAGGACAGGGCGATGACAGCTGGAAAGGCCAATTATGAAGGATTACGAAGGCACCTGGAGGAAATTAGAGCGGTTAGACATAGAAGTGAGGTCGGGGCTGAGGAGGTAATTAGAGCGGTTAGACATGGAAGTGAGGTCGGGGCTGAGGAAGTAATTAGAGCGGTTAAAAATGGAAATGAGGTCGGGGCTGAGGAGGATTATACCTTATTTGTAAGGAATATAATTGACGGACAGAAAAAAAAAATTCCTTATAGGGAAATAAGGTCCAGAAAGAGTGATGCAAAATGGATGACCACTAATTTAAAACACAACATTGGAGTAAAAATAAACCTTTATTTTAGGTTCAAGGCAGGATTGGTAAGCAAAGAACAGTATAACGTGATGACGAGGACAGTGAAGAAATTAACTCGAGTTGCTAAGAACAATTATGAGATTAAAGTAGCAGGACAGGCGAAAAGTGACCCAAAGGGGTTCTATCAGGTATATAAAACAAAGACAAGGGAATTAGTTGGGCCGTTAAGGTCAGGACAGGGTGAGGTCTTAAATACGGATGAGGATATGTGTAAAAGTCTAAATGATTATTTCTTAAGTGTTTTTACTGAGGACGATAACAGACGATACCTGATAGTGAACAGATGTTCAAAGGAAGCGACGAGGAGAAACTCAAAGATATTGGGATAGCTAGGGAAATGGTGGAAGAGGGTATGGATAAAATGAATAATTTTAAATCGCCAGGACAAGGTGAAGTGTATCCCATGGTATTAAAGGAATGCAAGGAGGTTGTTAGTGATTCGTTAGTGCACATTTTTAGGAAATCAGTTGAGATAGGCAATGTGCCATTATTGTGGAGGAAAGGAAATTTTGTTCCCATATTTAAGAAGGGAGACAGAGGACTAAAGTCAAATTATCGACCCGTAAGACTAACGTCAGTGGTGGGTAAATTATTGGAATCTATTATTGCTAAAAACATTAGAGAGCACTTAGATAAACATAGTTTGATCAATGATTCACAACATGGATTCACGAAGAGTAGGTCATGTCTCACCAATTTATTGAGTTTTTATAGGAAAGTTTATGAGACGGCAGATAATGATAAGGATTATGATATAATATATGTAGGCTTTAGTAAGGCATTTGACAAAGTATCACACGAGCGACTCTTAAATAAGGTTAAGGCTCATGGAATAGCAGGGAAGGTTCTTCATTGGCTAAGAGCTTGGCTAAGTAATAGGCAGCAAAGGGTTACAATTAATGGTTCTAAATCTGAATGCAGACTAGTGACAAGCGGAGTTCAATAAGGGTCTGTTTTGGGTCCAGTACTATTTTTGATTTACATCAACGACTTGGATAGTGGGATTAGCAGTGATATCAGCAAGTTTGCTGATGATACTAAGGTAGGTAGGATTATTGGATCACAGTCTGATGTAAACATATTGCAGGGAGACTTAGATAAACTTAACCCTCGCACGCACCGTGACGTGATTCGCGTCAAAACAGAATCGTCTACATCTGAACTTTTGACGCGATTCGCGTCAAAAAACTTGTAAAAATTCGCCAAAAATAAAGTATTTATCAGAATCGCGTCAAAATTATATGCGTCAAAGATCCAAGCTAGATCTATAAAATAAACTAATTGTCAACTCTCTCGTGAGGGTGGATTTGAAATGATAAGGGCCTGTGTCTCAGTTTCCTCGCAGCAGGCAGCCTGTGAGCGCAAACTGTCGTCCCTTTAAAACGTGTCCCGAGCCGGGTAAACCATACTTGTAGCCTAATCAGTCTTCCAACATGTGTTTCAGTTTTCCTCTATTTTCTGAAGAACTACTGGCCATATGAAAATTCTAATGGTAGTGTTAGAATTCTCATAAAAATCCGCTTTTATTGGCATATAAACCATAAAAAGTCGACTCAGGAAGTTTCGAGCTACGAAGTGGTGAACGTAAGTATTTCTTATTTCTCTTTACTTAATGTTTTTTTCGGAGTTGGTAAACTCCGCTATTTATTTTCATTTTTTAATTTTTTTTTATTTCATAAGGCAGAATAATCTCTTGCAAAACCAACGATATATAAAAATGCCAGGAAAAAGAATACTCGTGGGTGAAATTGATAATATAAAAACAAAATTCGCCGCACGGTCAGGCCATTCCGCGGGGCCCCTTAGGGAGCCCCAGACGGATGTAACAGTGGAAAGATAAACTTATTAAACTTTTGGTGCGTGAGAGGGTTAACGAGTGGGCAGTCAGATGGCAGATGGAATTTAATATTGATAAGTGTAGCGTTATGAATGTTGATAGAAAAAACCCTGGTAATAGATACACCATACGCAATGTATCGCTGAAAAGATCAGAAGGTGAAAGAGTTCTTAGAGTGAGGGTGAGCCCAGACCTCCGACCTAGGAAACAATGTATTGAGGCCAGAAATAGAGCTAATTAATATAGTATTAGGATTAATTACCAGAAGTGTTAAAAGTAGAAGTGCGGAAGTTATTCTAAAGCTTTATCTGGCTCTAGTTAGGCCTCACCTAGACTATGCGGTTCAGTTTTGGTCTCCATATTACAGGATGGATATAGCCTTGTTAGAAACAGTGCAGAGAAGGACGACCAAAATGATACAAGGGATGCATAACTTTAGTTATGAGAAGAGATTTTTGTTATTAAAATTACACTCACTCGAGAGACGCAGAGTAAGGGGCGATCTGATATAAGTTTTTAAGTGGATAAAGGGATTTAATAAAGGAGAGATAGGAAAAGTTCTTACGGCTTTTAACCAGGGTAGAACAAGAAGTAATGGATTCAAGCTGGAAGAGCGTAGATTTAGAAAGGAAATAGGGAGAAACTGGTTTACAAATAGGGTGGTGAATGAATGGAATTGTCTCAGTAAACAGGTAGTTAGTGCGGAGTCATTAGGGAGCTTTAAAGAGGGGCTGGATAGGTTCATGGATGGGGATGAAAGGCGGATGTAGGTAGTGTTAGGTGACAGGAACTACCACGTGTAGGCCTCGCGGCCTCTTATAGCTTCCTTATTTTCGTATGTTCTTATGTAAGCCTCCAAACACCTGGACCTTGGTCTTGAGCCAGGAGACCTCAAGTTCCAAAGGCTTTGCCTCCTCGTGCAGCGCCTCAAGAGCCATCACCAGGACCTCCAGCGACTCGGCAAAGATTACTGCATCATCGGCAAAAACAAGATCAGTGATCTTGGTGTTGCCGAGGGATGCTCCACAATCACTTTGATCTACAACTTTGCCCAATACCCAGTCCATACACGTGTTGAAAATTGATGGGGCAAGGACGCACCTTTGTCTCACTCCTGTATTCACAGGAAAGAAACTGGATACACCTCCCCCCACACTTCACAGCACTTTCAGTCCAGAGTACAGCCCAATGATCAAACCAATAGTCCTTGCAGGATCGCGCGAAGTCGCAGAATATCCCAGAGTGACTCACGATGCACTGAGTCAAACGCCTTCTTGAGATCAACATAGGCTGCAAGCATCCCCTTTCGAAACTCACGTCGGCGTTCCACCAGGACACGAAGCGCTAGGATGCAGTCTGTTGTTTGACTTACTAGGCTGCTGACTGCTGACTGCTGACTGCTGACTGACTGCTAGACGGACTGAACCCAGACTGCTGAGGTCTGTGATGCTTCAGCAGATGACTGCGGATCCATGTCAGTAATAGATGGGCAAGCACCTTGCCTGGTATGCTGAGCAGTGTAATACCGCGGTAATTGTTGCAGTCCTGACGGTCCCCTTTCCCTTTCCAGATAGTGAAGACCAGCCCCCTTTTCCAGTCAGGAGGAAATGTACCTGATTGCCCCACGGCAGTCAGGACAGCATGCAACCCGCGAATCATGGCCTCACCCCCAACTTTGAGGAGCTCCGCACTGATATTACAGACACCAGCTGCCTTTCCACCCCTCAACTTTGCTACAGCCTCTCTGACTTCGTCAAGAGAGGGTGCGGTTTCGTCAATGGGAAGATCGGCATCCACTGCCCGTAATCCAGTGGTGTGAAGCTGCTCAATTGGAGGATCCACCATGAACAACTGCCCAAAGTACTCAGCCCAACAAGCCATCTGCCCATCCATGTCCGACACGAGGCGCCCATCTGCTGCTCGAATAGCACTCGCCCGAGATGGAGACTTGGAACGGAGCTTCTTCAGGGCTCGGTAGGCGGGTCGGAGGTCATTAGCGTTCAAATGGCTCTCGACATCCTCAGCGAGACTCCTGACATGCTTCTCCTTGTCTCTCCCCAGGAGGGTTCTAGTCCTGCGTGACAGAGTCCTGTGCTGGTTCCGGTTCCCAGCAAGCTTGGCAGTGCGACTCTCCTCGATTTTCTCCAGCGTCTCCGTCGAGACAAAACCACGCCTTGACTTCGGGCGTTCCCCAATACACTCCTTGGCAGCCCGGAGAATTTCACGTTTGAAGGTACCACACTGTTATACAGGGTCCTCGAGGGCACCGAGCACATCAAACCGATTTGAGGCTGCCACTGTATACTCATGGGCACTTGTCAAGTCCTTCAGCTTCTCAAAATGAAAGACAGTATGGTTACCTCTTGAGATTGTTCTGGACTTGACATGAAGCTTACGTGTAGCAACAACAAGTCTGTGATCAGTTGCAAAGAACTCAGCACTCCGGTAAACGCTGCAGTTCTGGAGAATCCTCCAACGAGTACTAACGAGGATGTGGTAGATCTCCTTAAGTACTCCTTCGGCATTACTATACCATGTTCAGCGGTGCAGCTCTGGTCTCTGATACCAAGAACCTGCAATTCTCAACCTTCTGGACCTCGCAAAATTCAGAAGCAGAGAACTGTTATTGTTTCTGGTACCGGAGCCATGGAGTAACTCGTAGCCATCTCTCACAGTGCTAGTAGTAGCATTGAAGTCGCCCAAGACAATGAGTGTGTCCCAAGGAGTATGATACCCCAAATATATTTACACAACAAAAGTGGCAATAATGGACCCATTTACTCTACTTGAGGTAACGATAGATTTGAAATCTTCAAGCATCATATAGTTGATGTGGCAGTGATGATGGCAGTGATGTTGATTTTTCTATGTGAACAGTATTTTTGATGATACAGCCAATTTAAGTATATAAAAATGTATACGCTCTAAAACGACTGGCGCCATGTTGTGACGACAACAGTGTACAGACAACAGAGCAAAACAGCTGTGAAGCGGCCGCTACTATGTACTACCTACTACTACACCAACTTGCATTACCCCTACTACCGCAAGATGACCAGTAATCCTCCTTCAAGTGATGTAGTAGGTATTCACTGTGTTTGTGAATATGTAAGTTGTAGTTTATAAGGAAAAAGTGGATAGACAGTATAAAAAGTGTATAAGTGGCCCTTGACACTAGGCAAGTGATTACTTCTGGGATCGGCATTCCTTATAGGGAACTTAAATGAACCTGCAATGACATGTACAGCTAGACAGATAGACGAATACATAGAGGAACAGGTAGAAATGTATAACTTTCTTTCCCCACATAAGCAAAACATACACCCTTCGTCACTCTACTCACCACTTCGTCACCACTACAACCTTTACTAACCATACATTTCTACCCGTTCCTCTATGAGCTCGTCTATCTGTCTAGCTGTAAATGTCACTGCAGGTTCATTTAAGTTCCCTATAAGGAATACCGATCCCAGAAGTAATCACTTGCCTAGTGTCACGGGTCACTTATCCCTGTCTATCCACTTTTGCCTTATAAACTACAACTTACATATTCACAAACACAGTGAATACCTACTACATCAAGTATAGGCGTCCAGCCTCTGGTCCCTTTGCTTTTGGCTCAGTTCTTGCGGCTGGAACGTGGCAGCGAGCTCAAAGTGCTTTTAAAATACCTAGTTTATAGACCTAAATTTAGTTCATAATTATCTGCAGGTAAAATAACAACAACAAGTAGGTGCCCCTACTATGCCTTCTTCCGCATTTTAGCTTGCATAGGGACACACTTTCGAGAATATGTAGAGGGCTGATATATAAAAAAATTCACAGGGCTGAAAAATAAATTGTTATTGTAAAACCGAAGTTTATTTAGCACTAATTAAATAATTACGCTAATTACTCATTAAGGGCTTGTTCTACGCAAAAAGTTTGTTGCACAGACCCCCATTGATTTTGACAGCACTATTTGCATGTCAAATTTCAGCTCAATCCAAACAATATTTAGGAGGTAGTTATTCACTTTTTGGCTCACGAATGGTTCCACTCCCCTTACGCGAATGGGTCTTATGGTAAGTGGCAGCGAGCGAAGCGAGCTGCCAATAACTATAATTCTACAAGGGTAGGTTAAGTTAGTAATTATTTTTTTGGGGGGAGGTCACGCTATGAAGTTATTAGTGAGATTAGGTTAGGTTAGGTTATAGTGAGGTTAGATTAGTAATATTAAACATATCAAGTATAGGCGTCCAGCCTCTGACCCCTTTGCTTTTAGCTCAGTTCTTGCGGCTGGAACGTGGCATCGAGCCATGTTCCAGCCAATTAACTCATTACGCTAATTACTCATTAAGGGCTTGTTCTACGCAAAATGTTTGTTACACAGACCCCCACTAATTTTGACAGCACTACTTGCATATCAAATTTCAGCTCAATCCGACAATAATTAGGAGTAGTTTACGCTAATTACTCATTAAGGGCCTGCTCTACGCAAAAAAATTGTGCAACAGACCCCATTGATTTGACAGCACTACTTGCATGTCAAATTTCAGCTCAATCCGACAATATTTAGGAGTAGTTATTCAATTTTTGGCTTAAACTTGGTTCCACGGGTCTTATGGTAAGAAGCAGCTCGCTTCGCTCGCTGCCAATTACATTTTTGAGGAATCTGAAGGGATCTGTAAAGGTCTGGAGGAAAAAACACTCTAATAAGGGCGGGAAAGGACTATAATTTTACCTAACTCACTGCGTGTTGTATACATAACATGAAAAACCCAGCCTGTCGCATCCCTACCTCAAAAGCCTTGCATAGTGCATACAGCTCCCGCAACTTATCACAGCTCAGCTAAAGCCCCACAGCTACATATCATTTGCAAGTTACTTATCCATGCACAAGTACAACATCAATAATACATCAAAATGGTCTTCACAGCAATAGTATAAATTTTCCTTCATCGATAAATCACGCCTTGCAGACATCCACCACTGTTTCCTCTTTTTCTTGTCTTTAGGCATAGTTATGAACACTTTTTCTGGAGTTTTAATTGTGGTGTTTTTGCACATTGGCACAAAACAAGCATAATATGTTCTTTTTGTCTGGGACATGTTGAATGGATAGGTACTGACGGTCTGCTGAGCCAAAACAAGCCGATCAGCTGATCAGGCGAGATCTGAGACTGTACACCTACTACGTCACAACCAATCACAGCGCGTTCCGCCGTGTTGTGATATTTTGGCCCCAAAAAAGCCATATATATAATTTATGGTGCATTTCTCAGCAAAAATAATATGAGTATAGTGATATGTAGCCTATATTGCATCCAAAGCTTCATAATACTCCGTATTTTAGGTGTGAGTAAACGGGTCCATTGGCTAGCATCCAAATAACATCAACCGAACAACTAACTGCTCGTGGAACTATACAATCGTGATATCAGAGCACCCAATCCAATAGCTCTCTGGTCAATGGCACCCAATAGCTCTCTGTACAGCAGCCTGGAGGAGGAGAAGTGTGGCAGCAATCCTCACCAACGTAGTTAACACCTCGGGCAGATAGGAGTGTTGAATGGTGTCGGGACAATTGAATGGTAGCCTGGAAGACAGCCCAATTCTTCATAAGTGCCTTCAGTAATGATAAGAACAGCAGCTTGTGGTGGAGGTGTTGTCGGGTTGAGAGCGGCTAGCTGTCCAGTGTAGAGCAGCTCTGAAATAATCTTGGTTTGACTACCCCCCTACCATTGGACACGGGGGTGTGGGTATTGACGTGGCACCGACCAACAAGCACTTGAGAGGTGAACCATCGCCGGCTGATGAGAGTGTTAATCACTTCGTCAGGTAGGAAGGAACAAGGCAGATGTAGTTCCTCACACATGCCCTCACCAAAGCATCTGCTGCACAGCCGATGCCAAAAAGAACTGCTGCTGACCAGGAAAAACATACAAAAATTTGCAATATGCTTGAGTGCAGGAATAAAAAAATATAAAAAATATTGCCAGCTGAGCAGGTCGGTTCTAATGTTGTCTGACCCAGCAACATGGACGACTCTAAATTCATAGGGCTGAAGGACTAAGGCTCATCGCAACACTGTCATTTCTACCTTTGAGTTTCTCAAGGTATATATAGGCTTGTGGTCAACTTCAAGGGTAAATTCCCTACCTGTAAGATCAAAGTCAAACCTATGGATGCCGAACCTCTTGATCGTAGATAAATGTCTCTCCCGATTCAGTAGTTTCCGGCTGGCGTACGAGATGGGATGTGGACGGTCATCATGGTATTGGAAGAGTACAGCACCCAATCCATAGTTGGAAACATCATCGGTGCGCAGGACATGGTTCAGGCTGGGGTCTGGAAACCGCAGAATGGGTCCCGATGCCAAGGCTTGCTTGCTTGATCCGGTTAAATTCCATCAGGCCCTTATGAGTGGGTAAAGCAATAGTGTGTTGAGCTTTGGCCGACATTGGAACCTGATAGTAGGCTTTAGACAAGTCTATTTCTGAGAAGAATACTGCACCAGAGAACTTATGAAGTTCAGTCTTAATACGGCAGGATGGTTCAGCATGAAAAAAAGTAACTGAATTTGAAAGTGTTTAATCAATTGCCATCCGATAAGTACCGTCGGATTTCCTGACTATACAGTAACTACCGAAGAGCAGTGTGCAGAGGTTGAACGTTGGATGATACCTTGACTCAACAGCTGCTCGACCTCTTCCAGAAAGTAGTGCTACAGATGGATGGGCACAGGGTAGATTTTAGCTTGTATTCTCACTGCTGTGGTGAGAGTGATGTCATGCTCGATGGTTTTGGTGCAGCCAGGTTGGTCGGAAAAAGTAGATTGTTATGTAAGAAACAGGTCCTCAATCTGAGCAGACTGATTCCAAGAGAGAGCAGGATTAATGATAGGTTCCCCAGTAGAACTAGATGGGCCATCATATTTTAATTAATACCCTCACTTAACCCCTTGAGACCCAGAACGAGTTTCCATTGTAATTTGGGTACCATTACATGATTTTTAGTGAATATAAACAATATTTTATAGATATGACCTGTTTAGTATCCTTGTTCACTAACTAATTTGGTATATTTAGTTACTTTTCGTAATTTTGTGGCTAACAACAGAGTATTCTATGTGGCAAAGGAAAAATCTGGGAGTGAAGGGGTCAAGCAGTATAACTTACCCTTTTCCTCTGGCTCCGACAAAGGTGAAATCTCGTTGAGGACTTGCAACTGGTTAACTTGGGCTCGCCGGTGGAATTTCTTGAGGTTATTGGCGTGTTAAAGCGTTGGTCCTCTTGGCATGTCGATTTTTTTTTTTTTTACATCTATGCCTATAGCGCCTGTAGGCAGTGACCTCCGTATCAATATTGGTGTTCCCCAAGATTCTGTCCGATCACCCACTCTCTTTCTATTATTCATTAATGATCTTCTAAGTCTAACTCAAAGCCCTATCCACTCCTTCGCTGGTGGTTCTACCCTGCATTTTTCAACGTCGTTATTAGACGTCCAACACAACAGGAACTAAGTGATTCACGGAGAGATGCCACCGAGCGCCTAACTTCTGATATTTCTATAATTTCTGATTGGGACATGGCAGACATTGTTTTGTTCAATGCCTCAAAAACCCAATTTCTTCACCTATCTACTCGACAAAACCTACCAGATAACGATCCCCTCTTCTTCAATGACACTCAAATATCTCCTTCTTCTACAATGAACATTCTTAGACTATCCTTTACTAAAAATCTGAACTGGAAATCTCACATCTCCTTTCTTGCTAAAACAACTTTTAAGAAGTTAGGTGTCCTGTGGCGTCTGCGTCCTTTTTTTTCTCCCTCCCAGTTACTTGCTCTCTACAGGGGCATTATCCGCCCATGTATGGAGCACGTCTCACATATTTGGGAAGGATCCACTCATACAGACCTCCTAAACAGAGTTGAGTCAAAAGCTTTTCGTCTCATCTACTCCCCTCCTCTGACTGACTGTCTTCAATCTTTAAATCACCGCCGCAATGTTGCTTCTCTTGTTATCTTCTACTAATAATTATATTATTCTACCGTTATTTTCATACTCACTGCTCTTCTGAACCTGCTAACTGCATGCCTCCCCCCCTCCCGCGACCTCGCTGCACAAGACTTTCTATTCATTCTCATCCCAATTTTGTCCATCTTCCTAATGCAAGAGTTAATCAGTATCTTTACTCTTTCATCCCTTTCACCGGTAAACTCTGGAACTCTTTTCCTGTTTCTATTTTTCCACCTTCCTACGACTTAAATCTTTTCAAGAGAAGAGTAACAGGACACCTCCCGAACTAAATTGGCCCACCCCTATTTTTTATTCTTTTACAGTCTTCTTTATAGATACTGGCAACTAAGCGGGCTTTGTGTTACCTATTTTGGTTGTGCCCTTGGCCAGTCCGTTGCGATGTAAAAAAAAAAGAAAAAAAAAAGTTTAGTAATGGAGCAGATGTATATGTGTGATAGATAAAAAAAAGTAGTTGTCACCTGCATGACAGGGGAGCGGCGGCTTACCGCCAGCGACTACAGGCAGGAGAGCGGCGATAGCCTCTGCCAGGGGAGGTAACGGAGATTGGTTCAGGGACTCCAGCCCATTTCGTTATTTGTATATATTGTTTATTTACACAATTATACTACCTCAAGAACCCTGGCGTCTCTCAAAGCGGCGATAGCCTTTGCCAGGGTAAGATGGAGATTGTAACAGGGACTCCTGTATATTTCGTCAAGTTTATATATTGTAGATTTGCATAATTATACTACCTCAACTACCCTGGCGTCTCTCTACATCTTCACGAAACCACATATTAATTTTCCAGCGTATACAGTTATTGAAACGTGTGTTACTGTACATTACTCATCTCCGGCTTTTATGGTGAGTACCTATGTGAGTAGAATTACTCGCGAAAAGGAATAACCAGAACATTTTGGTGGCAACTTCATCGTAGCTAAACTCAACAGTCCGTCTACAGGAAACTGAAAGTTGAATGCTACATAGAACTCCATACAAACCGGAGGAACCCTTTTGTTCTTTGTCCCGAAGATGGACGGAACTTTTCGCCCAGTTATTGACTTTCGGCGAGTGAATCAGGTCTCAGAAGATGCCAGGTATCCGTTACCAGTCCTAAAAGATCTGTTCATGTCGTTAGGTCGGGGTAATACAATTTTCAGTAGCTTGGACCTTTTGTCGGGATACTGGCAGGTACCCATGGCAGAATCCTCCAGAGAGGTTACGGCGATCAGTAGCCGGAAGGTCACTACGAATGGCTTCGGATGCCGTTTGGCTTGAAATCCGCGCCGCTTTCTTTTCAGAGAATGATAAAAGCAATTTTGCCGGTATGATAGGTAACCCAGTGTTTGCATACCTGGATGACATAATAATTGCTAGCAAAGACCATGAGTCCTACTTTAAAACCTTAGAGTCAATTTTGCAGCGACCGTTGTCAACTGGTCTCAAAGCCAAGTTCACCATGTGTGAATTTTTGAAAGCTAAGATTAGCTTCTTGGGCCATATTGTCGACCAGGAGGGACTCCACACCATGGACGACAAGGTATTGGCCGTCAAAAACTTTCCTCAACTCCAGAGTGTTGAGAATGTTAGATCTTTTTCGGGACTAGCGGGCTTTTACCGCCCCTTTATAAAAAAATTCGCCCGGATTGTATCTCCCCTAAACCAGCTTTTAAAGTAATCGTCCAGACCATTTCATCATTCCTGATTTTATGTAGTTAAATATCAACAATATGTTGTCACTTTTTGCATCCAGGCAGCCGTTTTTTAATAATCCGCAATCAAAATCTGTAAATTCCCAGAGTTTCGAAAACGCTGCTGGCAACTGGCAGACGATGCGCCACGGCTCGGTGACATCACTGAAGGTGGTCTCCTCTCCCCGTGCTAATCCAGAAGCACGTAAACACAAGAGATAAATATAGTACTTGAAGAATTTAGGGTGTTTCTGATATATTTTTTTTGCGATATGGTATACACATGCATCCTTAATGGGTGCAGCAAGAAAGCTGTGCCTTTCCAGAGAAGTTTGCACACGTACCAGACCAATAGGCGAGAAATGTGTAAAAAATGTTGGTGCGTCGGACGGACGCTGTTGCGTTGGGGTGAAGGTAGGGAAACGGGGGTGGGTGTTGGTGGTTGGGGAAGGGGGTGGGTGTTAGTGGTGGGAGAAGTGGGTGAGTGTCGGGGGTGGGGAAAGTAGGTGGGTGTTGGTGGTGGAGGACGGGGGTGGGTGTTCGGTGGTGGGGGAAGGGGATAGGAGTTAGTGGTTGAGGAAGGGATGGGTGTTGGTGGTTGGGGAAGGGGGTGGGTGTTGGTGGTGGGGGAAGGGGATGGGAGTTAGTGGTGGGGAAAGGGGGTGGGTGTTGGTGGTGGGGGAAGGGGGTGGATGTTGGTGGTTGGGGAAGGGGATGGGTGTTGGTGGTTGGGGAAGGGGATGGGTGTTGGTGGTTGGGGAAGGGGATGGGAGTTAGTGGTGGGGGAAGGGGGTGGGTGTTGGTGATGGGGGAAGGGGGGGTGTTGGTAGTGGGGGAAGTGGGTGGATGTTGGTGGTTGGGGAAGGGGGTGGGTGTTGGTGGTTGGGGAAGGGGATGGGTGTTGGTGGTTGGGGAAGTGGGTGGATGTTGGTGGTGGGGGAAGGGGATGGGTGTTGGTGATTGGGGAAGGGGGTGGGTGTTGGTGGTTGGGGAAGGGGATAGGTGTTGGTGGTTGGGGAAGGGGGTGGGAGTTAGTGGTGGGGGAAGGGGGTGGGTGTTGGTGGTAGGGGAAGGGGATGGGTATTGGTGATTGGGGAAGGGGGTGGGTGTTGGTGGTTGGGGAAGGGGGTGGATGTTGGTGGTTGGGGAAGGGGATGGGTGTTGGTGGTTGGGGAAGGGGATGGGAGTTAGTGGTGGAGGAAGGGGAATGGGTGTTGGTGGTAGGGGAAGGGGGTGGGTGTTGGTGGAGGGGGAAGGGGGTGGATGTTGGTGGTGGGGGAAGGGGATGGATGTTGGAGATGGGGGAAGGGGATGGGTGTTGGAACTGGATATGTGGTAGGGGATGGGGGTGGGTGTTGGGGGATGTGGGTGGGTGTTGGGGGATGTGGGTTGGGGAAGGGGATGGGTGTTGGAAGTGGGTATGTGGGTGGGAACAGGGATGAGTGTTGTGGGATGTGGGTGGGTGTTGGGGATGAAGTAGAGTGAATAATAACAGAGTCTTGAAGGACTCCAGCATCTCCCTCTCTCTCTCTCGGTGAACACCTTCTGTGACGTCATCAATAATATTCGCGGGCCTGTTGGAGAGATGAAAAAAAAATTCCCGCGCTCTTTACAAAAGTCGTGTTTTTACGGATAAAAGGCGTGGAAATGAATAATTTTTTGTGGATTAGGTGTTTTGAATAAACATTCAACATATATATGCAAAATAAAAATGGGTCTGGACGATTACTTTAAGAAAAGATGTCTCATTTCAGTGGGATGCTCCTCATGAGCAAAGTTTCGAAGAGTTTAAACATGCACTCGTGAAAGCTCCTGTCTTGATATTCCCAGATTGTTCAGCTCCATTTGAGGTATGTACAGTCTAAGACAAAACTCGTGTCCCGGTTTTGTCCGAATATGAAATGTAACTCGTGAAACATTATGAAAACCCTAACGCAGTTACATGCTCGTGGTTGGCAAGCCTGAATCCCTTAAGCTACTGTTCAGATAAGGGTTCAAAGCTTCACATCTGCCGCCGATGAGACAATGTCTAAAACAATCCAAGGGTGTTTTAAAGGTTCAATAGATTTATTGCGTTAAGGTTTCATATTATTCGATGTGGAATGCGAGGTATATTGATCCAGCAATGATCGCTAGGACATTTCATCTTTACACCTGAGCCAATGAAGGCCACATACATCACCACCGGCAGGAGTATGGAGAGAGCTAGTCACATGCATCCAACCACCAAGGAGATGAGAGGTGGTATGATCTCCCTTTATGAAAAAGGAGAAAATAGTGAATACATTGCACAAGTATTCGGTATCAATAAGAAAACAGTGACAAGGTGGAGAATGCGACATGAGGAGGAACGGACACCAGAGAACCGTCACCGTTCAGGTCGCCCTAGGGTCACAACAGAAATGCAAGACCAAGCAATAACAGCAACCATAGAAGCTCAACCATTACGCAGTGCCCATGCAGTTAGGAATGAGCTGCAGCTACCATGCAGCATACGAACAACTGCGCGTCGACTTCGGGCGTCTGGATTGTTTGCTCGAACCCCAGCTATCAAACCTCTCTTGACGGCAAGATGCAGGGAGATTCGGTTAGCATTTGCAAGAGAGTATGCTGATATGGGAATGGAATTCTGGCAGAATGTCATTTTTTGTGACGAAAAGGTGTTTTCCTCGAAGAGTCTAGCACCACAATCAGTATGGCGAAAAGCTAACACAAGGTGAGCAAATCCAGTGTATGGTTATCGGAATTGGAATAATCAAGATTTTAACTTTGTGTCCCTAAGACAATCACTTCATCAGTTTTTCTACATATGAAAAATGGTTGAATTATTGTCTCAAACTATGCACGTAACAATGCCTTTACCTTCTCCCCTCCCCCAATTACGCGCAAATAAACTAGCTTCTCATGTGGGTTATAACATACACTCTAATATCCTCTACATTTATATTACAGATACGACGAAGGGAATATTGTTGCAAACAATAGGAGGGGTCGTATCGCGGTTGGAGTCTGGGGCTGGATGGCGTGGAGTGGCGTAGGTGAGCTGGTCGAGATATCTGGGCGTCTCACCTCTGCAGACTATGTTGACATCCTGGAAGATGTGTTCTTACCATCTGTGAAGGCATTATTCACGGGGGAAGATGAATTTCATGTTTATCTGGCCCAAGATAACAGCCCAATTCACACTGGCCGGGTTGTAAGGGACTGATTGGTGGCACATCCAGAAGTGACACTTCTTGACTGGTCTCCACGATCGCCGGACCTCAACCCGATTGAACAGGTGTGGGCCCATATGAGTAAAAGTGGAATGGATACAACGGACGGGATCGGATGGAGTTACTCGGCGACGTAAAAGTGTTATGGGAGAACCTTTGAGCACAACCCAACGTTCCCCAACAACTTGTCGAGTCAATGCCACGAAGGCTACGAAAGGTTATCGAAGTAGACGGGGGCTCTACAAAATATTAATGCTGTCTTGTGATGTTTTAGTCTGTTACTGGTATGTGGTGTGATTATCGTGGTAGTATGATAATTATGTTAGTATGGTGGTGGTGTCATGTGGGTGGTAAGGGTATGGTAGTGGCGTGCCATGGTTGTTATAAATATTACGTGTATAAGACTATAAGTGGGGATATGTGTCTCTTGTTGCAATAAAGGACCTTGTGACCACAATTAGTCGTGAGGATACGAACTAATATGACGTATGAGTTGTGGTGAGATCGAAGCACTTATGGCAGTGCTACTAACCGTTCGTATGACATACGGCAGAGAGCACCGAAAGGTTAGCCCTTTACCAGATGTCTTAACCAATATTTGCCCGGACGTACAAATGTGGTAGCGGACGCGCTATCGTGAAACATTCCGGTGGTAGGGGCGGTCACAGGGGAAAATCCCGTGCCGAATTTTTCACTCTATGATGAATTGGGTGTCGAACAACGCAAACATGAAATTTGGGGGAAGGTCATCTATGCCTTAGAGTCAGGCGATGAGACCTCCTTACCATCATTACCAGTGAATTACTCACGACTTTTCCTGTCAACTGACAATGTACTGTGCCGACATTGGCACATAAAAGGAATGAATGTGGAACCCAGTGGAACAATATGTTATTCCTGACGTTTTCGTTCCGACGGTACTCAAACTTGTGCACGATGTGCCCATGGCTGGACATTCGGGACGTAATCATACCCTAGCAGCCGCGAAGCGTGTGTATTTTTGGTTCACGATGCGTGTGGACATTGAAGAATATGTTGCCAGGTGCGTATCCTGTGCCCAAAACAAAGCGACGATTCCAGGACCCGCTCCTATATTAGAATACCCACCACCTGAGCAACCATGGGACGTAGTTGCTATAGATCTTCTACAGTTACCCAAGAGTCATCACTGCTCGCAACATCTTTTGGTGTGTGTAGATCACTTTTCAAGGTTTGTAGTCCTTGCACCGGTGAAGAATATAAAGGTTGTGACTGTAGCCATTAATTGCTCATCTTTTCTGCCCATATTCCACACCAATAGTATTGCTCAGTGATAATGGCGCAGAGTTCCGTAATGCATTGCTTGAGATGTTTTGTACAATGTACAATATTAAGCAGACTTTCACGGTCGCATACCATCCAAGCTCTAATGGGCTGGCGGAGCGCGTTAACAGGAAGATCCTTGACGCGTTGAGACCTGTCGTAAACAGTTTGCACGACAATTGGGAAGATTGGTTACCCTACGTGTCGGCTTGCATTAATAGTTCAGTTTGCGAGTCCACGGGCAAGTCTCCTAACTACATACTTTATGGTGCGGATAAACGGATGCCATATGAGCTATTGGCCAAGCCAAATAAACCTGTGTATAACATAGATAGTTATCTGGATCAACATTTGTATGTCTTTACTAATATATACAAAAGGGTCAAGTAAAGGCTACAAGCTTCTTGTGCCGAGAATGATGGCACAACAACATAAGCGTGCGGTTCATATTACTATAAGAAATGGCAATATCGTAATGGTTGAGACTCTGAGTCGGAATTCCAAGTTTGCGCCGAAATTCTTTGGCCCGCGCATTGTTGTTGGTGAGAAGTATGGCAATAAGTTTCAGGTATTGGATCCAGTTCTTAATACTGTCCAGATAATTCATAATGACAGGTTAAAGAAGACCAAAGCCCGAAGGGGACCGACTTTTGCTAAATGTGCTTACCTACCTCCACGCACTTCCACTAACCCAATCACCACTAACGCCAAGCACGGCTATAATCTACGAACCAGAGTCTAACTCATTTTCTTTCACATCATGTTATGTATTGCATGTTACTTTCATTAATTATATATCTTCGGAAGGATCGACTGACCTTCGTAATGCTAACCTTGTTGCATTCTAACCATGTTACAGGCTCCATTCCTTTGCATGCCCAAACCAAGCGATGCCTTGTCAATGCTTTCGGTAGGGTGTCTCGGTTCTTATTTGAGACAGCTATGGATGAACATGTCCGAGACTTGCGGGAGGACTATAATCGACTGGTTACTATTTTGGCGGCTAACCTAATGGTGTATTAACATTAACAGGAAAAGGTTGGAAATTCTTGATATTAATATCTGACACCTTTTGAATATTTTTGCCTTTAACTTATAACAGGTCAATCAGCTTAATAGAATGCTGAACTCTAACGCTGATTGTGCGTTTATATGCTCTCAACTGATTTTATTTTATTTGACCAAACTTTACTAGTTTTTGAATCCTCATTCAAAGTGGTTCGTTTCCAATAATGCGGCGCTTAGCGAAACATGGTAGATGCAGCTAGTGGGAGAGTATCCGCGAGTCTTTTTACTGAGGAGGATTTCTTACATACACTAAACATTGGTCAAGATGAATTCAATTTGCAACCTTTGTTCAGACAGGATGCTATTCAGCACTACTATCCGGTCTTGTAAGCAACGCTTACCATGGATGTTATTGTAGTGCATGTCCCCTTTAAGTCATCAGAGATTTTTGAGACTTATCGGGTGGAACTTTTCAATTTTTCTGTTATTCAGACATTCATAACACTGGACTTACTATCATCTCTAGTTTTAGTGGCTGACGACTTGTCTTTATGCATCTGGCCGACTAGGGGATCTATT
>JACEEZ010001337.1:155645-230645 GCA_016584305.1 Chionoecetes opilio
AAAATAGGCAAACTCAACTCGATTCAAGAAGCACCTTCTTGACCTCTTACCTCAATGGGGTGAGTTATCAAAAGGGAATGAAGGCAGAAAGGGATGTTTATATATCGCACAAAGTCAAGGTTGCTGATGAGCTGGCATAGACGTATAGGTCTCAAATTGAGCAAAAGGATGCTCTTATTTTCATGCGAGCGGCCGTGATGATGCACAAGTTCTGTTTACAGAGCCAGGACCCTTTCGACGGATCCTTCCACCCTAACTGCCTCACAGCTCCAGTCTGCGAGGAGATGAGAAGTTTCTTCAATGTTGTGCTTCGGGGTCTGGGATTATGTTACATGCGATTTTCTCCCGGGCATCCAAATTGGCATCGCCACCAATTTTCTCAAGCCCATGAAGGGCTGATGGGAGGTCACTGTTCTTAAGCTTGTTAAACTCTACAGGTTCGACATCCCGAGGTTCTCTGCGGAACTCAATTCCTGAAATAATGCAGTGTCCGGCGGTCCCCGTTTCTACGTCTAGGCCAGCTGTTCAATGGCCATGGCCAGCGTTCTAGGGACGGAACCTGCCAAAATATCGTTTCCCTCTATGACTAGGAGTTTGGAGCACGTGCTCCAACAGCACCTGTAACACCTCCAGCAATTAGTCACTTACCCACATAAGTAAATTGTCTTGTAGAAGTCCCTCCAAAATTTAATGGCCATTACTGTATATATAAATTTAGGAGAATATAGGTGAGTCTTATCTATGTGGTTGGATCTGAAGGATAGTATAAACACAGTAGGATGGTGAGCTGTGTTTGAGGAATTGCCTGCTTGGAAGTTGTGAAAAAAGTGGCCGTTCATGATGGTAAAAAACTGTTTATATCCAGGCATCGGTGGTAAGTGCGCTGGCGCCTTGTATGGATGTCATAACCCTAAATGTATAGGCTTATATCTACTTTGGAGGCATCATAAATATTTAAGTGAATATTTACCAAATATCCAATACTTGATCACCTCCAGGAAATTTAGAGTGACTTAGACAAATCAAGATACAAAGTGGTTATTAGGCCTTGATTCATAAACCCCAAAAATACAAAATTCAAAACATAGCTGACCCTAAGAATTTTGGATTAGTAATTGTACATTTCTATGAAAAATAATTCTTTTTTCTATAAAGCATATTTTCTACTCCATTTATAATCAGTGACAACGCATACACAAAAGTTGCAAGGACACATGAATGTCTCCTTTTATACTTACAGGAGTATGGTCTTCATGATGTGATAATAGTTGATGGGACCATGGTAAGTCACATTGCGGCGGTTGTAAGGGTGAAGACGCAGTACAGGGTACGTGGAAATGCCTTGGGTGTCACATATCACAGGCCATTCATAACAGTTGAGGCTATAGAGAGATGCCTGGCTGTTATGTTCCTCTAGCAGGGGTGTTACAGCACTCAGGTGCTGCAGGAGTGCATTGCTGGCTGGGTCCCCTGAGAAGAATAGGGGTAATAAGACTATTATTATACATTTCCAATTATACTCTGTTCATTTCAACCTTAACCAATAGCGCGTTTTCGCGCCGTTCACCACCCTGGTCCAGTCCAGTCTATACCGTTCCAGGCTGGACTGATGCTCGCGAAAATACATCGAGACTGGCCCCGTCCCATTCGTCGTTCCTATTGGCTGGGGGATCGAGTGGGCGATCCTCCGGGCAGAAATGCAAACATTTTTAAAAAGCGCGCGTTTTATTACTTGACGTCTCAATGGGAAGTCAAGTTGCAGGGATGACTATGAAAAAATGAATGATGAAATTTCATTTACCGTTAATAACACTATCTATAGTCGCCACTGCACTAATGTCGCAGGGGGGCATATATTACGAGTTTTAGCATCATTACAGATCACATCACGTGCACAGTACGTACTACGTAGTTTACATAACACTATAGCTACCGTCTTCAGTGACACATACAAGTCTGTAGTGATGCTAAAATTCGTAATATATGGCGCCTGGTGACATTAGTGCAGTGGCGACTATAGTGTTGTTGACGGTACATTAATTTCCCAAGATGTTGTTTCAGCAAATTGCGAATATTGTAATTTTTCGTGAAATTACTTGTCTTATGGTCGGCCATCATGGTGTTTCATGTCTTATCAGCAGCACGAGAAGCTCCTGGTCGTCTTCGCCGCGGACTGTAGTGCGTATGCGCCAGCTCTCTCCACGCTGGTCCAATCTGGTCCTGCTCTCTGGGCGGGACTAGAGTAGACCGGGCTGGAACAGTGCAGCACGACTCGCGAAAACAGTGGCCGCCCGGGACTGAACCAGTCCAGACCGGGCTAGAGCGGTCCCGAAAACGCGCTACAAGTAGGCTGTGTAAGCCTAGGCAAGTTTGTAAGCCAAGTGCTGATTGGCTACTATTGCCATAGGTTCACAGTTGCGTTAACTTAAATTTTTATTGCTTGTTTTACATTGATCTAAAAATTAAGGGACTCCAATGTTAAAGTATTTATCAAAAACTCAAAGTCGATAATAACAAAAACAACATTAAAGTCTATTGTAACATTAAAACATAAATAAATGAATGTCAATGACGGCACCACCGGTCCGACGCATACAATCGCTATCGTCGATTCGTCAAGTAGAGTATGTGAGAGTTAAGACTGCCACTAACTTAGGCAACTGGCAGCACCACCCACATATCTCTATCAAGTAGGCACACTCCACCACCACCATTTTCATCACTACCATCAGAACTGTATGATGATATCAATAATAATGTTATCCAAACGGTGAGGTAGTGGAGTGTATCAATAACAATGTGACTAAACTGTCAGATGGTGGAGTATACCAATAACAATGTGACTAAACTGTCAGGTGGTGGAGTGTACCAATAACAATGCGACTAAACTGTCAGGTGGTGGAGTGTACCAATAACAATGTGACTACTGTCAGGTGGTGGAGTGTACCAATAACAATGTGCAGGGGGGTGTGATATATGATCTTGAAACATTGGGGGCATAGCCCAGCCAAGAGTTATTTATATTTTTACAGGATAATTTAGAATTTATTTAAGAGTACGTATACTAAATATAAGATGTGAAATACTGTGATCTACCAAAAGGACCCGGTCATTTGGTTAGGCAACTTTCGCAACATTAAATAAAACAAAAAATCAAGACAATCTTAGTTGGGGTTCAACTTCGTTATTATTTTTATTTCCATCAGCAAGAGTAAAACCCTTTGAAAAACAATGAGAGCTTTGGTGTGATGAAGCAGTAATTTCTTCTTCTTGTTAAACGTCAGTTGTTCTCATAATATTTTATGAGGTTAGACGGCCGATGTTACGCTTCCAACTATCTCTATCCGTTGCCTAAACTTCTTCAATGTCCAATGCTGCCAGATCCTCTTCAACACACTGCCTCCATGTCTTCCTTGGCCTGCCCGGTGAATGGCGACCTGGAACTTCCACTCTAACAGCTCTCCCCAATTCCTCACTACTTTCTCTCCTCTTCACGTGCCCAAACCACCTCAATCGCCTTACTCTTTGCACTGAACCCAGCTCCTTCAATCCCCATTTTCTTGCCACCTCTTCGCTGCTTCACTGGACACTTCATCTCTCCATGTGATCCCAGTCATATATCTCAACATTCTCCGATCACAACCAACCAACACATCCTCCAACTTCTTCGTCAAAGCCCATGCATGTCTCAGAACCATGCAGCAAAACTGATCTTACACAAGTTTCAAATACTCTTCCTCTGTTTTTCAATGGAATACTTTTTTTTATCAGCAGTCCCGCTATCTCTCTCCACGTAATCCGTGTAGTTGCTACTCGTGTTCTTACTGCTCTCTCCACTCCACCCTCGCTATACACACGTCAGCAAGATAACAAAACTGTTTCACTTCTTTTATTACATCACCATTCACTTCTATAGTTTCTACCTCTTCCTGGCCCTCTGTCGATTCTTCTTATACACACTGGAAAGCAGAAATATACCATCCTATCCAGGTTTCCTAATCCCGAACGTATTTTATGGCACCATTTGTCACATTCCTTGCAACGAATAGAGTTTAATCCTACTCCACTACCGCACACTCCCTGTGGAGTGTGCGGTAGCACACACTCCACCTTCCCACTTGTATATTTTGCTCTCTTTTCTTGCCTGTTAACGTCATCTTCGTCATGGACATATTCACCTTTATACCTCTTCTCCCCATTGCTTGCTACCAATCTATAAATCTCCTCTCAACTTCCTCATTTGTCTCAGCTGTCAAGACTAAATCATCTGCATATAGCAGCTTCCATGGATCTCCAGTTCTGTATTCTTTTGTGGCCTCTTCCATCACTGACATCACTGAGAACTGAGCCTTGACGCACCCCCACACCTACCTCAAAGGCATCTGAGTTCCTCCAGCTACTTTCACTCTTGATCTCGACCCTTCAGACAGTGCCATTACCAACCTTAGAAGCCTGTCCGGTACATTTTGTATTCGTAATACCCATATAATTGTTCTTCTTGGAATCCTGTCAAATGCCTTCTCCAGATCCACAAACACATGATACAGCCTTTTCTTATTCTCCTTATATTTCTCCTGCAGATGTTTTGTGATGAAGATTGCATCGGTAGTTGACTTTCAAGGTAGAAGCCAAATTGGCAGTCATCGATCTAGATGATTTTCTTATAGTCCGACAACCACTGGGCTCAACTTTGTTTTAGGGTCTTAAGTTTTTTTTTTCAGTGGATTTTGTTTGCCCATAAATCCAGTATGAAAAATAAATAGGTTGGCTTGCTGTCAGCCTTGAGCAATTTGAGATAGTAAGCATAAAATAAAATGGCCGCCAAAATAATATCAAAATACATAAAATACCATAATTCCCTTACAAGATAGAAGATCCCTTACATAGAAGGTCAACCAATACACGTAGTCCAGGGTATTTTGAGCCAATTAATTAATTCATTTCTGGCATTTTTATATCCATAATCCCCCCCATTTTCACAATGGCGGCCATGCAATTTAGAAAAATTGTGCTAAGACAAACTATTTTATACTATATTATATACTGACAACTAAAGTCGGTTAAACATGGATTTCAGAGTATTTAGCGTGTCTTTTTCCATTAGATGTTATTAAAAATGGCATAAACATTTAAGTATAGATCTAGATTGCCTAGTAGCAAATGTGTTTAACAATAGTTCTATGAATATATCACTTTTAAGTTACCTTTTATAGCATGTAGTGGATCAATGCTAGTGAAAACTGCGCAAAACTGTAGTAAGCCACCACTTTGGATGTTCACCCTTGCGCCACGTTGGGGCCCGGTATTTACGATTTTAGCAAGGGGATTTTTATTTTATTTTTATATATTTTTTCAGATGTTTTATTTTTGTTTTCATTGGCTTAAACTACATAATTATATTCATTGTTAAACATAAAATTTAATCGGTGTCATCCTCTTCTGCATCTGGAATGATGCGTAGAAATGCTGATGCTGATGCTGATGCTGAAATGCTAATATTGTAGCAATACGGGAGGAGCACAGAACTGAAAGGTCCTTACCAAAATGCTCAGATAGTTTTGCTATTAGCAGTCAACGGGATAGAGCAGGGGCTCCATTTTCAACGTAAAAATTGTACAGATCAACTGAGTTCCAAATACGTGACATGTCTTCCTTTAAAATACTGATAACAACCTGCAAGTCCTTATCTAACTCAACCTTTTCTGTCTGTGCTGCCTTTACTGCAGCAGAGGTTGATCTAGTTGACATAAAGTTTGTACGAAATGCGATATGGTAGCGTGCATCAGCTGCATGTAAATCCCTGACAGCTTCATCCATCCTGATTCGAACTTGTGCTGCCCAATGATCATCAATGTTCATCACATTTTGCAAGGATATCTTCCTTTAGTAACATTTTGATTCCTGGCCTGTCAACCTGTCTGCAAAGATACGTTTGTTTCCATCTTGATGGATTCTTGGGATCGTTTTTAACTTAACAATCATCTCCACAGAATATGCATTGCTCTAAGAAATTGAACCTCAGAAGCTCAGAACGTCTTGCTCTTTTTCTAGGTGCAGAATCTGATTGTTTGTTCTCCGTCATCCTATTGGCGTTTTAGAGCCCTTTCAACTTCTTTTGGATGCAGATATTTATCAATACATGACCTATGGACGTTCAAACTCAGATCTTTGTCATTATCATATTATAATTGTTGTCTCTCATGTATCTCATATTTGTATATTTTACTACATTTTATGATATTCTCTATCCTCTTAGCCTTAGCATTGATCAAATATTCCTTCTTTTTGGAATCTTTGCATTCAAACTTCCAAGCAAAGTAGCATTCTCACTACATACTAATTTTGCTTAATCTACACTTAAACTAACAGTAAATTGTAAACGGTATCAATAAAAAATGTGATAAATGCAAATCAAGCAATTAAAATATTGGTTTCTGTTAAAAGCCAAGGGTCTTTTACCACTTTTAACAACATGCACTTTCATATATGGGATACAACTAGGTTCACACAGTTTATGTACTACTCCTAGCCCGATCATCCAGTGATTCAGTGCCATTTAAGTGCCGTGCGATCTGTACACCATCCGAATGAATTGAACCCCCCGTCATTCTTGGCTCGTCTCTCCCACGTCAGCACACCCTGTCTATTCAGGTACAGTTATCCAACTTTAAATGGGGCAAATTTGATAAAATTGGGGACACTAAACACAACCTTAGCTGACACTGAACCCCATGCTGGGTTTCACAGCAGTGAAGTCACCAGTGTGCCCTGGTAGTGCATCAACATTCACTTCTTTACCAGAATAAACAATAACATAAAATAAAAAGCACAATACAGCAAATGGTTGTGAGGATAATGAGGATATAAACATGTGAAGAACAAATCACCTATGTGCAAGTTATGTGAATAAAGCTAGTTCAGGGATTTCCATTTTTCTATTGACAGCTTGTATCCAAAAGTATAATTAGACTCTGCTTACTTGACGAGTATACAGATTTGGTAGCTTTTTTAGAATGTAATACACACATGGCACCTGGACATGTATTCCTTGGAAAATATACATAATAGTAAAAATGACTAGTAAGTAAGCTGAGACTATAAATTATATGTATGTTTTGGCAGCCATTTTGATATTTGTGATAAGCAGCCATTTTGAATTGCAAACCATGTAAATGACATGTAAATACTTTGAAATCCATGAATTACCCGACTTTAGTTGTTAGTGTATAATATAGTTACTATTAGCAATTTTTTTCTAAATGTCATGCCATTTTGAATATGGCGGTCATTTTGGATATGAAAATGCCAGAAATTAATTACTTGGGCCAACATACCCTGGACTACTACGTGTATTGGTTGACCTTCTATGTCAATTTGTAGGGGAATTATGGTGTTTAATGTATTTAGATATTATTTTGGCGGCCATTTTGTTTAAAGCTAATTATCTCAAATTGCTCAAGGCTGACCGCGGGCCAACCAAAATATTATTTAAACTGGATGTGTGGGCAAACAAAATCTACTGAAACAGAAACTTAAGACCTCAAAACAAGGTTAGAGGGAAAATTGACTTTTGACTGCCGGACTATTAAGCTTTTCACAGAACACCCTTACCCAAATCTTCAACCCATGTTCTAAAAGCCTTAAACCTCTCTACCCACGACATGACAGTGTATCTCCTTTTCCTTTAAACAATGGCAAGGTAAAACTATCCTTCCAATCAAGTTGGAGGGAGAAGGCAGTCAGACACCTGCGGCCATGGTGAAATATTCCCGGGGAGGTACTTACAGGGGTTGAGGCGGTGCTGCAGACTTTTCATTGAAATTTCACATGTCCTCTCTGTCCATATCACGTATATGGTCTAGTCGGTTAACGCCAAAAAAGGCCATGTTTGTGCACTTTTCTTTACAAGCACCAAATTTGGCACACGTATACATATGACTATTACAAGTCTTTTGCTGGGGGGAAGCACTTTGGTACTGCCCCCTAGTGGCAGGTGGCGCCACTTAAATGTTGTTAGTTTCACTAAAATAACCATATCTCTGGTTTTAATCCAAATATTTTCAATCTTTTTGTAAGTACAGACTCCTGAAAGCATTCTCTAAATACAAATCAATGAATTTCAAATGCTAGAACTTTTAGTGATTGACAAATAGTATCAGAAACTCCAAAGTCACGTATATAAATAAAAAAAAAAATCAGTAAGTGTTACTTTTCCTCTTCTAATACAGAGGCGAGTTTGGCGTAGAACATACGAGGGGGGACCCCCAAAAAAACGGAATTCTGTCATATAATTGTATTCAGATATTTTTACATGTTTACACTTTTATCACCTTTAAAATATTCTCCATGTGAAGCAATGCACCGGTCCAGACGTGTTTTCCACTGTACAAAACAGTTCTGGAACTCTTGCAAAGATATGCCTTTTAACGACTCCGTCGTTTTCTTCTTAACCTCTTCCACGTCTGCAAAACGTTTTCCTTTGAGGACTTTCTTCATTCGGGGGAACAAAAAAAACTCGCACGGAGCAAGTTCGGGTGAATAGGGAGGGTGGGTAAGTGGGGCCATGCCATTTTTGGTGAGAAACTGTCTCACACTCAAGGCGGTGTGCGCTGGCGCATTATCGTGATGAAACCACCACTCTCCCCTTTGCCAGGTCGGGGCGTTTTCGTCTCGCTGCGTCTCGCAAACGCTTCAGAACTGCCAAGTAAAAAGTCTGGTTAACAGTTTGACCAGGAGGAACAAATTCTTTGTGGACAATTCCTCTCGCTTCGAAGAAACAAATCAACATCGTCTTGACATTGGACTTCACTTGACGCGCTTTTTTGGGTCGTGGTGACGTTGGATGCTTCCATTGACTTGACTGCTGTTTCGTTTCCGGGTCGTAGCCGTAGCACCAGCTTTCGTCGCCAGTGATGACTTTCGAAAAAAGGTATGAATCAACTTCCAACTGTTCTTTCAGTTCACGACACGCATTCATTCGTGACTGCTTTTGATCGTCCGTGAGCAAGCGAGGCACCAATTTCGCTGCAACTCTTTTCATCCCCAATTCCTCATTCAAAATTCGTTGGCAGGAGCTCCAGGACACACCAGTCAAATCAACAAGTTCGTCAATTGATCGGCGACGATCCTCCAAGATCAGTTCATGAATTTTGTGATGTTTTCATCCGTTCGGGAGGTTGACGGTCGCCCTGAACGAGGTTGGTCTTCCAGCGACAATTGACCATTCTTAAAGCGCGCAAGCCACTCGTAAACTTGTGTTTTGCTCATGGCAGCATCCTTGTAAGCTGTTTGAAGCATGATAACTGTTTCGGCTGCCGTTTTCCCTAGCAAAAAACAGAATTTCACGGCAGCACGCTGCTACTTCCTTTCATCCATCGTAAAAATAGACGAAAAGGCGCGAAGCACTTCAAAACAAAGGCGAACCACGGGGCTGTACGTCTTCCCGCGATGACGCCAGTTAGCAGACTGATGCCTGAGGGCTGCCTCACGCGGCATCTAGCGGCGGAAACCTGAACTACTACGGGTTTGTCCCACAGAAAACTATTCCGGTTACTTTTGGGTCCGCCCTCGTATCCTTCTCTTCAGTTTCACACACCTCGGTAGGAGCGTACACTGCAACAAGAGACATGAAACTCAGAGTATGTTTCATCCTCACCCTTATTTTACGTTCATCAACCGGAGTAATCTCAACAACAGACGGCAACAGTTTGCTGGAGATGCCTATAGCTACTCCCCGGACACGGTGACCATTGCTCATGCCGGACCAGTAGTAGGTGTAACCCCCACTGCTAGTCTCGCTACTGCCAGGCCTCTTCGTCTCAGAGAGTCCCACTATATCCACCCTCAGCCCACTGAGCTTGCTCGATAGAAGAGGTAGTCGATGACCGTCTAGGAGGTTCAGAACGTTCTAGGAGCTCACACGAAGAACCCTCCGGAGGTTTATCCTAGGAGTGATTCGACGGGCAGGCGCCGCCTCTGCACCGCCCGGCCACCCCCACAAGACAAAGATGGGCTAGGGGGCCCTCCCACTTTATTCAGAGTGCGGGATTCCCGAGGGCTTTTACCCGCACTCGTCACAGGCAGATCCCCCCCTGCGTCGGCTTTGGAGGGGTCTGCGTGGTCGGGCCCTCGGCAAAACTGGGTCGGGGTATGTATAGTAGGGCCCATTATTACCTTATTTTTCCAACTAGTCATTTAAAGTCATCCTAACCCGCCTGTGCCTTGGTCACACAACACACACGGGGTACTTACATAACCTGCCTCCTTCCATACTGCCCGTAGTGCAGAAATATTAAGGAGACCATTAAACATTTCCTACTGTTGTGCCCACGCTTCCACTCCCACCAACAACTCCTAAGTAGTCAACAGCTCTCCCTGATGATCGTATCCACCTTTGATCTGCCCATCTTGCTGGACGCTACTACCATCCACCCGTCATGACGCCCCATAGGCGGATGATTATCCGCCTACCATGTGTCACATTGAAGAGGATTAAACAACTTATGGGCCTGTGATTGCTTTACAGGTCTAAATCAGGGCGAACTCCAGGGCAAATTACTTCGTTCCTATCACTGCCCTTCAACAACAACAAAAGTACTCGCCATCGATTCACCTATCGTTTATGCCGGACTATAAGTCGAAAGGGCGTATAGGTTAACTCCTATATTTTGAGGTATTAATTCAGGTTTAAGCCTATATTCGCCGCATAAGTCAACCCTTCAAAGATGGAAGCAAAAGCACCTGAGACAAAACCAGTTCTTTAAAAAAAATTGCTACTCCAGTACAGTAAAATGCTATAAGCCACAGTATGGTAGGTACTCAACTCAGTGTGTGGGTAGGTGAGTGACGGACTTCCCCTAAATTAACATGCAGTAAGCTGAGTGAGTGAATGTTTACAGAGTGTAACGGACCCATAGTTCCAAAACTGGCCGTGTGGTGAATGGTGTAACAGCATGCCGATCAACTAAAGGCGTGCATTTACGTGACGCCGCTAGACCGGTCTAGAGCGGCTCAGTCTGTTCCGGAGGCTGTTTTCCCTGAGACCGAGGCGGGCTAGACCAGGCTGAGCCGGGGCGGGACGCATATTCCCGTCTTCTGGAAGAGTATGTGGTATAGGGATGTCAACAGCCAATCACGGTTGTCACAACTCGTGACTTCACATAAAGGGGTAGAACTAACGTGATCGCCGTGAACTTCCCTTACACCCTTCAAATACCTCCCCTTAAACTTTCTTTCACTTCTCATAACCTCATGCTTTGTTTCACCCCTTTAATAACCTCCCCTCTCACCCCCCTAAACTTTATTTCACCCCTCATAATCTCATGCTTTGTTTCACGCCTTCAATACCTCCCCTCTCACCCCTCATGCTTTGTTTCACCCCTTGAATACCTCCACTCTCACCCCTCATGCTTTGTTTCACCTCTTCAATACCTCCCCTCTCACCCCTCGTGCTTTGTTTCACCCCTTTAATAGGTCCCCTCTCACCTCCTTAAACTTTCTTTCACCCCTCATAACCTCATGCTTTGTTTCACCCCTTCAATACCTGAAGGGGTGAAGGGGAAAGGGGAAATGGGTTAAATGGGAAAGTTTAAGGGGGTGAGAGGAGAGGTATTGAAGGGGTGAAACAAAGCATGAGGTTATGAGGGGTGAAGGGAGGTATTTGCAGGGTGTAAGGGAAGTTCACGGCGATCACGTTAGCTCCACCCCTTTATGTGACGTCACGAGTTGTGACAACCGTGATTGGCTGTTGATATCCCTATACCACATACTCTTCCAGAAGACGGGAATATGCGGGCGGGACAGGCCAGACACGGGAGCTGGGCTGCCTGAGCCGCTCTAGGGAATGTAGTAGACGCTCTGTGTATAGGCTTCATCTCACACCGAAACACACACGAGCTCAAGATCGAGAGATGTTGTGGTACCCCGAAGCTTCGAAGCAAGGCGGTTCAATGAATCACCACCACAAGGGGGCACCACCTTCTTCACGGCCACATCACAGGAGTCACGTGGACCGTCGGGTATATAACGAGGATGGACCGGGACAACGATAGATTCCTGCGACCGCACTCACGCTCCACACAGCACTCAATGAGCTACGGACCTGACTACGTCCTGGTCATCCTCCTCCTCGTCTACCTGTATGGGTTACAGGGAGCTACGGACCTCACCTACGCCCTAGCCAGCCGCCTCGTCTACCTGTATGGGTTACAGGGAGCTACGGACCTCACTTACGCCCTGGCCAGCCGCCTCGTCTACCTGTATGGGTTACGGGAGCTACGACCTCCCCTCCCTGGCCAGCCGCCTCGTCTCCTGCTGGTTACTGTTGTACACACGATCGTCCTCCTGGTTCGGTGCTGCTTCACACGTTCTCCACGTTACGTTGTCTTCCTTGTGGCAACGTATTATTTGTTTGTGATCCAGCGACCTTTGTACTTTATTGACATATGTTGGTGACGGCTATTTAATGTTAAGTAAAGGGCAAAGTTACGGTGTGTTTACTTAATTTGAGCCTGTGCCAGCGTAAGTCAATAAGGCGTTACTGAGGACTCCATGTAATTTGTTATATACTGAAGAACAGGGCTGGATACGGAGTGGAGGAGGCTACAGGGAGTGCAGCGGTTGTCTAGGAGCCTAGCTAAGTGTTTATATTGGGCCTGAGAAAGGTGTGATTCAGGTAGGAAGATATTTAGAAAAGTTGTTTACAAAAAATTTAATATGGATAACACACCACAGACCAGATCAGAGCCTTGACGGACCCGACTGGACTTCTCTGGGTTCACTGAAGATGGAAAGGTAGGAAAGTCATACTCCAGACTGAGTAAAGTTGTAGATGGCTATACAACAAGATTGGACGAGAGGAGACTGATGGAGGAGTTCAGGTGTATACAGGGCATGCTCGAATGGATGAAAGGGAGTTATGACGAAATGGAAGGATTGAAAGTTGAATTAGATTAACTGAAAATCAAGAAAAAGCAAAGAACAAAGGAAAATGATGAGATAAAAGAAAAATGGAGTAATTGAGATAGGAAAATAATGAACTGAGAGGAAAATAAGCAAATGGAGAAAAAATAGTCAAGGAATTAGTGGAAACTGTGATGAAAGGGGAGGTGAATAACTGGAAAGAAGAAAAAAAGAAAGCCAAAGTGGACTTTCAAGAATTTATGGAACAATAAAAGAAGGAGCAAAGTGAACTTGTTCAGCAATAGGTATTGAAATGAGTACAAAAAGTGGTAGGGAAACTCAGGACGAATCAGGAACACTATGTATATTCCTTGACGCTTAGACAAGCGTCTTCTTCAGATAGAATGACAGAGAGTGAGAGAAAACACAAGATAGGTGAGATGACGAACCAGCAAGCCTTGACCTAGTGTTAACAAAAGTATAGATCTAGCAAAAGAGATGAATTATGGCTGCCCAATGGGAAAGAGTCACCATGTAATCTTATAAATGGAGACGGCAAAGGACATAAAGGAGGAAGTTGAATTGTACAAAAGGAACAGAAGAGACTTTTGAAAAACTAACATGGGAGAACTGAAGAAAAAAATCTCTGAAGAAATTGACTAGGAACAAATGAAAAGAGTGACTGAGGTGTAAATGAAATATGACATTTTTCTGCGCATATACTCGTATGAGAAAGGAATTGAAAAACATGTTCCACTATAAACACCAAGAGAAACAAAAATAAGATAAGATACTTTGATCTATCTAGACACTTTGCAAGTACCAAGTACAAGGTTATTGACTATACAAAGCGACACCACGCCAGGACAAACCCGGTGGGCTCGAACCGCAGACCGAATGCGCAGGGACGCTGTACACACGAGCCCGCAGCTCTACCAACCGAGCCACCCTGACGGGTAGAGAAATAAGAAGCAAGAATATTTTAATAGACGATGTGAGAGGGCAAAGCTAATAAGTGATAAAGCATGGAAAAGAGAGAAGAGAAATCGGACACAATGACAGAAAGAAGACTAAAAATAGCAATAAATGCATATGTATGCATGCATAAAGAGAGAAAGGAAGAAAAGGTTATGAGAAGGATATAGTTGAAAAGTGTAGGTTAAAATCCAAACTGTTTTACAAATTTAACAATAGAAGAACCAAGCACAAGGACAAAGTAGAGAGATTGAAAGAAGGAAATAAAATATATGAAGATCTAAAGATAACGATTGAAATTTGAAATAAAAAATTCAAGCAAGTACTCACAAAAGAATAAAAATTCAGTGAACCGCAGGGACTGAAAATTGTCCTGAAAGAGTGGAAATTAGAAATATAGAAGGAAGAAGCTTGTGAATTGTTGAAGGAATTGGAGGAGAGGAAAGCAATAAGACCAGATGGTGTGGAGGGTTATGTTTTAAAGGAGTGCAGAAAGCAGTTGGTCGAACCAGTAAATGATATAATAAAGTGCTCATTAATTAACAACGGAAAAAGTGCCAAAGGAGTGGAAGAGCGGATATAGTGCCAATATATAAAAATGGTAAGGAGTAACCATTGAATTATATACCAGTGTCATTGACTAGCACATTATGCAAGATATTGAGAAAATAATAAAAAAGCAATGGACGGAATATTAGGAAAGTGAAGGTATAATAACAAACCGGCAATATGGTTTTAGTAAAAGATCATGTGTGACCAACTTAATAAGCTTTTACTCAAGAGTAATTGATACAGCACAGGAAAGAGACCGATGGGTAAATTGTGTATATCTAGATCTAAAAAAGGTATTTCATAAGGTTCCCTATGAGAGTCTACTTTGGAAATTAGAAAATATAGGAGGAGGAAACAAAGGGATGATCAAAACCTGGACGGAAAGTTATCTAAGAGTAAGAAAAAATAGAACACGAGTAAAAGAAAGAAAATCTAAATGGAAAGAGGTATTTAGTGGGGTACCACAAGGCTCACACATGACTTGAACCCTCCTGGGGAGAGACAAGAACAGGCATGTCAGCAGTCTCGCGGAGGATGTTGAGGGCCATTTGAATGATAATGATCTCCAACCCGCCTACCGAGCCCTGAAGAAGCTCCGTTCCATGTCTTCATCTCGGGCGAGTGCTATCCGAGCAGCATATGGGCGCCTCGTGTCGGACATGGATGAGCAGATGGCTCATTAGGCTGAGGACTTTGGGCAAATGTTCACGGCGGACCCTCCTATTGGGCAGCTTCACACCACTGGATTACGGACAGTGAATGTTGATACTCCCATTGACGAAACCGCACCCTCTATTGACGAAGTCAGAGAGGCTGTAGCAAAATTGAGGGGTGGAAGGCAGCTGGTGTTTGTAATATCGTGCGGAGCTCCTCAAAGATGAGGGTGAGGCCATGATCCATGCACCAGAGACCTCAGCCGTTTGGGTTCACGCCTGGTAAGTCAACAACGGATGGTATCCTAGCGCTTCGTGTCCTGGTGGAACGCCAACGTGAGTTTCGACAGGGGATGCTTGCAACCTATGTTGATCTCAAGAAGGCGTTTGAACTCAGTCCATCGTGAGTCACTCTGGGATATTCTGCGACATTGCGGGATTCCTGCAAGGAGTGCTGTTAAGTGTGGGGGATGTATCCAGCGTTTTTCCTCTGAATACAGGAGTGAGGCAAGGGTGCGTCCTTGCCCCATTACTTTTCAACACTTGTATGGACTGGGTATTGGGCAAGGTTGTAGATCAAAGTGATTGTGGAGCATCCCTCGGCAACACTAAGATCACTGATCTTGTTTTTGCCGATGATGCAGTAATCTTGGTGAGTCGCTGGAGGTCCTGGTGATGGATCTTGAGGCGCTGCACGAGAAGGCAAAGTCTTTGGGACTTGAGTTCTCCTGGCTCAAGACCAAGGTCCAGATATTTGGAGGCTTACTAGATGAAACACCTATTCAGGTGTGCAGCAAAGACATTGAGATCTTGGAAAGCTTTACATACCTTGGTAGCGCAGTCTATAATGATAGCGGGTCGCGTCAAGAAGTCTTACGACGGATTGGCATAGCCAACGGTGTTATGGACTCGCTCAGTACGAGTATTTGGCGTTGTTGGTAACTGTGCAGGAGGACAAAGATCCGGATCTTCAAGTCGCTTGTAAGCCCTGTCTTACTCTATGGATGTGAGACATGGACACTAAATAGCGACTTGTAGAGGTTAATCGATGCCTTTGGTAATAAGTGTCTTCGCAGAATCATGGGGTATCACTGGGATGATTGCGTGTCAGATCAGTGACTGCACCGTGAGACTGAATCAAGGCCTATTACCTGAATAGTCCGTCAGCGCCAACTTCGGCTATATTGGCATGTGGCACGCTACCCTGAAACCAATCCTACCCACTCGGTTGTATCTGTAAGAGACAATCCTTGGGGCCCCCTTGGCATCCTCCGACGTGGAGGATGCCAAGGGGCCCCCACAAGGCTCGTGGCTGGGTCAAGTTGATGTTTCCTGTCGAGAGTTGGCATAGCCCACGTATGATAAGGGAGCCTGCATGGGGACTTGTGCGTGGTGACCCCCGGGAGTGGAGTCGTAGGGTGGGCGATGCGAAGCGCCCCCCGCCGTATGCCCCCAATGATTGATTGACAAGGATCAGTTTGGGCACCAATAATGTTCATGATTTATATCAAAGTCATGACTGATGAAATCAAAAGTTACATAAGTTTGTTTGCAGATGATGTAAAACTATAAAGATAAATAAGAAGCTATGAAGATTGTGAAAAGTACAAAATGACCTGAACAAGATCTACGTATGGAGTAGATGGGAAATGGAATTTAATGTGAATAAATGTCATGTGATGGAGATTGGAAAAAGCGAAGGGATGAAAATAGCTATATAAAGTGGAAAATGAAGTACTTACAAAGGTTCATGAAGAAAAGGACCTGGGAGTGATGATACAAAAAAAACCTACAACCAAAAAAAACATATAGACAAATATTTGGACACACGTACAGGATGTTGAAGAATATTAGAGTGGCATTTCAGTACATGGACAAAAATATGATGAGAAAGATAATTACTACAATGATCCGACCCAAAATGGAATATTTGTATTTCCCCATTGTGTGGTCCCCATATAAAAAGAAGCATGTGATAAAGTTAGAGACGATTCAGAGAAGGGCAATAAAGATGGTACCAGAGCTAAGGAATTGACCTATGACGAAAGGTTGAGAGATAAAATTACCAACACTTGAGCATAGAAGAGAAAGAGGAGACTCCTAACACATTTTTAACTGATAATTTAGATGGAAGAAACAGACAATGAGAGTCTACTGACTAGGAAGCAAAGAAAAGGTCGATACACAAGAGAACATACAAAGCAAATAGGAAAAGGGAGAATCCTGAAAAAAACATAAAGAAGTACAGCCTCCTTCATATAAATGTAAAAGTTTGGAATTGGCTAAGTGTGAGGAGGTGATATCAGCAAAGAATGTGCACCATTTAAAGGAAAGAGTGGTTAAATGTAGATACGGAGACGGGACCACACGAGCGTAGCTCGGGCCCTGTAAAACAAAACCAAGTATATACAATACCCAAAAATTGGTGATGTAGCAATAGGTTCTGGCAAACACTTTCTATAGCAAAAAGTTCCCTATAACGGAAAGGGTGTTGGTTGAATTATTCCGTTATAGCAAGTTTCCACTGTACATGTATGTATATAATTTCCCCAAAAAGATGAACAAATTTTTGGCAAACTGTTCGTCATTTTGGCCAAATGTAGACTCTTTCAAGCCAAAGCCTGGGCCCAGGGAGCCAGGTTTATATATGTTCTGCTGACGAGAATGTTGTCCTTGGGCTTTCCTAATCTTTGACTATACTAACATTTGTTTGTGATGAGGTCATGGTGCTCTCCAGCACATTTGAGAGAGAGAGAGAGAGAGAGAGAGAGAGAGAGAGAGAGAAGAGAAGAGAGAGAGAGAGAGAGAGAGAGAGAGAGAGAGAGAGAGAGAGAGAGAGAGAGAGAGAGAGAGGAGAGAGAGAGAGAGAGAGAGAGAGAGAGGGGGAGGGGTCGGAGAGAGAGAGAGAGAGCGGGAGAGAGCAATTGATTTAGAACTTAATGTTTGATAGTATATTGTATGTATCAGAAACGAAACATGTCAATGGAAAGAAGTAAAGTTCAGCTTCATGAATCTGCCAAACTTATAGTTCCCACAAGTTATAATGTACGACGAATTTAAGTGAAGTAAGTTAAATATTCTTCAGAAGTCTCATGCTTTATTTAATGTGTTATATGACGAGGTTTTAATGTGAAATCTTAAGATCCATTTCCGAAGATACAGTCTATCCTTTATACATGTATAACATGATATACTGCGGGGTAATGCCTTGAGAACTTCCCCGGGTCTTGGGTGAACGAGGAGGCCTTGGCACCAAGATGGCGCCCACAAATAGAGTTGTCGCTACTCTATATAATACAGGTACTCTACCATCGCCGACCCATATCCTTAAAATGGCCGTAACTCGGTCAATATTTGTGCTAGAGACTTCATATTGGGCTCTATTCCTAGGTTTTTATGGACAAGGAATCGAATGGAATGGTTATTTATGTGATTTGACAAATGTGTCACCATAAAAAATAAATATGGCCTCCAAAATACCCCATGGGCCATGGGCCAGCTAGGACTACTGGAATGGCGACTGACTACCACCAGATGGTGAAGTGGGCCCTCAGCTTTGCCCTCACTGGAGAAGTATCACAACATGTTCTGGCTATGAGCAACAATGAACAACATACTCTTCACACTCATCACAAGGAGGAAACTGAGGGTCGAATCAAGGTAGACAAGGCTGATCGCCTAAGCCTACGCAAAACACTGGACGTCTGCATTAATCCACTGGATGATGACTCGCACCCGGATGGTGCACTGATGAACATCGTTGCAGGACAAATCGCGCACCCTGATGTGAATGCGGATGAAGCCGTCAGTCTTGGAAAGCGGGCAATGAACAACTTCAAGGATGGTTGGCCAGGATCTTTCTACGATCCTCTCGGCAAACTAGTTGTCACCATGGATGTGAAGAAGAAACACGTCTTAGTAGGCAAGGAACGTGTCTATGATCAGGAACTGATTTATGCACGTGTCATTGGTCTACTTGCAAGTTCACGTGAGATCAACTTTGACGACGGGTTGGCATATGAGTTAGCCGCATACCCACCATCAATGTTCAACCCAGACGGTGAAATGAAAATCACGAAGTCAAAATCGACCTTGAAACTGAAACTTCAAGTGGCTATATCAGAGCGTAACTGCCCCATCCCCGACACTGTTATCTATGATGTTTCAGCGCTCCTCTGGATTCTCACCTGGCCGTCAGACAAACTCCACGTGTATGTGGATGGCTTTTTGTTGTTTGTCCATCAAGCTCTTCAAAAGTCAAATGTCACCCTCGTGTTTGACAGATACTTCCCAAACAGCACCAAGAACTTCACGAGGATGCAGAGAGCTGGATCAAGCCGTGTGCACAAGCTGACTCTGGACATGCCTACTCCAGCCAAACAAGTCATTCTCACCAACACGAAGAACAAGATGCAACTGAATGCCATGCTCGTAGACGGCCTGCTCAACTCTGATTATTACACCAATGCAACGCAGAAGTATACTCTCACGATTGCTGGTGTCAGCGACGCGCCAGTGGAGATGGTTGGTGGTGTAAGGATTGACCGGCATGATCTCTGTTCCACACACGAGGAGGCTGATATCATCATAACACAGCATGCCATCTCGTCTTCACTCTCGGGCAAGTCTGTCCGTGTTGTGTGCGAGGACACTGACGTGTTTGTGCTACTTGTGCACTTCTATCACATTAAATGTAGAGGTAGCAACCCTTCTCCAATGATTATGTCCTCACTAGTAAAGGAACGAGCCGTTATCGACATCGGTGCCACTGCAACAGCACACAGCGACATAGCAGATGATCTTCTCGCCATTCATGGGATCTCGGGAGCAGATACTGTAGCTTCTTTGCATGGCGTAGGCAAGGCCACTGTTATCAAACTTGCCAAGAAGGGAACACTCTCCCTATCTAAAGTTGGTGATGTGAAGGCTGATATGAAATCGGTCCAAGCTCAGGCCACGAAGTTCATATGTGCGACATATGGCAAGGTCGCAGAGTCGTGTACATCCATGACCGAATGCAGAGTAAAAATGTGGCGTTTCAAAACAGGGAAGAGTGGGGCATCATCGGTCAAACTCTGCTCCCTTCCACCAACCAATAATGCGTTCATCGAAAACATCAACAGATGTCACCTGCAAGTCGCAACATGGAAAGCGGCACTTGCAGAATCACCACCGACAATGGACCCAACAAGTCATGGATGGGATCTCGACCACCAGGGCATCTTGCTTCCACGAACAGTGCCGGCAGATACACTATCTGCACCTGCAGACATATTGAAGCTCATTCACTGCAACTGCAAGACCTCTGGGTGCCTAACGGCAGCTTGCAGCTGCTCCAGGGTAGGATGCACAGTGTTTTGTCTGTGCGAGGGTGGAGAAGCATGTAAAAACCCTATGACGCGTAACCAATCGGACGAAGAGTCCGTCGTACCAGACGAGGACACTGATGAGTAATTTACTGGTCATTTGTCATAATATTTGTTATTAAGTGCTGAATAAAGTTGTTTGCTTGAACACATTGAATTTGGATTTGATTTTAGTTGTGTTCTTTGCAGTTGAAAATATAATTCCCGAACCCAACCTAAGAGGTCATTTTGAAAATTTCAGCCGCCATATTGGATTTATATGGTGACGCAGATGTCCAATCACATCAATGACCCTTTCATTCGATTCCTTGTGTCTAAATACCTAGGTATAGAGCCCAATATGAAGTCTCTAGCACAAATATTGACCGAGTTATAGCCATTTTAAGGATATGGGTCGGCGATGGTGGCCATCTTGGATTTACGAAAAAGCCACCGGACGAAATTTTGCACACCCTCCGGAAATTATGACCCCAAGGCCTTTATTGACTCATATCAACCATTAAAAAAAGTCTGTATAACATTTCCACCCTCCGGGCCATATGCACTATATTCCTCCTGACTAGTGGGCGACGCCAATGGAACGGGAGAGGACAAAGAAGGAGCACAACAGGTGTGAAGACACAAATCCTAGACAGGGAGCGTGTGCAATCCCACCACAACCTAACGGTGGTGAGGAGCGAAAGATCATATCTGGCCACATAAATAAAACATCTACACACCCGATGGTGGTCTATCCGCAAGTCCTTATTTCTCCAGGTGAGTGAATCCCTTGTGATCATACGGTGGTTAACATCTTCTCGGTACTCCTTAGGAAACAGTCTAACAGTCCACCACTCCATAGTCTAAGATTTTGTAAACAAACTACGGCATAAATGCTTACTTCTCCGATTCAGGGCCAAATGAAAGGCATAAGGAGCCCCAATCCTGTCCCACAACATATGTTGTGACCTGGGATAAGAAAATATAGTGAGACCCAACCTTGGAGTGTGATCATTCCACAATTTTGTAGTTTGTTGTGCTAACATTTAAGAGAACCCATATTTCAGTTATTAACTGGAAACGACTCATCTCTTGAAAACAGGTTCTTAAGGCTTGCCATACTGACAGAGCAAGGCACATGCCTTGTGTGCCTGCCTCCATGTGTTCAAAATGATGTGGGTGACAATAAAAAATAAGACCGCTATACTTACAGGCCAGGAAGAAGGCAACAACAGCCAGCTTCTTGTTTTTGAGGGCAGTGTAGTAAGGTGAGGGGCCATCAAGCTGTACTACCCCAGGGAAAATATCCTTCTCCAACACTCCTATCACCACCTCATCATCTTGCTGCAGCTCTTCTGTAGGAAACACGAACGAAATCATTTATGTCACAGTGCATGAATAATGCAATAAAGCACATGAGTATTACATTTTAGAGGGTAGGCAGCTAGACACCTGCCGCCATAGTGGAATACTCTTAGAGCTACATAAAAGGGGATGAAGGGGTGATGCAGGCTTTCATCTGACTCTCCCCATGTCCTCTCCAACAGTGTTCCTAGGTCTCTCAGTTACACAAGACAGCAGCTGCAGCTCTAAAAGATAAGTCCTCTTACTACTCACACTACACTTCAAGCACTTTCCACAGCTCAATTTATTTTACTCAAAATTATGTTGAAATATGATACGATTCGAAACTGCCTCGGGGTCCTTATTTAGGGAGGAAACTATAAATATCCCCTGCTCAGTCTGATGTAACAGTGAAGGCTTGAGCTGTCTTAAACTTCTTCTGTATGAACTTTAGCAACATTCATAGTCTTGGATTTAATTTCTGGACTGGTACATAACCTCTCCTCCTTTCAATCTCATCTTCTTTTCCTCACTGAAACTCAGGTGTCACATAAACACAACACACAATACAAGTATCACCACCCTGAACAACGGTACAGGCATGACCCCCTGACACAACTCATGATTTCGCCTTGTTTTACATCCCTTGGAGGCCGCCACCCTATCATTCTCGGTATAGGTGTACTGGAAAGTGCTGCATGTTGTCTGAAGAAATTGTGTCACCGGAAAACAGTTTTTTTACAAACAAGCAAGGTAAATTTTTAAGTTTCACCAATATAGCAAATAATACCTCTGAACCTCCTGGATTCACCCAGGTTCCTTCCTCTTCCCAAGGTTCCTTCCCAATACCTTCATAGCTCATTGCCTCACGAAAATTTGCAAATATGGCTCAGTAGAACTGTCAGTCAGTTATCACTCCTAACATATGTAGTATATAATAATTTGCATAACTTTTATTAATGAATTACAACTAATATCACACAAGTGTCACACGTATTATAACTTCCATACAGGATATGTGCACGTACTTTACATCAAATGAACCAGTGTATTTTTAGAAACATTATAAACATATATAATATATATATATATATATATATATATATATATATATATATATATATATATATATATATATATATATATATATATGTAATATATATATATATATATATATAATTATATGTATATTTTTCCTCCTATGTTCCTCCGTGAGAACCAGTGATAGCTTGCACTCTCTAAGTATGTCACAGGACAAATGCCTAGCTATCAGCATAAAGTTAGGGTCAACGTACTACGTACCAGAAGTGACGAGAAGCCAGAATCCCGAGAAGGAGGACAGAAAGCCTCGGAACACACTACCTACAACAACTCATCCCAGGAGCTCCCTGGCACTCCCTGACTGTGTTCAAGACACGAGAACATCTCGGATCTCCACGCTACCAAGACGCACCTACCAAGCGTTCATCCGAGACACTACCTGGCTGGTGTCATTACATAATTTGTTGTAAATATTCTATGTTCATTATTGGACTTTAAATAAATGTGTAAAAGCTGGACGTACATATTTAACTCACCCAAATAAGTCTACAATTATATCGACTTATAAATGGTGTGCAGCCGTGGTGACTGATTTTATCAGTCTTATAACACCATAACGCAGTGTTAAGATACCCCACGCAGTCTATAAGCCATAACTACAAGACAAACTCCGGCTACATACAAAGCATACAGCTTCTCCACGTTTTACCAAGATTATCAAGATTATACGCCGATCTTCTTCAAGCAAGTATAACAACATGGCAACCTCCGTATCTCCAGCCAGCACAGCCGAGCCACAACCATCGTTATCAAGCCATAACCTGCGCAACACAAGCCAGCCAGCGACTACAAGTATTACTTCTACTACAATCAACTCCTACAAGCCGCAACAGAAGCTACAAGAATTGCTACAACTCCACGAGCAACACAAGCCAGCCAGCAGCAACTAACTACAAGAATCTACAAGTGTTCCTACAACTACAAGCAGCAACTACAGAGAGAGAGAGAGGCAGCCACAATACTATCAAGTCAGCACATTCAGCAGTCACGAGAGCGACACTGCTCCACGACCACCAACCCCGCTGCCAGACAATCATCGCCTCACCACTACTATTCAAGATATCAACGTTCTACATGCAACTGTCACCAACTACACGTCTACAGCACTGCATCTCGTCATGGAACAACGTAACAACTCCGCTAGCAACACAGATAATCTCGTCATGGCCAGCGCAACACAGAGGCGCAACACAAATACCCTACAGTAACACGGCAACACCACCCCCGCCCCTCACATCCTCTGCCTTCATAAACACTTAATCAGCCCCCCACCCTGCAGCACACCCTCCCTGCCGCCCAACGCCCTTGACACACACCACAGCCACTACCACTTGCTACCGGCCAACCGTCCCACACTATGGACTTAAGCGCGTGCACCACCACACAACTGTCTGAGTATATATTGCTTATTTCTTATTTTGTGTATGTATAATATGTTGTTATTTTTCTAATGTGAACTCTAACAGGTTGTATGTATCCGGCCACTGTCCATCCTTCATCCTGGCACTCACCCACACGCTGTGTTCATCCGTCAGTCACCAGGATCTCACCTTATCATTCAGCAATGCTATGTAGCTTACCAGCTAAGTAATATTTTACATTTTTAGGTGAGCAGGTACATTTAGTGTTAACACAGTGCTTTTAACATACACCACACATTTAAGGACATTTTCAACGTTGGAAATATTATAGTGCTATTTTAACATAGTTTTACATTAATTTTCAAATGGCTACGTACGGTACATCTGTACAGACTCCGTCAGAGCACTTACATCATTGTGCACAGCAAACAACTATCTACCCCTCATACTATAGGCGAAGTGCTAGACCACGTTATACCCACAATTTTTTCCCTAAACCACACGGTAGAAGTAGATATTCTTCCAGCTATATGCAACATAGGCATTTCACATGTCCACCTTATCAGGTGAAGCGACGTTATCAGCGTCATGATAGCTATACTTACGCACGTACTAGCTATTTTTGTGTGTTTTGTAAAGTTCCAGGACATACTCTGTCACATTGTAGATCAATAGACTACAACAGATACGTACTTTACAAGAAACAGTATTGTGTATATCATAATTCCTGGAGTCATAACTCTGACCAGTGCCGTTATTTGCGACGCAGACAACAACACTTATTCCCTCCCGCCGACGGAGGAAGGCTTAGGCACAATACACAACGTCCCTACGTTACACATGTTTCTCATGGTGACGCATACAATGTGAAAGTAGTACAGGGTTCCCCAGAAGTTAACATAATAAAGCAATATTTTCCTTTACCCATGCCAGACAAGGTTAAACCTATCAATTCAGTTCATACAACTGAACAAACATTTACAGGGTACCTTCGTAGTGACATTACTGCAAATGATGATAACTTAGATGAGGTATTTATAGGTACATCTACTTTATATGAAGTTCTCATTGTACCTGTCATTCACAAGGACAAGCAATTAACTGCTTTTATGGACACAGGTGCAGGAGCAAATATTATGGACATAGATACACTGAATGTATTACGTAATGAAACGAAATCTGTCCTATTCTTAGAACCTCCGTCAATCAGACTGACAGGTTTAGATAGCAAGAAATTCCCTGTCATTGGTAAAGTATGGCTTCACTTAAAATTTGAGGAATTCGTGCCTGCCACACCTATCTGTTTCCATATTTCATAGGGTTTATCATTCTCTGCTGACCTCCTGATAGGTATTTCAACAATGCGAGATGAATGCATTGAAGTCTGTCCACACTTACACGGGATTAGGTATTATGGAACATATATACCCGAAGTCAAAAATCCTTCCCCAGTTCTGACATTTAGTTCTGCAATAGTGCAAGCTCCTGAATTTAACGTAAATAAATTTACTAGCGTGCCCGAGCGGCCATCAGAGGTCACAGCTCACAGTGAAATAGATTCACTGAGTAACACTGAAACTGATTCCTGTTCTACCCCTACTGTTCTCTGTCCTTCGCAAGATTCTGAGACACACCGTGCCTGTCTAGTGGAAGACGTTTCACTAAATGGTCGCGTATCTCTTTTGGTATCTCTGAAACTTGCCGGTGTGAATGATGAATGTGATGCAATATGTTTGAGTGAATCAGTACGAGTGAAGACTCTTTTCATGGAATCAGCTTTATGCAGTGTTAACACCAACGGCATTACTAAAATGTACATTCATAATAAGTCACCGTGCACTCAAAAGCTGCACACAGGTACGTACTTAGTCGATTTCGTAGTCACCCCAGCTGCAGTGGGTCTGATTGCGACTTTGCCAGAAGTTCCCATTTTATCAACTGGAGACCCTGCCACTGATCATGCACAGTGTGTACAGGATGCACTTAGTCCTTCCTTAGAGGATATGGATTTTCCAGAGTCAAAGCAAGCACTATTGCAAGTACTAACGGCAAATCATGCCACAATTGCCATACAAGGTGATTCTTTAGGCACTACAAACCTTATTACACATCACATTCCTTTGCTACCTGACACACAACCTATCTACATCCCAGCATATAGGTTACCCCACTCACAAAGGTCTATGCTTCATGGCATGGTTAAGAAAATGTTAGAGAATGATGTTATTGAACCATCCACCAGCCCATGGAATTTTCCATTTTTCCTAAGAAAACAGGCGATTGGCGACCGGTCGTAGACTATCGGCGCCTAAATGATGTTTGTCAAGTTACCAGGTATCCTCTACCTGTATTGCAGGATATTCTGATGTCCATAGGACCTGATAAGAAAGTGTCCTCTACACTGGACCTTGTCAGTGGATACTGGCAGGTCCCATTAGATGAGGTATCTAAGGACCTCACAGCGTTCAGTACTCCTGCAGGCCATTACGCTTTCAAAAAGCTACCATTTGGAATAGCAGGTGCACCATTAGCTTTTCAATATCTAATCAACACTGTTTTCTCTGAATTACTAGGAGATACAGTTTTTGCATTCCTGGACGACATAATTATTTGTACCCCCGACACAAACTGTCACCTAAGAACACTAGACAGAGTACTTTCTAAACTTAAAGATGCTGATTTGAAGGTTAAACTAATAAAATGTTCCTTCATGAAGAAAAAAAATTCTTTCTTGGGTCATGTTTCGGATGCCACAGGTTTACATACTACCACGTCTAAGGTAGATGCAATGATAAATTTTCCAACCCCTAAGAATGTCAAAGCCCTCAGAAGTTTTTTGGGCCTCAGTGGTTTTTACAGACAATTTATCATGGATTACTCACGAATTGCAAGTCCACTATCACATCTCTTAAAGAAAGATGTAGAATTTTCATGGGAAGCTTCACAAGAGCAAGCATTTTCTAAATTAAAGGCATTGTTGTGTGATGCCCCAGTCCTTGCTTACCCAGATTTTACACGTCAGTTTACACTCTTCACTGATGCATCAGAGGTAGGCCTTGGTGCTGTTCTGATGCAGAAGGATGATAGAGGTAAATGGCGTGCATTAGCTTATGCCAGCAGAACTCTTAATCCCGCAGAGCGTATAACCACCCATAAGGAGGCTCTGGCGGTCGTATGGTCTTTAAAGCATTTCAAATCTGTAATTTATGGGTACAACATTCTTGTTAAAACAGACCATGCACCTGTAGTAGAATTATTCAAGTCAAAGGAACTGTCAGACAAATTAGCACGTTGGCGCCTGACGATACTAGACTTCCACCCAAAATGTGAGTATCTGCCAGGCAAAGTAGATTTCGTTGCTGATTCATTATCACGAAATATTGCACTTGTAACAGCAACACCTGAACCTCCAAAACATGACACCTAAATTGCTATTCCCAACATTGAAGAGGAACAACGAAATGATTCCTTCTGTGCTCCCATCATTTACTACTTGGAGTCAGGTGATGATACACAATTGCCAAAATTACCTGTCCCACTTACTGAGTTTAGGCTACAATACAACCTTTTGGTGCGAGATACATATCTCACAACAGGACAGGAACCTAAACGCCAGGTTACACAGCTGATAGTACCTTCTACACTTATACCCAGATTTCTTTCCCTTTTACATGATTCTAGCCTTGCAGGCCACCCAGGGAAAAATAGATGTTTGCACCAAGCACGTTTAGAATACTTTTGGCCATTCATGCACCGCGATATTTTTGCTCATATAGATAAATGTCAGTCATGCGCAGAAACAAAGGGTTCAGTTGGTAAACCTGCTCATATGCTATCTTATCCTACACCTAAGGGACCTTGGGAGACAATAGCCATTGACTTGCTAAAACTCCCACTAACAGAATCAGGTTCTCAATACTTGTTAGTTAGTAGCCATTGATAATTTTTTCTAGGTTTTCAGTTTTGATCCCACTGAAGGACAAAACGGCTCCAACAGTTGCTAAAACACTTACGGATGAAGTTTTCTTTAAATTCAATACACCATCCCCATTGCTCTCGGACAATGGTACCGAGTTTAACAATCAAATTCTCACTGAAATTTGCAAACTATTCAACATAAACAAATGTAACATAACTAGCTATCACCCTAGCAGCAACGGCATGGTAGAAAGACAAAATAGGAAGATTATCCAACTCCTGAAGTCATTAGCTCAACCTTACAGTTCACACTGAGATGAATGGATGCCACAAGTATCTGCCACACTAAATTCTTCCTTACACAAGTCTACATGTGAAACACCACATTTCATTGTATTTGGGCAAGACAAAAGACTACCTTACACTCTTCTAGAGCAGAGTACACAGCCAATATATAATTTTGATGACTGTTTGATGAACAGTTAGAGTAGCTGATTTTCAGAAAATATACAAGCGTGTAACAGACGCTATTGATTTGTCCAGAGAGGACATGATTAAATACCAACGCCCATACACAGCAGAAAAGCCAATTGTTATAGGTGATGTAGTATACCTTCAGGTACAACAATTAACGTCAAAGTTAGATTCTACATTTGAAGGACCTTACAGGGTCATTGCCATTGAACATGGACACAAGATAACTATCCAGCATATTTATAAGTACCATGCAAAGACAGTCCATATTAACCAGGTTAAACGAGTAGCTAGAGGATTAGATACAGGTGAAGAATTGCCATGCCCAAATACTAAAACACAGGACACACCTGTAGTTAATGATGACACACACACTGCTACAAATGATTACCGTAAAAAATTGCGGTCACACACGCAGAAACAGTACTTTCATTCCATTCCATACCACTCCATATCATTACATTTTATATCAGTTCACCTGATTATCTCACAATTACGTACCATGTATTCTGAATTTTAATGTGTGTTGTTATCTTTTTAGGAAAAGGTCTACACATCACACTAAGCCAATGTTATTTACACTCTTGAAAATACTTAACATTGAAGTTTTACGATTTTTTTTTGGTTTAGCTACATATTGTTCTGACCAACTACTAGTAGAAACTGATATAGTTTCCATGTTTACCTTGTAACTCTTGCACGATAGAAACTCTAATGGATAGCAGAACCTAGATAACCTATGTATATCTCTTCACATAAGAATACTATTATGTAACTGTTAAAGTTGCACCACAGTGCATTGCATGACATTCATTCTTCCTCAATTGAAGGAATGATTACGCACTTATTGTTGAAATGCATTATTTACTTGCATGAAATACTAACCCATTGTATTAATACTAATCCATGTATTAAATATATACGTGAATTACATTCGCTACGGGAATGATTTACTTAAGTCCTTCCTGTTGTACCACGATCACTCTTTGAATGATAGGATGGTGTACTTACTAACATACTAATCTAGGTACTATATGCATGACCAGCAGTTCCTCCAGAACTATTTACATACATGATGCTCACATGTATTACCTATGTACAACTAACTAACCATTTATCATTATTTACTAACAAATTCAAACTCGCAGAGAAATTACGAATGACTTCTTGTCTTAATACAGACCTCAGAAAACATTGTTTGATCACAGATAAACTTATCTCGCTTAACGTTGTTCACCATTGAAGAATTTAATTGTATTACTCACAGCTGAAATTTTCTTCCTCTTAGTAAGGATTAATAAGTCGTTTCCTTTGCTATCACATGGCACTATCAACATATTTGAAAAAAATTATACCCTATCTAGAATTTTACATGGTTCTCTGTTCAATGTAACTTTCTCATCAACATCTTTGCTATTCTCTGAGAACTCCATGCTTGTTTCAGACATTTTGTCTCCTTTCATGGTAGATACGGTAAATATCATATCAATCTGTGCCCAGTTTTTTTCTCCCAATTTAAAAGTTTCAGCTGTTGCATATAAAATTTGCCCTAATGAGGATTAATGTATTATTCCACGTCATACCTATTATGCCCACCTTATCATTTTATATCCCGAAATGCTTTACCAGCTAGCTGTGCATTTCCCTTGATAAGATTTACCCCCAAGCGGAAGCTTTTCCTATTCTATTCCCATGTAAACTTAAAATTTGGTCTGCATTTTATTTTATCATTCCCGTGGAGGACAACAACTCTTAATTTTTTTTATTCGTCCGAGTGACAGTTGCTTGTCCTCACGCATAATCCATACTTTAATGGTTAATCATGCTTCTTTAGCACATGATTCTTACAAGTTCAGTACAAGAGTGCTCATCACTCTTCCTGTTATACATCACCATGTTTTCTGAAGTTCATTCAAATGTGTAAACTTCATTTAATTTCTCTGCCAGTCAGTTTTTACACTCGCTGATGTCAAAATATTTTCTACAATAGGATTGATTTATTACACTGGGGAACAAATTTTTGTTGAGTTAGGTCTGACACTTGTTATTAAGTAATTTTTGGGTGCTGAATCCAAACTGATCTCAGTTTTCTCTATCCGTCAAAGTTTTGAATGTTAGGATTTTCGTTTTCATAAAAAATATGAAAAAATACTGTACATACAGTAAACAGGCTTATTTATAAAAAGTGCAAATGTTAACATTCAATGTGAAAAATGAAAGAAAGAGGCATGAATAGAAGTTATTTAAAACATTATCATGTTTTTAGAAAGGATAAGGCTATAATTGGTGCAGGTTAAGGTAAAAATTTACGTTCGTGTGTTAGCTCTTGTCTGGAGTGTTCAACTGAGGACTATCGCGTTTGATGCTCCAACAATACTCAGCCAATCATATGCACACCCATTACACTGGTAACGTTCTTCCATAACCTTTCAAATTCTTGGTGAATCGTTTTCACCTTGCTCGTCGCTAGCAGCCACCAAGATTTTCCGGAAGGTTGGCAAGATGGCTATGCCAAAAAATGTACTTATACTTATGTTGACAACCAAGCGCTTTGTAGCTCTCAATAGTTTCTGAACAATTTCGTGTAATTACTTGCACGTGTATTTCCAAGAAAGTTCTTTGACGACGTCTTTGAATGTAGCAAGCATTCTTTTCAAGTCTGACATAGTACCGTGAAATGTTCATCTTTTGATGAGCTGTCGAAATGTTGTGGACCATCCAAACACACCGGCCCTTGATTTTTCAATTGACAGTCAGGAAATGCCAAGGATGATGTACTTCAAAACAGTCGCCATCAGTGACAATTGCTTTTCCAATTGTTTCAGAGACCTGGTTTTATGTGCCAGAGGTGGAATATTATTTTCTTTCCTGTCAACAAGTGAGCTCATGTACATGTTAGGATCTCCAGGTTTAAGCTCAGATCTCGGAGGCCCATTCGTCTGAAACCCCAATGCTTCTCTCGAGCTCTGCTATCCCACATACAGAGAAAGCAGGGATACTTTGGGTATCCACGTTGTGACCAAGAAGGAATGACACCATTTTAAGGTCAACACAGAGATTCCACAATTGTGTTTGTCATATTGCCAATAACTCAATGACTCTCTTTAACCCATCTCCATATTTTCACGAAGACAGACCGACAAATGCCCAAGGGAACTGCGCCAAAACAAAATTGCCATTGTGTAGAAGGAGCTTCAAGCTCCGCTTTGAGCTTCAATAAACAATCGCCATCATTTGAAATATCTTCAAGCTCCGCTTTGAGCTATCAATAAACAATCGCCATAGTGGATTGTAGATGAACGCCCTAATTCCTTCAGTAAACAGGAATGTTATGGCCAAAACACAAACCGATGGCACTTCGAAATTACTGCAGAAAATGTACTTTCTCTGTTCGAAAGTATGATAACTTTCACTCTTGTTCAAAGTATGTTTTTCTTCGTTCAGTCTTGATGCTAGTATTTCTGAAGCTTTTGTTGGATAGGCCAAATCACGTGCTAAAATCATTCAACTCGTGAGCTGATATGCAAATCCCCTAACGAAACTGAGAACCTCGTGAGATGTCAAAAGAGATCTGGCTCATTGCTGTCACGGCGTTCTTCAACATCACTCAGATCTTCTAGAGGAGGTAAGTTGTTCGAAAACTGGCACTGGAATTGCAGCGTGAATGTGGTCTTAGAGACGACGGGTTAGATTAGGGGTATTTTCTATTTTACTTTTTATTTTTGCTTGTTTAAATCCTGAGTTTTCACTCTAAACATAAAAGTAAACAGTCTGTGGCGAGAAATGATCTTTGTGCTCTCGCCAAACCTATGGGATACGCAAATGCAACTTTTCGCGTTTTCCTTTGTCCACATTCCGTAAATCTTCTCGACACACTGCTTGCCCACTTTGGTGGGGGCCCATAGCTGCTGAATCACCGGAAGTTTCACTTTGAAAATAGTGCGAAATATTGCTGTTTGACAAATTACGCTGATGCTTGCCCTTGACTTGGAATGGGTGAAGTGAACTACCACTATATAGCAGAAGGAGGTCAGGGTGAGTTTAGGCGATGTTTAGTACGACGGAGGACGTAGCAGGAGCAGGAGCAATGATCTTGAAACAAAAGAAAATATGAGTAACCTAGTAAATAGAAAAACACAAAGCAGATGGAATAGTACATAAGCTATCGAAAAAAAAAAACAGAATAAAACCGAAATAGAAATTACAGAGTGGTATGTTGTTACGAAGGTAAGAGAATAGCCATAACAAAGTCCTCCTTAATTCAGAGTACCTATCCTAGCTTTCTGTGTTTGCAGATATGATGAAGTACTGAACCTATTGAAGCTGAGCAGAACACTCTCACCGCACTAGTATCTCATGAACTGCACAACAAGGTTGCCAAATAGCCTCTCGATGAGGCAAATCTAATCAGCTGGCAAAGTTGTGTACTACAGCTCCAAGTGGAATTTTGCGTTATCTGGAGGTAAGCTGTGGAGAAAAAACTTGACCGTGCTAGAAAAAAACTGACTACAGATTGGAGATCAGACATGCCAATTTTAGTATAAATAAGCGTAAGAAGAATCTAAGCTCACAAATTTGTTTCTTCAAATTGTTCCCCAGTGTTATCATTTATGTATGATTTTTGGCAAACTAGGATTTGCCCGAACACAATGCAAACACAGCAGCAGCTCTACAGTCAGACGAGCCTTCGTCATTACTTGACTCATTCAGGGTTTTTAACGATAACTTGACGATTTAAGTTTACAATTTCTTTACTTGAAATTTTAAGTTTCAATTTTTCCTTGTAATTTTCACAGCTACTTTCGCTGACAGTTGAACTTGCTAGCTTACCGTCTACGGTACACGTACACTTGTTACACCTTACACTTGACATTTATTAACAGTGATATTTGCACATTATGTATTTACCCACACTAGTACTGACATATATATATATACTAGCCGCAAAGCCGCCCACCGGGCGGACTTTTTGGCTAGCTCCTGCGGAGGGCTATTGGTGGGCCTTCGACCCACCACCTGCGTTTGGTCGGCCAACCAAACACAGACTCTCCAGATAGCCCCTTCTAACTTTCCTGAAATCATGGATGTAGAAATGTATGTATTAACGCCAACCCATTCACATCACCCCAACCCATTCACTCACCCATTACCCATCACCCCCCACCCATTCACTCACCCATTACCCATCACCCCCCACCCATTCACTCACCCATTACCCCATCACCCCCCACCCATTCACTCACCCATTACCCATCACCCCCCACCCATTCACTCACCCATTACCCATCACTCCCCACCCATTCACTCACCCATTACCCATCACCCCCAACCCATTCACTCACCCATTACTCATCACCCCCCACCCATTCACTCACCCATTACCCATCACCCCCCACCCATTCACTCACCCATTACCCATCACCCCACACCCATTCACTCACCCATTACCCATCACCCCCCACCCATTCACTCACCCATTACCCGTCACCCCCCACCCATTCACTCACCCATTATCCATCACCCCCACCCATTCACTCACCCATTACCCATCACCCCCCACCCATTCACTCACCCATTACCCATCACCCCCACCCATTCACTCACCCATTACCCATCACCCCCCACCCATTCACTCACCATTACCCATCACCCCCCACCCATTCACTCAACCCATTACCCATCACCCCCCACCCATTCACTCACCCATTACCCATCACCCCCCCACCCATTACCCATCACCCCCCACCCATTCACTCACCCATTACCCATCACCCCCCCATTCACTCACCATTACCCATCACCCCCCACCCATTCACTCACCCATTACCCATCACCCCCCACCCATTCACTCACCCATTACCCATCACCCCCACCCATTCACTCACCCATTACCCATCACCCCCACCCATCACTCACCCATTACCCATCACCCCCCCACCCATTCACTCACCCATTACCCCCACCCATTCACTCACCCATTACCATCACCCCCCACCCTTTCCCACTCACCCATTACCCATTACCCATCACCCCCCACCCATTCACTCACCCATTACCCATCACCCCCCACCCATTCACTCACCCATTAACCATCACCACACACGCATTCACTCACCCATTACCCATCACCCCCCACCTATTCCATTACCCATCACCCCACCCATTCACTCACCCATTACCCATCACCCCACCCATTCACTCACCCATGTACCCATCACCCCCCACCCATTCACTCACCCATTACCCATCACCCCACCCATTCACATCACCCATTATCCATCACCCACCCATTCACTCACCCATTACCCATCACCCTACATCAAGGTTTCCTCAATTCTCGCAACCCACTATTCTTCACAGTTCTCGCTAATAGGCTGCTAAGAAAAAAGAAAAAAAAAATGATCGGATCATCTTATAAACTGGGCTTAAAACCTTCCCCTGGTCGACCCGATCCGAAACTGTGCCATATGAGGGGATTCCGCCACAGGGGGCGGCACCCAGAGCGGACAGACAGACACACACACACACACACACACACACACACACACCACACACACCGCTTTCGCTTATATTATTATATATATATATATATATATATATTATATATATATATATATATATATATATATATATATATATATATATATATATAATTTTACTCGGCCATGTAATTTTCTTTGATGTTGAACATGTTATCCATTAGTTTTCATATTTTTCTGTGTATTTAGCTCAGAGTTTACTCACTTTTAGCGATAGGAATTATGCTTTGGGAAGTTTAGAGTTTATATTTTATATATATATTTAGCCTTTAGTTAGGTGTACCATTTGTTATTCCCTAGCTCATTCATATGTGCCTAATTTGAGGACAAATTATATAGCGGCCCGAACAATGTCAGTCAGTTATCACTCCTAACATATATAATAACTTGCATAACTTTTATTAATTAATTACAACTAATATCACACAAGTGTCACACATATTATAGCTTCCATACAGGATATGTGCATGTACTTTACATCAAATGAACCAGTGTATTTTTATAAACATTATAAACATATAATTATATATATGTAATATATATATAATTATATGTATATCTTTCCTCCTATGTTACTCCGTGAGAACCAGTGATAGCTTGCACTCTCTAAGTATGTCACAGGACAAATGCCTAGCTGTCAGCATAAAGTTAGGGTCAACGAACTACGTACCAGAAGTGACGAGAAGCCAGAATCACGAGAAGGAGGACTGTAAGCCTCGGAACACACTACCTACAACAACTCATCCCAGGAGCTCCCTGGCACTCCCTGGCTGTGTTCAAGACACGAGAACATCTCGGATATCCACGCTACCAAGACGCACCTACCAAGCGTTCATCCGAGACACTACCTGGCTGGTGTCACTACATAATTGGTTGTAAATATTCTATGTTCCTTATTGGACTTTAAATAAATGTGTACAAGCTGGACGTACATATTTAACACACCCAAACAAGTCTACAATTATACCGACTTATAGAACTTTAACACAGACTTGAAACAGCTTGTTCAAGAGAAGCTGAAAGCCTAGCTGGAAATTTTTTCTAGTGAAGGAAAAGAGGCTACCAGGTAGTAAAACTGTCAAAGAAGTTGGGACTGCAATCATGCCAGGCATTGCTAACATCATAACAGCCATGTATAAGAACATAAGAACATAAGAAAGTAAGGAAGCTACAAGAGGCCGTGAAACCTACACGAGGTAGTTCCTGTTACCTAACTCTACCTATATCCACCTCTCTTCCCCATCCATGAATTTATCCAGACTCCTTTTAAAGACCCCAATAGACTCCGCATTGACCACCTGACGACTTAGTCCATTCCAATCATTCACCACCCTATTTGTGAACCAGTTTCTCCTAATTTCCTTTTCAAATCTACGCTTTTCCAGCTTGAATCCGTTACTTCTCGTTCTACCCTGCTTACTAACCTTAAGAACTTTTCCTACATCGTCTATATTGTATCCCTTTATCCACTTAAAAACTTCTATCAGATCGCCCCTTACTCAACGCCTTTCGAGTGAGTGTACATTTAATAGTTTCAATCTCTTTTCATAACTAAAGTTACGCATTCCATGAATCATTTTGGTCATCCTTCTCTGCACTGATTCTAACAAGGCAATATCCATCCTGTAATACGGAGACCAAAACTGAACCGCATAGTCTAGGTGAGGTCTGACTAGAGCCAAATAAAGCTTTAGAATAACCTCAGCACTTCTACTTTTAACACTCCTGGTAATAAATCTTAACACCCTGTTGGCTCGATTTCTAGCCTCAATACATTGATTCCTAGGACGGAGGTCTGAGCTTACCCGCACTCCCAGATCTTTCTCACCCTCTGATCTTTTCAGCGACACATTGCGTATCAGTGTTGTAGTCAAGACCAGACCCTCCTAAACCAAAACCAAGACCAGACCCTCCGAGACCAAGACCAAGACCATGACCAGACCTTCCGAGACCAAGACCAGCCCTCCGAGACCAAGACCAAGACCCTCCGAGACCAAGACCAAGACCAAGACCAGACCCTCCGAAATAGACCAAGACCAAGAACAGGCATATAAAAATATTTCTTATAAATATGACTATTATCTGAATGTTTTTGGTCTGTACTGCGTAAATACTAAATTATATTGTCCTGTCCTGTTTGTAATGAATGAGTTATAATTTTTTTCTTGAAATTTTAATTTGTGGAAATTTATGTCACAAACACATATTTATTTATTGAGATCTTACCTATAGAAACCCATAAGGTATTACTGACTACTTTAACACCATTATCCCTTAGCATTTCAGCTGTCTTTTAGTCCATTAACAGCTAAACTAATACCAATATTATTAACTACTACAGCAGCTACCCTACATTTATATCTTCCTAATTTGATTAGGGGTGAACTATGTCAAAGGTTTGAGCCTCTTTATTGGCAAGAAAACATTAAGTTCCTACCTTCAATAGAAATACCTAAGTTCACTTTGTTAATTATGGGTAGTTGTAATAATTCAACTATCTCCCTACTTATGAAGGATCGTTGTGCACCACTGTCAAACATTGTCTTTACATTGACTGAATTACCGTTGTGGCTCACCTTTAATTTTGCAGTAGGAACAGCTGCTGAACTACTCTTATTAGTAACTGCCATTCTAACTACTGTAGGGTCTGAGTTATTACCACTGTTAGGGCAAAGAGCGATGTTATGAATAGATTGTTTACATTTCCTACAAGTTCTTAAATTTATAGGGCATGCCTTTGAAGCATGTTTACCTCGGAGACAGTTTAGGCAATTACCAAGGCTCATTAACCTTTCAACTCTCGTGGAACAATCTGAATAGATATTACATGTGGAGGGTGGATGTCCCCCCTCACATAAGACACAATTTATTATTCGTACTTCACTAGAAGTAGCCCTGGATTTAGGGATTGTATCTTTTATTTGGGTAGATCTTAGTGGTTTACTGGTAGGCTGAGAAGCTTGAATCTGAATTACAGGCTGTTTGATTTGCGTAACTTTAACAGGCGCAGGATAAATACCCACTAACGAGGGATCTTTAAACTCTAAGGGTGGCTGATTAGCTGATTATCATTAGGTGTAACAATCGTGATCTCCCTGTGGGGGGGTTCCTGCTCAATACCTTGCAAATTTTGGGTTAAAGAAACTTTAGCTGTTGATGGAATATGAGCACACTCCAGTAATCCCTCATATTCAATTATCTTATCAAGATATCTTTCACACTCGTGTTCATAATTGGTCACACATTGGTGAATCATTTCTTTATGCCCAGCTTGTCTTAATTGAACTTCATATAGGAAGTATGTCTCCTCATATTTATCCCATTGCTCATTTAACAATGGTATACCTGTCTTTAAATTAATATAATCAATAGGAATTGCCTTAATTGCGTCCTCACACTTATCATATATTCGTGTGAGCATTGCTAATTTAGCCGATAATGAATGCTTGGCAAACTTCGCCATGATTTAGTTAATAACTAAGTCAAATAAAATATTAAATGCAAGATTACGTCACTAAAAATAATCGTTAGCTGATCATTAATTATTATATCATAAGTGCTGGAAGGGCCGTTGGCTTCGTCTTTCAGGACGCATAGACAGGCCTAGGACCAACCAACACTTACCTATTACCACTAACTATAGTGCTACGTAACCTCTGATGTTATCTACCACCTAGCGTATGGTAGTTGAACGGCTGTTGAATCGTTCCTGACGCCGCGAAACACCTCACCTCCGCTCTCATAACCAGCTGTTGTGATAGGCTCATAACTACGCTTCACAACGACCACCTTGAGTACATGAACATCAATATTCCTCACTCGGGGCACCATTTTGTGGAAATCTTATGTCACAAAGACATATTTATTTATTGAGATCTTACCTATAGAAACCCATTGTTTATCGCATCCCGACACAATACCCCAACTAGTCAACTAACTAGGATACTTATCGGTGGATATTAGGGTTGAATTGGGTTGTAGGCTTATCAATACTGCAATGTCTTGTTATTCGAAGTGGTCAGCGTGATCAAGGCCGCAGATGAATGGCGGCAGTGAAGGGCGGAAGCGGTGTGTTTTGATATGGGCGTCAGGCGGTTTTCACACCAATTTATCCACGACGCGACGGTATAATCAGTGTGTCGTATTTAATACGTCCTTTGATTTAACATTCATATGTACAAAATGAACGTATGTACAGTTCTTCTCGTTATAATCAGAGAAGCACAGTCAAAGGTGTTATTAACGGGAGGTTCTGGAGTGTACTCTATATACTATTAACGTAAAATTACAGGAACTACCTCGTGTAGGTCTCACGGCCTCTTGTAGCTCCCTTACTTTCTTATGTTCTTAATGCACGTATATTTAGTAAGAGATGTTACTCCCGCGAGGGTCTGGAGTCGTACTAAATACTAATTCTCTGTGAGCGGGCGGCGGCGCATCGGCCGCCTGGTGCCTACCTATACGTGTCAAATCGTCGATGGCGGCAGGCATCGCTACCAATACCTTGCCACGTATACACGCAGGATAGGAGCAAATATTATGACGACGACCAATAGCCAGTTGGTCCAATCAAGGTGCTAATTATATAAGGTGCAAATGCTTAATACTAATGGGAATGTTCAATTACCCTATCCCATTACTTATCATTTACTTAAATTACCATAATTAATACCCATCACCATTATAATTTATATATATATATACATCCCTACGCTCCCACTATGATGAACGGACAATACCTCCCTCACAATGGGGGGGGGGGGGAAACAAACCAACACTCTGCCAATTATTGAGAGAGTGGTTGGTGGACAATTTCCACAACCAGACCCTCCGAAATAGACCAAGACCAAGAACAGGCATATACATTTTTTTTTTATAAATATGACTATTATCTGAATGTTTTTGGTCTGGACTGCGTAAATACTAAATTCTATTGTCCTGTCCTGTTTGTAAGGAATGGGTTTTTAATTTCTTTCTCATACATTATCCTTATTAAAGTTTGCTTGCAGAAAATACAAACTGTTGTGTGCTTCTGGTTTCCGTGTTTCTTATAAAAAAAACTCCTTGTGGTCCTTGAACGCAAATTTGATAACTGCTGAAGATGCCGACATGATTACTCATTCCGGTGTGCGAACAGAAACTAAGCGAGACTAGTCCAGTACACCTCACTGTCCGACGTCCTATGTCACTGCCAGACAGAGTTGGCAGGTCCTGCCTATTGTTGTATTTCTTGCCAGAAATTACTCAACAAATTTTGGAATTTGCCAGAAATATTCGTCAATTGAATTTCATTTTCTTATAATGAAAAATTGAAAATGCCAAAAAAGTAAAGTGTGAATGCCAAAAGTATATTTTGTAGTTTGTGCATGATAATAAATTCTGACCTTCCCCACGCCACCATGCACTTTTTAATCCTGGTCTCGACAAGGTCTCGAGCCAAACTCCGAGACCAGAAGCTTCGAGACCAAGATCAAGACCAAGACCACATCAAACGAGACACGCTATGTATTTCCCCGTATCCACAGCTGACTGCGATCCGTGCTCAGGCCTGGTTCTCTTGAGTAGCTAGGCAACCATCGTTACCCCAATTCATCAAATTAGTTTCTTTTTTAATCGATTTTAATAAATGTGCATGCTCCATAGGAGTAATATAAATTCCCCTCCTTACAAAATCCGAAACATTATGAGGAATCCTGTTAGCCTCCCACGTGCTTGGAGAAATATTGTAAACAAACCACGCCTCATGCCTACCAATCAATTCAGAGAGTGGCGGCAGGGGTACCAACCCTACAAGTGAAGACCCTACACGTAGTACCAAAGAAGTACCAAAGACCCTACACGCCCAGAAAGGGGAAGGGACGTTTGATACAATGAACGAAAGAACGATATCTTCGTGTGGGTCATTCCTTGGAAGGGAAGGGAACGTTTGATACTACATCTGTTTACTTTATCCACAGCTGATGTCAGGAGTCATTGCGGTATTAGCTCAAAGAGGTGATGCTGAGGGCATCAATGACCGCGTTGTCCCAGGTGGAGTGGCAGACCCGTAAATTGAGACGTTTGACAGTGGAAAGTGGTAGAGGGATGGGTGTTGTGTTTACCTCTCACAAGGCCATCTTGGCAGCGGCATCGGCGACCTCGTTACGACGAATGTCTGTGAATGAAGACGAGAATCCATTGAAACGTGATCTTAACAGTCCTCGTTTGTATGGTAGAAGGCTTCGCTGCTCCAAACAAACGCTGAGTGTTGCATACACGTAAACAGACGCCTGAGGCGTCGGATACCTCGTTACCACGAATGCCAGTGTGAGGGAACCCATTGAAAGGTGATCTTCCACTACTTGGTGGTAAGGTGGAGAAGGGTTCGTTTCTATAAACAAATGCTTGGTGTTGTATACATGTAAACGATTGCTCGGCGCTGACGTCTCGGTGGCAAACATTTGAACCACTTGACCGTGAAACTTCGTGTTTAGGTGCGCGAAACTTTAAATGGGGAATATTTGGAGGTACAGCTAAACCTTGTGTTCGTGATCTGATGTCCCGCGAAACTCAGTGTACCTGAATGAGACGCCATAACAATTCGTCTATGATCACTCCACAGTCCAAAGTTCTGTTGGTTTAGTCACTATCGATTTGACAATTTAAATGACGATTTATAACGTTTCTGACCTGTATTGACCCGTAATAGAAAATAAATAGCGGATCAACAGAAATCTAAAATTTTAACGGAAGTTACTAATTATTATAATCCGTTAACCAAAAAAATAAATAACGGATTAACGCGTTAACGAAAACATCTGCTGTTATTAATGGATTAACGATTAACGCGTAAATGCCCACCACTGGGTTACTCTGTGAGGAGACCATCATGTTGGAAATGCCACAAGTAATACTCACCCACCACCTGCACAGGAAGGTATCCCTGCTCCTCCCTGCTTTGGGGTTCTTTCTGGTGCATGACCAACAGCTGCTCCTTCACCCACTCCAGTGCATCATCATAATCATTCAGCAGTGTTGTAGCACTTTTCTGATCTTGTTGAATAAAGGCAAGGGCAGGTGTGGTGACAGAGTGATACTTCACTCCCAACTTGGCCAGTAAGTCCTTGCTGATAACTTCCCTAAGACATAAATATATATTACTATTGATTATGCAATGCATGTGAACATATATTTTTCATTAATATTATCATTGACATCTTGTTCTCCTATGGGATATCTCTTACAAGATGGCCATGGCTAGCTAGGACCCGCTGTTTATACCTAGACCATCCTGGCTCTGCCTTGAATAATATTAATACGCCTGCTGCTGCCTTCACTTATATCAACTACTTCCCTTCCTCTCCCCTTAAGGCCTGTCATGCAGTTTTCTTGTTATCTTGAACCACAACACCAATCAATCCCTACTGTTTATGCTGCAGTCTATCATCTATTTCGTGCCATTCCCAACTCTCAACACAGTATTCTAGCTATGATGAGTTTCCCCTTTATCTTTATGTAGTTTTCCAGTCATTTCTAATTATCTTCCTTACCCCACCCACTTTTGCCACAGCCACCTCAAATGCCTCACTCTCATAATATTGTAGCCTTCCATCTTTCTCTTTATCATTCTTGTAATCTCTCTTCAGCCATCTTGATCCTCCTCCACTATTATTGCAATATCAAAGCTGTCTTGACCCATCTCCACCATTCTTGATGCAGCCTGTCAGATGCTGGGTAGGAGTTATTGATCATATTATATAATTTTAATCTAGCGGATTGTGAAGTTTGAGTTAGTAGTTGTAAAGTATTACATAAATGTTGTCAAAGCTAAGATGGTAAGAATTAACAGTACGAAAATGGAAAAAGAAGAAAAAATAAACAAGGCAAAGAGGAGGATAAAAATGACCGAAGAATTAGACCAAGACTATTTTACACTTGATACAATGTAAATACATAGGCTATCCTAGTTATCGAGTTGTCCTAGTTGTAGCAAATAATCTTATAATTGCCTCGGAAAATATGTTTTCACTCTTTGAGATCCATTCCTGAGGTATGATCAGAAGCCGCATAGGGGAGAGCCCGATTGAAGAGCTATGTGTGTGTGTGTGCGTAGTCTGTCCGGTTGAACTCCTCCGAGATGGCTGACCACACAGACTTCATATATGCATCAATATACTGTCTATGCCCCTGTGATGGCCGAGAAGCGAGAAGTGTGCGAAAAAAAACCTTATATAAAAAAAAAAAAAAAAAAAAAAAAAAAAAAAAAAAACGCCCACCATGGGAGGAACGGGCATTCTTCGTGTTCAAGGTGGCAAGCATCCCCTTCGAGCGACGCAAGAGTGCAGCACGGAAAGTGTGGACGCCATTCGCTGCCTTATGGGTGCCATTAAGGTGGCCAAGCTCGACTTCTAGGACAGCGTGAACACCGTCCTGGTGGGTGCCATCAGGGTGGCCACCATGGTCGACTCCATCTACAGCTTGAAGCTCAAGCTTATCAGGGAGGTCAAGCTTTACTGCCCGGAGCTAAAATGGCCTCTTGTTTGGAGTGTGGTCAGGGTCGGCAATAATACATTTATCAAAATATATGTGCTGGAGTCCTTCTTAATGTAAGGCCATTCCTGGGTATGCAGCTTTCCACTTAAGACTTCTGTTTCTGACTTCTGTCTTCTGTACGGAGAAAGGTGCACGTCTACCCAGTTCTTATTTCATTATTAACCGTAGACGATCCCTTTAATCAATAAAGTCAAAATGTTGTAAAAATTTGGTTAAATGAAGAAGAAAATACACATATGTAGATATCAGCAATAACACTGTTGACGCCACGCTATATTTTATCTATTTCTAGCTCGCAAATACCTGCGACCTTGCGTGTATTTACCTAGTTGTGTTTTACAGGGCCTGAGCTACACTCGTGTGGTCCCGTCTCCGTATCTACATTTATCCAGTCTTTCTTTCAGCTGGTGCACATTCTTTGCCGATATAACCTCCTCCAAAGACTACTCTATACTGGACTTGCTGCTCATTTTGGGCTATTTCCAGTGGAGGCCAGTTTTGCGATTCCTGCCATTTTCGAACATCACTCCCTTTTCCCTTCCTATGGTTTATCAGTATATATGATATACCGTTATCTTCGTAAATGTTTGTTCTATAATATTATCAAATAAAAAACAGTAAAATGCAATAAAGAAATGACATTATGAGAGAGTTAAGAAATATGCATGAACTTAATATTCACTTGAACTCATCGCCATTTAATATTTTGCGAGAAAACATTTTAGATGCTAGCGATAGAAAGAAGTAGATGTTCATTACCTTTCCATTGCTATATTTCGTTTTCTGATGAATTAATCATAACCATGCATAAATTAGCGTTAACTAAAAAAATAACATCATCTATCGGGATAATCACCCGATGGATGATGTTATTTATTTAGTTAACGCTAATTTATGCATGGTTTTAATTCATTTATCAGAAAATGAAATATAGCAATGGAAAGCTAATTAAATTTCGCTTCTATTGATATATTGCATGTAAAAAGTCTTCATGCAAAATATCAAATTGCGATGAGTTTAAGTGAATATAAGTTCATGCATATTTCTTCAGAGTCTCATAATGGAATTTCTTAAGTGTATTTTACAGTTTTTTATTTGATAATATTATAGAACAAACATTCACGAAGATAACAGTGTATCATTTATACTGATATGCCATAGTCTACTGTATTCATGGAACACTTTTTTACTTGCCGATACGGTTGATGATGTTATTTTTTTAGTTAACGCTAATTTAGGCATGGTGGTAATTCATTTATCAGAAAACGAAATATATCAATGGAAAGCTAATGAAAATCCGCTTCTTTCTATCGCTAGCATTTAAAATGTTTTCGCGCAAAATATTAAATGGCGAAGAGTTTAAGTATATATTGAGGTCATGCATATTTCTTCACTCTCTCATAATGGCATTTCCTTAGTGTATTTTACTGTTTTTTATTTGATAATATTATAGAACAAACAGTTACAAAGATAACGGTATATCATATATACTGATAAACCTTAGGAAGGGAAATAGGGGTGATGTTCTAAAATGGCAGGAATCGCAAAACTGGCCTCCACTGGTCATGGGCGGGTTGGCGCGGGGCACGAGTAGCAAGTCCAGTATAGAGTAGTCTTTGCCTCCTCATTTAGTCCATTTCAAACTTCTACATTTCTATGAGGGAAGCTGTACTTCTTTATGTTGTTCAGGCATCTCCCTTCTCCAAATTTTTGTGTATGTCCTCAAGTGTATCGACCTTCTCTTTGCTTCCGAGTCAGTAGTCTCTCATTGTCTGTTTCTTCCATTTTAGTTATCAGTTTAAAAATTGGTGTTAAGCCTCCTATTTCTCTTCTCTGCTCAAGTGTTGGTAATTTTATCTCCTTCAACCTTTCTGCATAAGAAAGTTCTTTTAACTCTGGTACCATCATTGTTGCCATTCTCTGTATCCTCTCCAACTTTTTCACATGCTTCTTTTCATATGGGGACCATACAATGACAGCATATTAAATTTTTGGTTGGATCATTGTAGTAGTTATCTTTCTCATCATATTTTTGTCCATGTAATGAAATGCCACTCTAATATTCTTCAACATCCTGTACGTATCTCCAAATATTATATTTATATGTTTATCTGGTTGCAGGTTATTTTCCATTATCACTCCCAGGTCTTTTTTTTCATGAACCCTTGTAATTACTTCCTTTCCCATTTTATGTGGCTCTTGATATAACTTTTCGTTTTTTCTAATTTCCGTCACATGACACTTATTCACAGAATCCTCGGCGGTGTTGCTCGCGGAGTATATAGAGTTTTTTGGTCTATCTGTCTCCTCAAACAATCGGTGACAGTCGGTCTATATGGGGAAAAGATTGAATCAGGACTTAGCTTCCAACCGACCCTCGCTCTACTGCCGCTACGTTGATGATATCTTCGTTCGGGTTAAGGACCTTCAAGAACTGCAGGACCTCAGACATCGTTCCATCGCCAAATCCGAGCTTAATTTAACTTATGAGGAAGCCACCAACGGACGTCCCCCTTTCCTGGATGTGCTCGCTAATGCAGAGAGAGCAGGATTTAAGACCACAGTATTCTGCAAACCCACTAACAAGGGACTCACTCGCTTTGGGACGTCGCCAAGGGACGAGCCTAGACGGGGAAAGTGAGTGCCCTAAGCGTTACCTGCATTCCACCATCAGCGCTTATGTCAGACTCTCTCACTGCTCTACTTGGAAAGACGTTCACCAAGAACTTCAGCGCGTTACCTAAGTCCTTATTGACAACTGCTACTCTAACTCTGATGTGGCCCGCGTCACTAAGATAATTATAGACAAATGGTATACCAACCAGGACACCACCACTCCCACCACCGGCGAGCCCATCAAGCTTTTCTATAAAAAACATATGTCTACAGATTATAAAACAGATGAAAAGACTATTAAAGATATAACACACCGCAAAGTTCGTCCTACTGACCCAGAAAGACCCCTCGCTCTTATCATTTACTACAAAACCAGGAAAACTGCCCTTCTTCTGGTCCGTAACACCCTCAACGCGACCAAGACGCCCCTTCAAGAAGACCACGTCATCTACCAACACACTTGTGACAGTGAGGAATGTGGACTAGACTGACGAGGCGCCTTACTTGTCACCTGAACAATGGGTCTATCAAGAACCACTACGACACCATGCATAAATCCCGCCTGACAAGAGATGACCTTAACAAAAACACCACGATACAAAACAGGATCCCTACCGACTTCTTTACCTAGAAGCAATATACATCGTTTTAAAATAGCCCACAATCAACACAAACAGATGATTTCCAAGTGTTGCCAACATCGAAACGACAAGTCTCCCTCAATAGAGGAACAGCCAATGGGCTACCGGCTTAGCCGTATAGCTCCGCCCACCTCTCCTCCTTTGATCCTTCAAATTGCTATATAGTCTACCTCTTCTGCCTTTACACTTCAGATCAAGCCTGAAGATGGAACAAGTTAGTTCCGAAACGTCGCAATCCATAGGTCAACTTCTGAATAATATATCAGAAGAACACAAGAGAATTGTATGATAAATAGAAACCATGCATAAAAAGCTTAATATAGGAGACTGTTCGAGTGCTTTCAACCTCGTTTGCCTAAGAGGGAAAAAAAACCCAAATATATATATATATATATATATATATATATATATATATATATATATATATATATATATATATATATATATATATATATATATATATATATATATATATATATATATATATATATATATATATATATATATATATATATATATATATATATATATATATATGCAAGGCAAAATGAATTTGTAAAAAGGAGGGGCTTCACCAGGCATTATTAGTTGGCGGAGCATCATGAAAGATGCAAACAGCCACTCTTTAAATATCTATTGACAATACTATGTCCCATGCAAAGACTACTGTATACTGGACTTGTTACTCAGTTTGGGCTATTTCCAGTGGAGGCCAATCCCGCGATTCCTGACATTATCGAACATCACTCCCATCTCCCTCCCTATGGTTTATCAGTATAGTAAATGATATACCGTTATCTTCGTAAATGTTTGTTCTATAATATTATCAAATAAAAAACAGTAAAATGCACTAAAGAAATGCCATTATGAGAGTGAAGAAATGTGCATGAACTTAATATTCACTTAAACTCTTCGCCATTTAATATTTTGCGAGAAAACATTTTACATGAAACATATCAATAGAAGCGAAATGTCATTAGCTTTCCATTGATATATTTCGTTTTCTGATAAATGAATTAGTACTATGCATAAATTAGCGTTAACTAAATATATACCCTCATCAATCGGGAAAATTACCCCATTGATGATGTAATTGTTTTAGTTAACGCTAATGTATGCATGGTTCTAATTAATTTATTAGAAACAAAATATATCAATGGAAAGCTAATAAAATTCCGCTGTTATATATATGTTTCATGTAAAAAGTTTTCACGCAAAATATTAAATGGCGAAGAGTTTAAGTGAATAATATTTCATGCATGTTCATGCATATTTCTTCAGAGTCTCATAATGGCATTTCTTTAGTGTATTTAACAGTTTTATATATGATAATATTATAGAACAAACATTTACGAAGATAACAGTGTATCATTTATACTGATAAACCATAGTCTACTGTATTCATGGAACACCTTTTTACTTGCCGATCCGATTGATGATGTTATATTTTTAGTTAACGCTAATTTATGCATGGTTTTAATTAATTTATCAGCAAACGAAATATATCAATGGAAAGCTAAGGAAAATCCGCTTCTATTGCTATGTTTCATGTAAAATGTTTTTACGCAAAATATTAAATGGCGAAGAGTTTAAGTGAATATTGAGTTCATGCATATTTCTTCACTCTCCCATAATGACATTTCTTTAGTGTATTTTACGTTTTTTATTTGATAATATTATAGAACAAACATTGAAGATAATAATAGTATATAATTTATACTGATAAACCATAGGAAGGGATATCAGAGTGATGTTCGAAACACTTTTTTTACCTTGCCGATCGGCCTCCACTGGTCATGGGCGGGTTGGCGCGGGGCGCGAGTAGCAAGTCCAGTATACAGTAGTCTTTGGCCCATTTCTCGAGGCAGAAGCATGCTCTGAGCTAGGAGAGTTGCCAGACATATTCTAATGCTGCTTAGAGAAATTGTGAAATGAGAATATATATTCTACTGCAGGAAATTGAAAGATTCAATAGATACGATCTGTCCCACGCGAACTGCAAGTCAATGACTCAATGGATGCCAGTTGGCATTTAAGGGTTGTATCTACGTATGTCCCATATGCCTATTATCTCTATGGTATTTTGTGTTATTTTCTCTTCTTTTTCCCAATACAATGTTTTTGGAGAGCAGGCTACAACTGTTCTCTAGATTAACTGGTACACGATGAAATTGGTCAGGCAGGACATGAGGAGATTCAATGATAAGCTTGCAGTGCTTTTTAAATACCCGCTCCCCCCAGTGGGTACATCCAAGAGAGTGTTTTATAACTATGACAACAGACTTCTTGCCACCTACTCTATTGGTGGCACACCTTGGAATATTTAGGTGCTTCTCTTCTAGAACATGAGTGATTCGTAAATGTAGTGATACCTCATATCTACTCTTAATCGTACTTTGCTACCTGTATCTCTGGAACTTGTAAATTCATCTGAATGGAATGGTCTCGGCTGTACATACTGATATCAAACCAAGAGCTTCATGGTTGCAGGCATGTCTTTAAAACCAATTAGCTATGGCTACATTGAGCTTCTGTAAAATAAGTTGTTTCACATTATAAATCCCCTTACAGGTTGACAGTGATGATGGCAACTGAGCCATGCAGGAGCTGGGCCAGGCTGGGTGCCAGGATCTTAACACGGGCAGTAGAGGAGTTGTCATGCAGAAGTAGCACCCAAGGCAGGTTAACTTGGTCATAAGGTGTCACAAAATCTTGAGATTCTGGAGCCCCAAACATATCATGCTGTGGAAGGTGGCACAAGGGTAAAATTGGAAATTACTGAGATCAGTGCATATTGTCTCTAAGCAAACATTATGTGCAGTGGTCCCATATAAAATGTGGATTTTATATATATATATATATTTTTTTTTTAACACGATGACCTGAATCGCCACCCCTACGTGATATATGCGTGTCCAAGCCTTCAAAATTAGTGCGTGGTGGTGTTATGTACCCACAATGCCACCATCTCCTTAACTCTGGGGCATGAGGATATTTTGCGTCACCTAGACAATGATGAGGGAGGGTCATCGGTGGGAACACGTTTTACTGTAGAGTAAACGATTGGAACTGTGAGGAAAAAAATGTGGATGCTGTTTTGAGTGGGCTGAGATTAGGAGGTGTTACCAACATATCACTTGAGGAGAAGAGCCCTGTGTTGTTGAAGGCTGATATTTTTTTACTGTTCATGAAACCTGTATCCTTTATTATTCTATGATTAGTGGTTATGTCTTTGAAAACTTTAAAATGCCCATTGTAAAAAGTACCATATATTTGGAGTAAATAGGAGTAGTTTAGTGGCTTAGGCCTAGTTCTAGCTCAAGGCTGCTCCATTAACATTTATATAATGACTGTCAATGGTATAAGATGCTGTTTTTTGTAAACGCATCAGTTGGGCCTGCTAGATCAACCACATCTTTGAAGATAACATTGTACCTCTTCAAATTTGTAGAAAAAAAGTATTATGTACCAAACAGATAAAAAAAAAACTATATTTGAAAAGTGGAAGATAAGGAAATATTTATAGTCTTATCATTTATAAGTTGGCCAAAATGTACTGAGAAGGCCACGCCCACTTGTGCCAGATTGGCTGAACACAACCTGTCCGAGCTTGTGAATGAGTTTCAATAAATACATACGATCAAGTTATTCCTTATTCAATGATTGAAGTATTATCTATATGAAAAAAAAGTATTGTAATCCAACAACTTGTCAATATCAAACCTAAATAACACTGTATACATTGCAGTGTTGTGTTAATAATGTTATAAAAACAGATGCCAGCATAGAGTCTATATGGGTAGAGGTTACGGAGGGAACTGAGAAAATGGTTTTGGGTGTAGTGTATAGGCCTTCAAACTTATGTAAAGAGGATTCAGCTCCTATGTGGCAAGAAATAAGCAAGGCTTGCAGATATAATCGATTATGTGTTGTAGATTTTCATCTTAAGAATATAAACTAGGATTTAATTATAGGATACAAAGACGCAGAGGAATTGTTAAATATAGTTCAGGATAACTTTCTAAGGCAAGCAATCAAGGAGCCTACTAGAAGAGATAAAATTATAGATTTATTACTGACAAACAGGGAAAATTTAGTTACAGAGGTGGAGGTTGGAGTACATTTAGCTAACAACGACTATTGTGAAATCAGATTTTGCTTAAAATGGAAATTAGGAAATAGAAGTGTTAATAAGCAAAGAGTACCTGACTTCAGGAAGGCCTGAAGCTTTGGATTAATGCAGGATTAAGAAGACACCTACAGGGGATTAACTCGGGATGTAGGATGGATAGGAAGGAGTGGTCCGAGGTCAGTATAGAGACAGGTGTTAGTGAGGTCGGGGCGGATGAGGATTATACATTATTTGTAAGGAATTTAATTACAGGACATAAACAGAATATTCCTTATAGGGCGATAAGATGAAGGAAGAACGACCCGAAATGGATGACCGAGAAAACACAAAATTGTAGTAAAAAGAAACATGTACTTAACCCTTACGTGGTGGGCGACTTTTTACTTCACCGTGCACACCAGCCAGGCAAATTTGCTCAAAATAGTCTCTTTTCAGCGACAATTTGTAAAATAACTACTGAAGCTATACGGAAGCAAAAAGAATCGTCGTTTAGCTTTATCTTTCTACTACGTTATGCAAGTATAAATAACTTTCTAGGTATTCTGGATACCTCACAGTGAGGTGATGAAGTAAAGTATTTTTCGCGTCTCACGAGGCTTTCTGAGCTGATCGCCGTTCGAACGTTTGTGTACGGTCAAGGCTTGGCTTCTCTTTCTAGCAGCCATACACATTGTATTGATTCTAGTAACTGTTCATTGTATTATAATTATCATTATTATCATCATTATTATTACTAGTAGTAGAAGTAGTAATAGATTATGTAGTAGTAGTAGTAGTAGTAGTAGTAGTAGTAGTAGTAGTGGTGGTGATAGTTGTAGTAATAGTAGTAATAGTACGTAACTATTTTAAGTAGTGGTAGTAATAGTAGTAGTAGTTGTAGTGGTAGTTGTAGTAGTAGTTATAGCTGGAGACGGGGATATTTTGCTGGAGGGTACTGTGAGGTCAAAATCAGGCGAAAATTAATAAGGCGTAGCACTTCCATGTCGCGAAAAGATAATACCCTCTCATCACGACAGTTTTCGGGTCGGCCGAGGACTGCGCTATGAGGCACGTGTCGGGACGAGTAATACCACATATTTCAACATAGACACCATATGCGCGGTGGAATTTACTCCCATTTAGTGTAATACATAATCTACACAACAAGAGGTTGCTATAGGGACCAAAATTGGGCCAAAATCTTAATGACGTACTGGTACGTCACCCGCCTTCCTCGCCCACCCTACAATGGACGTATGAGTACGTCACCCGCCGTGTAAGGGTTAAGGTTCAAGGCTGGACAGGTGAGCAAAGACCAGTATAACGTGATGGCGAGGACAGTGAAGAGATTAACACGAGTAGCTAAGAACAAATATGAGATTAAGGTCACTGGACAGGCAACGAACGACCCGAAGGGGTTCTTTCATGTATATAAAACCTAGACTAGAGAATTAGTGGGGCCGTTAAGATTAGGGCAGAGTGAGGTCGTAACTACAGATGATGATATATGTGTAAAAATTTAAATGATTATTTCTTAAGTGTTTTTACACATACACATACGATACCTGATAGTGAACAATGTTTAAAGGAAGCGATGATGAGAAACTCAAAGATATTGTGATAACGATGGAAATGGTAGAAGGAATAAATTGAATGAAGAATTTTAAGTCTCCAGGACCAGATGAAGTTTATCCTAGAGTATTAAAAAAATGCAAAGAGGTTGTTAGCGGGTCGCTAGTGCACATTTTTAGGAAATCGGTTGATATAGGCGGTTGACATATATCGGTTAAAAGTGCCGTTAATATGGAGGAAAGGAAATGTAGTTCCCATATTTAGGAAGGGTAATAGGGGACTAATGTCAAATTATCGACCCGTTAGTCTAACGTCAGTGGTAGGTCAATTATTGGAATCTATTATTGAAAAAAACATTAGAGACCATTTAGAAAAGCATAGTTTGGTCAATTCCACAACATGGATTCACCAAGGGTAGGTCATAAGTCACCAATTTATTGAGTTTTTATAGGAAAGCTTATGAGACAGCAGATAATGATAAGATTGTGATATAATATACCCGGACTTTAGTAAGGCATTCGACAAGGAGCCACACGAGCGACTCTTAAATAAGGTTATGGCACATGGAATAGATGGGAAGGTTTTTCGTTGGATCAGACCTTAGTTAAGTGATAGGCAACAAAGGGTTACAATTAATGGTTCTAAATCTGAATGGGGGCAGGTGACAAAACGGGTACCACAAGGGTCTGTGTTGGGTCCATTACTATTTTTGATTTACATCAACGACTTGGATAGTGGGATTAGCAGTGATATCAGCAAGTTTGCTGATGATACTAAGGATTATTGGATCACAGTCTGATGTGGGCCTTATCCGCCCATGCATGGAGTACTATGTCTCACATGTTTGGGGAGGATTCACTCATACCTAAACAGGGTTGAGCCAAAAGCTTTCGTCTCATTAACTCCCCTCCTCTAACTGACTGTCTTCAATCTTTAAATCACCGCCGCAATGTTGCTTCTCTTGCTATATTCTACCGTTATTTTCATGCTCACTGCTCTTCTGAACTTGCTAACTGCATGCCTCCCCCCTTTCCGCGGCCTCGCTGCACAAGACTTTCTACTCATTTTCATCCCTATTCTGTCCATCTTCCTAATGCAAGAATTAATCAGTATCTTTACTCTTTCATCCCTTTCACAGGTAAACTCTGGAACTCTCTTCCTGTTTCTATTTTTCCACATTCTTAAGACTTAAATCTTTTCAAGAGAAGAGTAACAAGACACCTCCCGAACTAAATTGGTACATCCCTCTTTTTTTTAATTCTCTTACTGTCTTCTATATAGGGACTGGCAACTAAGCGGGCTTTGTGTTACCTATTTTTGTTGTGCCCTTGACCAGTCCTTTGCGATGTAGAAAAAAAAAAAACATATTGCAGGGATACTTTGATGAACTTAATGAGTGGGTAGTCAGATGGCAGATGGAATTTAATATTGATAAGTGCAGCGTTATGAATGTTGGTAGAGCAAATCCTGGTAATAGATACGCCATACGCAATGTATCGCTGAAAAGAGCAAAAGGTGAAAAAGATCTGGGAGTGAGGGTGAGCTCCGACCTCCGACCTAGGAAACAATGTATTGAGGCTAGAAATAGAGCTAATAGGGTGTTAGGATTCATTACCAGAAGTGTTAAAAGTAGAAGTGCTGAGGTAATTCTTAAAGTAATCGTCCAGACCCATTTTTTCTTTGCAAAATTATGTTGAACTAGCCGCAAAGCCGCCCTCCGGGCGGACTTTTTGGCTAGCTCCTGCGGAGGGCTATTGGTGGGCCTTCGGCCCACCAAACACAGACTCTCCAGATAGCCCCTTCTAGCTTTCCTGAAATCATGGATGTAGAAATGTATGTATTAACGCCAACCTATTCACATCACCCCCAACCCATTCACTCACCCATTACCCATCACCCCCCACCCATTCACTCACCCATTACCCACCACCCCCCACCCATTCACTCACCCATTATCCATCACCACACACCCATTCACTCACCCATTACCCATCACCCCCCATCTATTCCCTCACCCATCACCCATCACCCCCCACCCATTCACTCACCCATCACCCCACACCCATTACCCATCACCCCACCCATTCACTCACCCATTACCCATCACCCTACATCAAGGGTTCCTCAATTCTCGCAACCCACTTTTTTTTTCACAATTCTCGCTAATAGGCTGCAAAAAAAAGAAAAAAAAAGTGATCGGATCATCTCATAAATGGGCTTAAAACCTTTCCCTGCTCGAGCCGGTTCCAAAACTGTGCCATCTGAGGGGATTCCGCCACAGGGGGCGGCACCTGGAGCGGACACACACACACACACACACACACACACACACTTTCGCTTATATTATTATAGATGCTCATTCAAAATACCTAATCCACAAAACATAATTCATTTCCACGCCTTATTTCCCTAAAAACATGACTTTTTGTAAAAAGAGCGGGAAAAACAACAGCTTCATTCCAGCCGTGGCGCAAAACTTGCTGGTGACGTCACATTCGGAAGCTTCCCAGCCCTGCCTGATACAAATACACAGAGAATCAGAAATAAATATAGTACTTGAAAAATTTTGGGTGTTTCTGATTTTTTTTTTTTGCGATATGTCATATACCTGCACCCTTCATGGATACAGCAAGAAAGCTGTGCCCTTGCAGAGAGCTTAGCACCCATTTCTGACCTATTTGGCCATGATATGTTGTAGCGACTAAATAAGTCACCCCTTTCAGTCTTCATGTTTCCGTTCTCTACCAGGCTGTCCCTAAGAGAACCTGCGTAGCAACGCCATGACTATTCTATTTGTAGTCGTCAATGAATGTTATTGTAATTATCATGTGTTTGCACTGTTATCAGCTTATCAATATAATCAATTATGTACAACGTAAAATCAGCAATGTACACCAGGAAGTATCCTTGGTGAAACTCGCATGTCTTGGCGAGTTTTTGCATAACACCTTGAAAAACAACCATTTATGAGAACTGAAAATTGTATATATACTCCAGATTTTATGAAATAAAATGAACCTGAACTGGCCAAATGAGTATCCTTCATTCCAGTTAAACCAAAGCTATGAACACTCCACTTAGTTACAAATGGTGACCCAGAGTGTAGCTATGGTTCCTAGGTGGCTTAAACTGGTGCTGTCCATCTCGGCATAGAAATGCAATTTCTATGCCTTGCTGGACACAAGAGCACACCTCTCCTAGTCGTGGGACCTGCGTCTTCGGAAGCATTCGTCCCATTGCTCCCGCTGTATATTCCTAGCCTCCAGCTTCACTGGTGATTGCTAGGTTGTAAGCGGGATAGGGAGAATTACACGTTTACGTGTAGCCGCCACCTAGTCAGGTTCCCCACCCAAACCCCGGCACCTTCTGTGCCTTCCTCAGGGCATTTTTGCCCTCAGACGCCTCACTGCGTCCTCAACGGCCTATGCGCATTCAGCGCGGCCACTACCCCGCCAGGCGCCTCACTGCGTCCTCAGCGGCCTTATGCGCATTTAGCGCGGGCCCTGCTTCCTCCGAGGCCTCACTGCGGCCTATGCGCATTTAGCGCGGCCGCTGCCCTCCTCCAGACGGCTCACCGCGTCCTCAGCGGCCTTATGCGTGTTTAGCGCGGGCCCTGCTTCCTCAAACGCCTCAGTGGCCTATGTGCACTCAGCGCAGCCACTTCGCCCTATGACGCCTCCTTGCGCCCTCAGCACGACCTCACGCGCATTCTGCGCAGCCCCACGGTGTTATTGAATCACTCCACGGCCGCCGCTCGCCGCCCTATGGATTACCAGCCCTGTGGATTACTCAACCCTCAACACCACAGTGTTAACGTGACTCACTCCACGGCCGCCGCTCGCCGCCCTATGGATTACCAGCCCTGTGGATTACTCAACCCTCAACTCCACAGCGTTAACGTGACTCACTCCACGGCCGCCGCTATCCGCCCTATGGATTACTCAAACAGCCCTGCGGATTACTCAACCCTCAGCCCCACAGTGTTAAAGTGACTCGCTCCACGGCCGCCGCTCGCCGCCCTATGGATTACTCACCGCCCTGTGGATTACTCACCACCCTGTGGATTACTCACCGCCCTTTGGATTACTCACCGCCCTGTGGATTACTCATCACCAGGCTGCAGCACTGCCATGGCGTCAACACTGCCTCGCCCGCGACTTACTGCCGGCGGCACCACTGCCATGGCGGTAACACTGCCACGCCCGCAACACAAGCCGGCGGCACCACTGCCATGGCGCAACACTGCCACGCCCGCACACAAGCCGGCGGCACCACTGCCATGGCGCAACACTGCCACGCCCGCAACACAAGCCGGCGGCACCACTGCCATGGCGGTAACACTGCCACGCCCGCAACACTGCCGGCGGCACCACTGCCATGGCGCAACACTGCCACGCCCGCAACACAAGCCGGCGGCACCACTGCCATGGCGGTAACACTGCCACGCCCGCAACACTGCCGGCGGCACCACTGCCATGGCGCAACACTGCCACGCCCGCAACACAAGCCGGCGGCAACACAGCCATGGCGCAACACTGCCACGCCCGCAACACAAGCCGGCGGCACCACTGCCATGGCGGTAACACTGCCACGCCCGCAACACAAGCCGGCGGCACCACTGCCATGGCGCAACACTGCCACGCCCGCAACACAAGCCGGCGGCACCACAGCCATGGCGGTAACACTGCCACGCCCGCAACACTGCCGGCGGCACCACTGCCATGGCGCAACACTGCCACGCCCGCAACACAAGCCGGCGGCACCACTGCCATGGCGCAACACTGCCACGCCCGCAACACAAGCCGGCGGCACCACAGCCATGGCGCAACACTGCCACGCCCGCAACACAAGCCGGCGGCACCACTGCCATGGCGCAACACTGCCACGCCCGCAACACAAGCCGGCGGCACCACTGCCATGGCGGTAACACTGCCACGCCCGCAACACAAGCCGGCGGCACCACTGCCATGGCGCAACACTGCCACGCCCGCAACACAAGCCGGCGGCACCACAGCCATGGCGCAACACTGCCACGCCCGCAACACAAGCCGGCGGCACCACTGCCATGGCGCAACACTGCCACGCCCGCAACACAAGCCGGCGGCACCACTGCCATGGCGGTAACACTGCCACGCCCGCAACACTGCCGGCGGCACCACTGCCATGGCGCAACACTGCCACGCCCGCAACACAAGCCGGCGGCACCACTGCCATGGCGGTAACACTGCCACGCCCGCAATACCGCCACGCCTGCAACACTGCCATGGCGTCAACACTGCCACGCCCGCGACTCACAGCCGGCGGCACCACTGCCATGGCGGCAACACTGCCACGCCAGCAACTGGTCACCACAGCCCTCCACATCAAATCGGCAACAGAAACACCAGTAGCACCGCTCCACCAACCAACGTCTCGTTCCTCCTCCCGCGTCACTAGGGGGGGGGGGGGGGTACTGTAGCGACTAAATAAGTCACCCCTTTCAGTCTTCATGTTTCCGTTCTCTACCAGGCTGTCCCTAAGAGAACCTGCGTAGCAACGCCATGACTATTCTATTTGTAGTCGTCAATGAATGTTATTGTAATTATCATGTGTTTGCACTGTTATCAGCTTATCAATATAATCAATTATGTACAACGTAAAATCAGCAATGTACACCAGGAAGTATCCTTGGTGAAACTCGCATGTCTTGGCGAGTTTTTGCATAACACTTGAAAAACAACCATTTATGAGAACTGAAAATTGTATATATACTCCAGATTTTATGAAATAAAATGAACCTGAACTGGCCAAATGAGTATCCTTCATTCCAGTTAAACCAAAGCTATGAACACTCCACCTAGTTACAATGTGAGGGAAGAAAAAGGTGGAGTGAGTTACCCGCATCGGCACACCACAGACCATCTCACCTCATTGCCTTGAGCAGTTAATACCTATATAAGGAGGGATCAGGTGCCAGATCATTATGTAAATAAACTAGTATGTGCTTACTGATCCCTAAAGAAATACATTAGAACAGGTTTACAACATCAAAACTTCATTGGTAAAATAAAAAATCTGATTTTCTTTGCACGACTTCTACAAAAAATAAGGGTTGAAAGGTTAAGATATAGTAGAAAAGGATTGTGTGAGGAGATTTTCAAAGAGGCCATACTTTTTTTATATCATGTAAAAATTTAGAAAATATCTTTTCCCGACCGTCAATAACACTATAGTCGCCACTGCACTAATGTCGCCAGGCGCCATATATTACGTATTTAAGCATCACTACAGACTTGTATGTGCCACTAAAGGGGCATGCACAGTAGTATATATTATGTACCTGTCTTCAGTGGCACATACAATTCTGTAGTGATGCTAAATTTCGTAATATTTGCCTGTAAAATTCGCCTGGCGACTTAAGTGCAGTGGCGACTATAGTGTAATTGACGGTACATATTCTGAAGTTCTGTAAATTTTAGTTATTTAAAAAACTTATCACACAAATTTGTTCGGAAGTTTATAATATATCATATGGGGAAGGGAAGAAAAAATCGGCGCACATACAACGAAGCTTATCCACTTAAATAAATTCACAAAAATAATTTGATAGATAGCTATAGTTTAAGAAAAATACTAGTTGCATGATTCACTTGAAATTTGGGAAAGATAATTACAATACTTTTATGCACGATGTGGGAATTATCCACTATACCACCCTTTCAATTCATAGAGAGTGGTATTTTTGCTTCCCCCCTTTGTAATGAGGGAAGTGTTGTTCGCTCACCATACGGAGAAGAGCAGAAATGTATATGGTTATAATGGTATTGGGTATAAATTAAGTAAATTTAGGTAATTTAAGTAAAATATAAGTATTGGGATATGGTAAATAAACATCCCCAGCTGTAATAATCACCAGTAAGACACTTTAATTGGCGAAGGACGAGCTAGCCGAGCACGTGCGCACGTGCGGCGTCACCCGGAGTTTGACCTGTGTGACATTGCTAGGTGTGTGGTCTCACACCACACACCAAATTTCTACTTAGTCGGTACAGCCGTTTCTCAGCTATAGCAAGATAACGTTGTTTGACACCCCTCACGCGGCACGCGCCACGCGCCATGCTGACCCCTCACGTGAGACAAAAAATGTCAAGCACAAATAGGGATTGAATCAGATGGCGAAGACCGCTAGTCAATCGGAAGCGGGATTCCAAAGATATAAGCTCCTGAAAAGCGTGATGGTCGGTCGGTCGGGTCGGCCGCTTAATTATATGTGACAAAAATCCCGTATCCAGTGAGGACTCACGAGCGCTTCGCGCTCGCTCGTAATTAACACCTTAATTAGAACGACTGAGTTAAATATAGGCTGCCGTTAAAATATTTCGCCTGTGATTTGACACGTCTACAAAGTGACATGTTTACTGCCAACAGCGGTTAATTAAGAGAGAGTCAATCCACACTTAGATACCACGAAAGCAAGACAGGCATTAACCTTTTGCTAGCTTCTCTTATTAATTAAGACGAGAAGTTATATATACCTCTTTCATATTTATATATATTTATCTATAATAATATAAGTGAAAGTGTGTGTGTGTGTGTGTGTGTGTGTGTGTGTGTGTGTGTGTGTGTGTGTGTGTGTGTGTGTGTGTGTGTGTGTGTGTCTGTCTGTCCGCGATAGGTGCTGCCCCCTGTGGCGGAATCCCATCATATGTTACAGTTTTGGAATCAGGTTGACCAGGGGAAGGTTTTAAGCCCATTTATAGGATGATCCGATGACTTTTTTTTTTTTTTTTTCAGCAGCCTATTAGCGAGAACTGTGAAGAAAAAAAAGTGGGATGCGAGAATTGAGGAAACCTTGATGTAGGGTGATGGGTATTAGGTGAGTGAATGGGTGGGGTGATGGGTAATGGGTGTGGGGGTGATGGGTAATGGGTGTGGGGTGATGGGTGAGTGAATGGGTGGGGGGTCATGGGTGAGGGAATAGGTGGGGGGTGATGGGTAATGGGTGAGTGAATGGTGGGTGTGGTGATGGGTAAGGGTGAGTGAATGGGTGGGGGGTGATGGGTAATGGGTGAGTGAATGGGTGGGGGGGAATACATACATTTCAGGGAAGTTAGAAGGGGCTATCTGGAGAGTCTGTGTTTGGTGGGCCGAAGTGGTGGGTAATGGGTCTATCTGGAAAGTCTGTGTTTGGTGGGCCCGGAAGGCCCACCAAACACAGGTGGTGGGCCGAAGGCCCACCATAGCCCTCCGCAGGAGCTAGCCAAAAAGTTCGCCCGGAGGGCGGCTTTGCTTTCAGGAAAGTTAAAAAGGGGCTATGATGTGAAGGGGTTAGCGTTAATACATACATTTCTACATCCATGTTTTCGGAAAAGTTAGAAGGGGCTATCTGGAGAGTCTGTGTTTGGGGGGCCTTCGGCCCACCAAAAAGCCCTCCGCAGGAGCTAGCCAAAAAGGCCCCCCGGAGGGCGGCTTTGCGGCTAGTATATATATATATATATATATTATATATATTATATATTAATAATATAATATATATATATATATATATATATATATATATATATATATATATATATATATATATATAACTGAGTCATCGGTTAAGTCAAGGACGTGTTATAGCAACACAAGCGACTACGCGACCGGGATTTAAGCCTGGTTGATAGCCTGACTGTCGCCTGACGTAGAGCCAAAACACTCACTTCCCGTTGCGCCGGCCCAATTGCCTCCGTGGAATATCACCGCTTCACCCCCCGGCCATACTAACACGCCAGCCTATATACTGTCCTTGCAATATTTGATGAAGTCCTTCAAGCCATCTCAACCCTCCTATACACCTGATACCTTAGTTAGTGCTAGCTGGGGTATTGTGTCGGGAAAATATAGGTTTACCCATTTTGGAGGTAAGAATTCAAGTCAATCATATCTGTGTCATAAGTTGTCACACACGACATAAAAGTAATTCAAAACCACTTTCTTATTATTAAGCAACTTTCACACCTTAGCAAACTATGCCGTTGATACATAAGAAACTGCCTTGGTAGCAGAAACCTAGCCTAAACACACCTTTTCATTTAACTTACCCATAAAGGTAACTGCAGAACACGGATGAAGTGAAGGAGTTGCTGCAGCACCATCTTGCCACGGTAGTTGCTCACCACACATTCCTGATTGACAGTTTTGTCCCGACAGTGTATCACCCAAACACCTTTCTCCTGATCCTCCTCCTCTGGTGGTTAGGTAAGAGGTTAATACATTAAAGATTACATGAATAGAGGAAATAATGATTTTAAAAAATCTAGACAGGGGAAAAAAAGGTATAAAGGTGAACCTGAACATTCGCTGTCTTAATTAAGAACTGCACTCTATTTCTTTGCAAAAAACAATCATCATACTGTTTTAAAAGCATGTAATTATATGTGCTCTCAGAAACTACTGCCATGGTTTTCTTTTTCAATAATATCCCTTACCAGGTCTATCTTAATCCTAAGACCCTATCATATGTACAAAATATATGAAAACCTACTTCTCTCTTCCAGCCAATGCCAGCTTATCTTGAGAAACTTGACTTATGTTAATACCTGTCTGTCTCAAAGCTCATTTCTAAAGCACAACAGTTTCTAGTTACCATTCACATCTGATGAGAGTGAGAAAAAAAAAAATGATTATTTTCTTAATATATTGTTTCCACTTGAAGCTTCAACCCTCCGGTGGGAAAGGTGAATTCATTAAAGGAAGGAATGAAATTCCTGTTGGGCAGCACCTTGTTGCCTCATGATTTCATCCAAGATTATAGTTTGTTGAAACAGTTTGAACAGCGACATAGCGAATGTTAAATGAACCTTTTTTTGGTCAACCTTTTTTGCAGGGCTATAGAGAGGCAGGTCTAAGACAGGTGGCAACTGAGCAAAGTCACCCATCAGTATAATCCCTATTCCACCAAATGGTTGACACACTCCTTTGGCCTCACACAGCCGCTTGTGAACTGTGTATAGTCTGTACAGACCCATCATGGACTTTTCATCGATGGCCAATACCTCAACACCACTAAATCTGTCCTGAAGTTTTCAAACAAATGCAAATTCAAATTTTTTTTATTGTTTTGGTTAGGCCGCTTAATGGATCAGTGCTACCAGATAAGTCAAAAATTAAAAGGCCAAATATGTTTTTAAACGCGGTGTTTTGCTTTTTACTGAAAAACCGTGCAGATGTTTGGATAACTTATGGAATGAACAAATTTGATAAATTAAAAGATCTTTCCAATGAGGTATATTGGACTAAGATCAGATACCGGGAAGCATAAAATTTGTATTCTTTTCTGCTGAACATTTTGTGGCCGCATCCAGTATTTGCCCGTTTGTTGGATAACGGTGGCGATTTTGGGGGGAGTGTTTTAACTTTAAAAAGTTGGCAAATTAAAATATCTTTCCAATGAAGTATAGTGGTCCCCGATCGGACACAGGGTGTTGAAACGGACCCACTTTTGGTGCTGAAATTCTCGTTTTTTGGCACTTTTGGAAACAAAAGTGGCGAATTTCCAAAAGTTTTATAACATAACTCCCTATTACTTTTGCATCAGCTTTCCAACGATATGCGTAAGTTTGCTGTATCTCAAAGCGTGTAGAAATGGACCCACTTTTGGCGCTCCCTCATTATGAACACACGCACACAGTACTTATCATTATGACTGTCTAATAGTGTTCTCGCTCGGTCGGGCTTCGCCCTCCCTCGCTCGAACAATTAAGACAGGGATCACAAGCGACTTGAAGATCCGGATCTTTGTCCTCCTGCACAGGTACCAACAACGCCAAATACTCCTGCTGAGCGAGTCCATAACACCGTGGGCTATGCCAATCCACCGTAAGACTTCTTGACGTGACTCGCCGTCATTATGGACTGCGCTACCAAGGTATGTAAAACTTTCTAAGATCTCAATGTCCTCGCCGCAGGCATGAACAGACTGTACTGTTTCTTCTACAGTCTGCGCGGATAATCACTGCGCGCCTCCGAAAAGGGAACGTTTACACGTATGACGCACCATGTTTATAACAAAATAATGTAGAATATTAACACTTACAATTGTAGTTAGTATTTCGTTGCATAGCCCTTCCTCTTGATGACCATTTGAAGGCGACGTGGTACACTGTCAGCAATATTTTGAAGGACCTCAGGCTTAAATTCTTCCCAACACTTTTGGAGCTCCATTTCAAACTTGGGGAGTGTAGAGGTGTCACGTGTCACCTTCCTTCATACATTAAAGCGCTGGGCAATCCAATTGCCCCTGTCAAAGCACATTACAATTGCTCCACTGCTGCCAACAGCAAACTTTCCTCCAATCAGGATGGAGGGCTTCCTAAGGATTTGCCCCTGTGCAAGGGGATGGAAGTCATGCTTATTGGTACCAATTTATGGAGTGAAACTGGCCTAACAAATGGTGCAAGAGGAACTGTGAGGTACTTACTGTACAAGAGTGGTGAGAAACCACCGGGACTGCCAGTTGCAGTCATTGTGCATTTCATGAAATACAGAGGTCCTTCCTTCTTGAAGGAGGAGGAAGAACCACAATGTGTGCCAATCACACCAATTACAAAGACATGGATTGAAAACAAAGTAACCTGCTCAAGGACAATGCTGCCCCTGGTTCCAGCATATGCTATCACAATACACAAAAAATCAAGGGCACCTTGGAAAAGGGTCGTGAAACCTTGGTCCTGTTGAATTGCCAAATGGGCTCACTTACACTGCTTACAGGTGAAAGACTTTAAAAAAAACCTTGAAATTTTGGCCTTCCCCTAATGGCCAAGATTTTTCAGCATCTTTAGAAGAGATGCGTTCAAGTTCAGGCGGAGCAAGAAAAACTTGACATGAAAGCATGCAGAGCCCCAAAAGGCCCTTGAGTTACTTTTTTTAAAATTGGTAAACGTGAAAAATTTAAATTGAAAAAAGGGGAAAATACCCCTTTCCCAAATTTAGGCAAATATTATATTTTAGAGGGAAAAAAGTTTAAAAAAAAAAGGGTAAAGGAAAGTAAAGTGTGAAAACCCGCCAGGGGCCTTTTATTGCAATGTCTTGCTTTTTTTTTAAATTTTTTTAAAACCCATTCTAGCTCTCTTTGGGCTTATGTTTGGTGGCATGAGGGTCCAAACCCCCTTGATAAAAATCCATTTTGGGAAAAATTAGATAGAAAGTGTGCACTATTATCTGGCGGGGGTGGCCACTGAAACATTTTTAGCTGTTAGAAAGGTTTTCATTTTTACTTTTAATTTTGGCATATATGCGCTCCCTCGCTGGACACTTCCACACCTAGTGTGGACGCCTATTATTTAAAATCTATTTTGTGAGACATGGACACTAATGCGATTGAAGGGGACGAATCGATCCCTTTTTGGAAATAATGTCTTCGCAAAATCATGGGTTCGCTGGGTTAATTACGTGCAAATCAGCGTTAACTGTGAGACTGATCAAGGCCTATTACCTTCATACGTCACCCCAACTTGGGTTGTATGGGAGTGGCACGCAAACCCCCTAAACCGATCCCCCCATCAGGTTGCATCTGAAGAGACATGGGCGTGGGGACCCAAAGGGGGACGCCCACAAGGCTCGGGGGCTGGGGCAAGTTGAGTTTCTTGTCGAGAGCTGTTTGGGAGGGGAAAAGGGGCCTGCTGGGGACCCGCGCGTGGTGCCCCCCAGGATGGTGTCGTAGGGGGGAGGCGACGCTCTCCCCGGTGTATGGCCCCCAATGATTGATTGATTGACCCCCACAGCCCAAAAAGGTAAATGGACGGAGATACACCGAGGCCATATTACTGCTTCACCGATAGATCTGGTGCCTTTCCATCTTTCCCCCTAAATTCTTGACCTCTTCTTTAATTTTCCATTACCTTCACTTTTTTTTTTTTTTTTCCAACCCCTCCTCCCTCTTTGATATTTTCTGCTTTCATATCTTTAAAAACATTCTCTCCATCTTTCTTTTACCTCCCCCCCCCCCTTAGATTTTTCCGTTTTTGACCTTTACGGGAGGTTTAGGGGGGAACGGGAAAAACTTTTTTTTTTTGTGTATAGTTTAGGCCTTTAAAACTTATGTAAAGAGGTGCAGTTCCTGTATGGCAAGAAAAAAGCAGGGTTTGTAGTTAAAATCGTTATGCATGGTAGAATTTTAAAATTTTGGAACTAGACTGGGTTTTTAATTGTAGGAGACTGCGCAGATTTTTTTTAAACTAGTTAAAAAAAACCTTTTAAAGCAACCCAATCAGGAGCCACTAGGGGAGATAAATTTGACTTATTACAATGCTTATGGGCCCTTGGGACCCTTTTGATTTTTGTAGAGAGTAGCTATACATTGAAACATTGATTGCAAACCCCATCGTGTTTTTGCGGGGCCGTCGGTACTGTCAAATCCCTGGGGGTAACCACCCCGTGTGATTCCAACCTTTGTGTTCCGTTGTTCCAAACACACACCCCACACCACACAAACGGAAAGTCCTGAGCTACTGATTTGTGGAATGCGGCAAGACGTTACCGTAGAGTTTTTTTCCTGTAATTTTTAATTTTCCCTAAAAGTTTTTTTACCCCAAAAAACCCCCCTTCAAATTTTCATCGAAGGGGCCCAAAACCCCCTTACCACCAAAACGATTTATTTGCGATTTGTTGAGCCTACTCTCATCAAAATAGAATTCAGTTTTTGGCTACCCATAACGCAGACCCACACAGAGGACACAGGCTATCCTACAGTATTAAATTAAAAAAACGGGGAATTTTGCTACGGGGTAAAGTTGGGAGGTCAGTTAGGTAAAAGCAACTTTGTGAAATTTTTTTTTTCTAAAGTGGGAAGCGGATCTAGAATTGTTAAAAAGCATATTAAGTACCTACTTCAAAAGGCAAATTAGCAGGATTAAAATCACCGGGGAAGGGGATTACGGGGGATGTAGGATGGAGGGGGGGGGGGGGTCTGGGTCGGTGTGGGGTCTGGGGTCGGGGTGGAGAGAGGTGTCAGTGAGGTCAGGCTAAAGAGGATTATCATTATTGTCAGAAATTTTAAATTTGCAGGTCAAAAAGAACTTCCCTTTATAAGCGATAAGATAAAGGGGTAAAATGCCCCAAATGGTTATGGGAGTATAAACACAACATAGGAATCCCAAGAAACATGCAAAAGGGGGCAAGGCGGGCAGGTGAGCAGAGATCATATAATTTAGGGTAGGACAGTGAAAGGTTTACAAAAAACCGAAAAGAATAATTATTTTTTAAAAGGGGTTGGGGGGGTTAGGCAAAGACCGCCCCTAAGGGATTTTTTCAGTATAGACAAAAAAAAAATTAAGCCCTCAAAAAGGTTGAAAGCAGTGTGTCGAAGATTACGGATGTGGCCCCAAAGAACCGTGAAAGTTGGGTTTTGGTATCCCATGGTTTGGCGAGAGAAAAAAGTATTCCAGACTGTTAATTTTGTTTAGTAAAACATAGGATTTAACAAGAAAATAAAGTAAAATAAAATACCCAATCTACCGTCGCTAAAAACCCCAAATGCCTCATTCGCGAAATTCCAGTGCCATTTTCGAACAACTACCCCCTCTAAAGATCTGAGTGATGTTTGAAAAACGCATGCAGCAATGATGCGATTTTTTAACATTCCGAGGATTCAGTTCGTAGGGATTTGATCAACGATTGAAAGATTTAGCACGTGTTTTCCTTCAAAAAAAGCTTCAGAAAAACTAACATCAAAAACTGAACGAGAAAAAAATACTTGAACAAGGAGTGAAGGGTTTTCTTTCGAAAACCAGAAAAGTACATTTCTGCAGTACTTTTGAAGTTTCCAGCGGTTTTTGTTTTTGCCATAACATTCCTGGTTTCTGAAGGAAAATTTGGGCTTTCAAACTCAATCCAATGAAAGGCAATTGTTTTTGATAGCTCAAAGCGGAGCTTGAATGTGTCCTTCTACACAAAGGCAAATTTTTTTGGCGCGTCCCTATTGGGGATTCGGGCTGTCTTCGTGAAAAAATAGGAGATGTAAGAGAGTCATTTTGAGTTATTTCAAATGACAAAAACAATTTGGTCTTCCGTGTTGACCTTAAAAAGTTTTCCTTCCTTCTTGGTCCACGGGATACACAAAATTCCCCGCTTTCCTGAATGTGGGGTAGCAAGCTCGAGAAAGCATTGGGTTCAGAACAATTGGCCTCCGAGATCTGATCTTAAACCGGAGATCCCAACATTGTACATGGCCACTTGTTGACAGGGAAAAAATAATATTCCCACCTCGACATAAAAATAGTCTCATGAAACAATTGTAAAAGCATTTAACTGATGGCGACTGTTTAAATACATCATCTTGGGATTTCCTGGGCTGTCAAATTTAAAAAAATCAAGGCCCGGGGTGTTTGATGGTCCCAAATTCGACAGCCATCAAAGATGAACATTTCAACGGTAAATATTCAGACCTTGAAAAGAATGCTTGGGTATCTTCAAAGACGTCGTCAAAAAACTTTTTTTGGAAATACACGTGCAAGTAAATTACACAGAAATGTTCAGAAACTATTGGAGAGCTACAAAGCGCTTGGTTGCAACAGAGATTAAAGCCTTTTTTGCTGCCTCTTGCCAACTTTTCCGGAAAATCTTGGTGCTGCTAAACGACGACAAGGTGAACGTTTCAAAACCCAAAATTTGAAGGTTAGGAAGAACGTTACCAGGGGAATGGGGGTGTCATATGATGGGTCTATTGTTGGACTCAAACCGATAGTCCTCAAGTTGAAAAACCCCCAGACAAAGCTACAAAATAAATTTTTACCTTAACCTGCACACAATTTTAAACCTTATCCTTTCTAAAAAAATGAAATTTAAATAAACTTCTTTTATGCCTATTTCTTTCATTTTTCATTGTAGTTAAAATTTGCAACTTTTTTCAATAAGCCTGTTTCTTTATGTACGTATTTTTCATATTTTTTAAGAAAAAAAAAAAAAAACCTACAGTTCAAAAAATTAGTGATAGAGAAAACTGAGATCAGTTTTGGTTCCAACCCCAAAAAATTACTTAATAAACAAGTGTCGCCTAACTCAAAAAAAATTTGTTCCCCAGTGTTTTTTTGTTAAAGTATTTATACCAGGACAATGCGATGGTACTTATAGTGAAAAGTTTTAAGGAAAGGATGATGAGAAATTCACAGATATTGTGATAACTAGGGAAATGGTAAAAAGATTATGGATTAATCAAACTTAAAGTTTGATGTAATTCATCTTAACTCTAAATCTATAACCTAAGTTCGGTTGACGCCTTAGTTCGAAGTGCCTTGGATGTTCGGACCTTACACTGTGAAAATTCACCGGGGGGGGAACGCTCGAGCATCGGTCGAAAAAAGCTGGGCGCCGGGACCATGTTTATATTGGGGTTTTTTACCCTACCTCCAGTAACTTAAGGCCTCATATCCGAACTTAGTTTTAGAGTTGAGTTAATGTTTGAATTCTTAAAAATACGTTTTTTCCCGCGGTTGGCGTTTGGGCCCTTAAGACACACGACCCCCCGTTGGGGTTTTAAAATAATAAAGTTGACAAAACTTGCGATTGGCAGCCAGGGGTTTTTCCCGTGCTGCCTGGAGCGGGGAATGGGTATACAATTTTTTAATCAGTAATTTTTAAACAGCCACTGCACTGAAAAATTTGATCCCGTTCAAAGGTCCTAAATCTTTTATTAGATATGTAACTTGGGGACAACTGGGTGCTAGTACCATTTTTTTATGTTTTTTTTAACCACAAAAAGGCAATCTTAATTTTTCACTGTTTAAATCAGGTTTTCCCCCTTTTAATAAAACCAAACGTTTTTGATATACTCATGTCCAACCATAAAATTGTTAGAAGAATTATTTGAAAGTATGTCTACTCATTATGGTTCAACACTTTTTAAAGGGAAATGTTACTCAAAATGTTTGGGGGAAAATATTTCCCATTGATGCTGGAAAATTATAGTTGTGTCACATGGGGAGTATGATTTCTTATTTCTCCATATATTTCTCTCTCAATTTATTTTTGCTTTAAATCTTTTCTTCTAACCAAAGTTCATGGTTTGGGCATGAAAATTTTAAAAAAATTGGTTTTATTAGTGAAAACCTGATTTTCAACATATGGACACTTAAGGTTGCCTTATTGTGGTTAAAATAACATAAAATATTGGTCGCTGGGCACCCAGTTGCCCCAAAGTTACCTATCTAATCAAGATTTATGACCTTTGGAACGGGATCTTATTATTCAGTGCAGTGGCTGATTAAAAACTTACTAGATTATAAATTGTATAGCCATTCCCCGCTGCCAGGCAGCACAGGAACCCTGGCTGCCAATCGCAAGCTTTTGTCAACATTACTTATTTTACAACCACAATCGAGGGGTCGTGTGTCTTAAGGGCCCAACACGCCAACCGCAGAAAAAACGTGGTTTTTAAGTAATTCACTACATTAACTCTAACTCTATAACCTAAGTTCGGATATGAGGCCCTTACGTTACTGGATGTATGGTCAAAACCCAATATAAACATGGTACCGCGTCCAGCTTTGTCGACTCGATGCTCGAGCGTTCCCCGCCCGGCTGAATTGTCACAGTCGTAAGGTCCGAACATCCAAGGCACTTCTGTAGGGTGTGTGGCAGCTGTGACAGTGTGCACCAATGAAAACGGCTTTGGCGGCGCGCTCTGCCCTCTGACTGGCCACACGCTTCTCACAGCCAGAGTAAAAAAAAACTGAATCTCTCCAGTACTACCTTGTGTTTCACACAAGCGGTAACAAATGCAGACATGGATCACAGCCTAGACGGACTCTACTAGACTTCTTTGGGTTCAATGAAAATGGAAAAGTAGGAAAGCTACACTCTAGACTTACCAAAGTGGAGGAAGCTGGTGATAAGACAAAACTAGACGTCACGAGACTGATTGAGAAGTTCTAGAGTATAAGAGTTCTAGGGTATTGCTGATCGAATGTATGAGAGGGAGTTATTACGAAATTGAAGGACTGAAAGTTGAATTAAATGAACTGAAAAGGAAGGAAAAGCAAAGAGTAAAGGATAATGAGGAGGTAAAAAACGAAATGGAGAATTTAATTAAGGAAAATAATTAACTTGGAGCAAAATGTGAAAATGAAGAAAAAAAGGTCAATGAACAAGTGGAAACTGTGATGAAAGGAGAAGTGAATAACTGGAAGGAAGAAGAAGAGAAAGCCAAAGTGGACTTTCAAGAAGGTATAGAACAACAAAAGAAGGAGCAAAGTGAACATGTTAAGAAAGATTTAGTGAAAGTTTTTAATAATAATGATAATTTAATAAGAAATGTAGGAGAGAATAAAAAAATGTGTTATTATTTTTGAACTAAAGGAGACGAATATCTTGATCATAATAAGGAGAAATAGGAGAAAAATTAAAACGCTAAAAAACCTTTTGATGAAACTTAATGATGAGGAAGAAGATACAAAATTTGTAGATGAAGTGGGTGAAATATTAAGATTGGGACCTTATGTAACAGGAAGAGATATACCAATGAAACTAAGATTGAAATCACAGACGGCAACCGAAGAAATCCTGGAGTGTACCTTCAGGCTAAAGTCAACTGATGATTTTAGAGACTTGTACGAAAAAAAAGTGATGAAAGAAGAAAGAAAAAAGTTAAAGGAAATGTAAGAGGAAGTAAAGCAGATATATGAAGAAGGAACGGAGGAAGAGAAAACAATGGGTTTTTTTTAGGGTACTAAAGAACAGGGTGAGAAAGTGGTATATAAAGAAAAAAGACTAAAGGGAAAATGGGGTGACAAAAAATGCTTGTAAACAAAGGAATGAAAGTGATGTATCCGAACATAGATGGGATAATACCAAGAAGGCTGGAACTAAGAGATTATTTATTAAATAAAGACCCAAATGTGGTGTGTCTAACATAAATTAAATTAGTGGAAGATGATCAAGTGATGATAAGCAATAAATATGTACAACATGTGGAGAAGGGACAGAGGTGGTAAAAGAGGTGCTGGAGTTATGCTACTGACAAAATTAGAGGTGAAAGTAAGAACAGTGTTGCATGGAGAAGGAAGAGCTGAAATAGTGAGTGTACAAAATTAATATAAATCAGAAATAGAGAAACACAAACTATAGTGACAACCTATGTACCACCCAGAACAAATACTTGGAGTAAGGAAGAACATGGGAAAGTATTAGAGGATACCTTGAAGTAATTAAGCAAAATAATCAAGAGAGAGTAAAAACGTAAGTTAACTAAAGTACAGAGAAAACGTAAAGTAAATTAAAGGTACTGCTAGTCGGAGATTTTAACTGCATGGAAGTAAAATGGGACACATTTGAAGGAGAAAATGAAAATGCTTTGGGGGAAAGATTGTTGAAACTGACAATGGAAAACACGATGACTTAGTGGGTGACAGAAAACACAAGATATAGGAGAGATGACGAACCAGCAAGACTTGACCTAGTGTTAACAAAAGGTATAGACCTAGCAAATCAGATAAATTATGGGTGCCCCATCGGAAAGAGTGTCCATGTAATCTTAGAAATGGAGACGGAAAAGGACATAAAGGCAAAAGATGAATCGTACAAAAGGAACAGAAGATACTTCGGGAAAACTAACATGTTAGAACTAAAAAAAATCTTTGAAGATATTGACTGGGAAGAAATTAAAGGAGTGCATGATGTGCAAGTGAAATATGACATTTTTCTGGGAATATATGAGCGAGTTGTGAATGATGTGCAAGTGATTTATAACATTTTTCTGAGCATATATGAGAAATGAGTTGAAAAACATGTTCCACTATATACACCAAAAGAAAAATGAAAGCAAGAATGGTTTAATAAAATATGTAAGAGGGAAAGAGAATAAGGGATGAGGCAAAGACTAGTGTATACTGGATTTGCTACTCGTGCTCCGCGCCAATCCGCCCATGACCAGTGGAGGCCAGTTTTGTGATTCCTGACATTTTCGAACATCACTCCCATCTCCCTTTCTATGATTTATCAGTATAAATGATATACCGTTATCTTCGTAAATGTTTGTTCTATAATATTATCAAATAAAAAACAGTAAAATACACTAAAGAAATGTCATTATGGGAGAGTGAGGAAATATGCATGAACTCAATATTCACTTAAACTCTTCGCCATTTAATATTTTGCGAGAAAACTTTTTACATGAAACATATCAATAGAAGTGGATTTTCATTAGCTTTCCATTGATATGTTTCGTTTTCTGATAAATGAATTAGAACTATGCATAAATTAGCGTTAACTAAAAATATAACATCATCAATCGGATCGGCAAGTAAAAAAGTGTTCCATGAATACAGTTGACTATGGTTTATCAGTATAAATGATACACTGTTATCTTCGTAAATGTTTGTTCTATAATATTATCAAATAAAAAAACTGTGAAATACACTAAAGAAATGCCATTATGAGACTGAAGAACTATCCATGAACTTAATATTCACTTAACTCTTCGCCATTTAATATTTCGCGTGAAAACCTTTTACATGATACATATCGATAAAAGCGGAATTTTATTAGCTTTCCATTGATATATTTAGTTTTCTGATAAATTAATTAGAACCACGCATATATTAGCGTTAATTAAAACAATTACATCATCAATCGGGTAATTTTCCCGATTGATGAGGTTATTTATTAAGTTAACGCTAATTTATGAATAGTACAAATTCATTTATCAGAAAACGAAATATATCAATAGAAAGCTAATAACATTCCGCTTCTATTGATATGTTTCATGTAAAATGTTTCTTCGCAAAATAATAAATGGCGAAGAGTTTAAGTGAATATTAAGTTCATGCATATTTCTTCACTTTCTCATAATGGCATTTCTTTAGTGTATTTTACTGGTTTTTATTTGATAATATTATAGAACAAACATTTACGAAGATAACGGTATATCATTTATACTGATAAACCATAGGAAGGGAGATGGGAGTGATGTTCGAAATGTCAGGAGTCGCAAAACTGGCCTCCACTAGAAATAGCCCAAATGAGTAGCAAGTCCAGTATACAGTAGTCTTTGGATGAGGCATGGAAAAGAGTGAAGGAAAAAATTGGACACAAAGAAATAAAGAAGACCATAATATTAACCAAAATAAATAAATATGTGTGCATAAGGAGAGAGGAAGAGAAGAGTTATGAGAAGGATATAATTGAAAAGTGTAAGGAAGAACCCAAACTGTTTTACAGATTTATCAATAGAGGAATCAAGCATAAGGAAAAAGTAGAGAGACTGAAAGAAGAAAATATAATATATGAAGATCCAAAGATAATGAGTGAAATTCGAAATCAAAATTTTCAGCAAGTATTTACAAAAGAATAAAAATTCAACAAACCGCAAGGAATGAAAAAAAGTCCTGAAGGAGTGGAAAATAAAAAACAAAGAAGGAGGAAGTTTGTGAATTGTTGAAGGAATTTGAGGAGAGGAAAGCAATATAACCAGACGGAGTGTCGGGTTATGTTTTAAAAGAGTGCAAAAATTTAAGCAGTTGGTCAAACCAATATATGATATAATAAAGTGCTCATTACTAATGGGAAAAGTGCCAAGGGAGTGGAATAAAGCAGATATAGTGCCAGTATATAAAAATGTGAAGAACGATGATCCAATAAACTTTACACCAGTGTCATTGACTAGCACAGTATGCAAAATATGTGAGCAAATAATAAAGAAACAATGGACGGAATATTTGGAAAATTAAGGTTTCATACCAGACCGACAGTATGATTTTAGGAGGAGATCATGTGTGGCCAACTTAATAAGTTTTTACTCAAGAGTAATTGATTCAACACAGGAAAGAGATCGATGGGCAGATTGTATATATCTAGATCTTAAAAAGACATTTGATAAGGTTTCCCATGAGAGGCTACTTTGGAAATCGGAAAATATAGGAGGAATCAAAGAGATGAATAAAACCTGGATGTAAATAATGTGAAAAGAAGAGAAATGAGAAAAATAGTAATGGATGACACATCTGAATGCTGAAAGGTATTTAGTGGGGTACCACAAGGTTCAGTGTTGGCACCAATAATGTTCATGATTTATGTCAATGACATGACTGATGAAATCAAAAGTTATATAAGTTTGTTTGCGGACGATGCAAAACTATTAAGAGAAATAAACAGCCATAAAGATTGTTAAACACTACAAAATGTCCTGAACAAGATCTACGCATGGAACAGAAGATGGGAAATGAAATTTAATGTGAATAAGTGTCATATGATATAAATTGGAAAAAACTAAGAGAGATTTCAATGGCCATATAAAATGGGAAATTAAATAATTGCAAAGGTTCATGAAGAAAATGACCTGGGAGTGATAATGCAAAATAACCTATAACCAGAAATACATAAATAAAATATTTGGAGATACATACAATAGTTGAAG